>CM039730.1:21668141-22268141 GCA_022539455.1 Dendrobium nobile | reverse complement strand
GAAAATAAGGAGGCAATTTGAAGCATAAAAAAATTTTATTTTTTTAAAAAAATAAACTAGAAACACAAACATACAAACAAACAAAACATAAAACATATGAACAAACAAAACATACAAACACAATGATTTCTCCCCCTTTTTGACAACAACAAAAAGTGAAGAAGAAATAGACAAGAAATGTAAGTAATTGTATGAAATTCATTTGAACATTTAATCTAAATGGTGATTGATAGAATGTATGCAATTTTAAACTAAAAACATTAGGTCAATCATAGAAATTCATGAAATTTAAAAAGTGATATAACATTGTAAGTAAGAAGAATTTAGCAAAGACATGATTCAATTTAGACATTCCAATATAGAAAATCATTACTAGAGAGATGAAGAAAAATTCGATATTTCAAAGTTCAAAAGAATATAAATGAACATAAGATCAATTTGAATTAAGAGATTGAAAGAATTTGAAAAGAAGAGAATTACCACAAGTGGCGCTTTGCGCATCTTTTTCATATAGGTGGCACATTTTTTTTTATTGGGCTTATTTTGTTCATCTTTTTCACATTTGCAACTTTGTTGCGCATTCCTTTTAATTTTGTACATTTGTACAATTTTCAAGAGTAATTGAATTCTTTCCAAAGACAATAATCTAGAATCTCAAATTTTTCTAAGTGCATAAATATTAATTGAGCTAGGAAATACAAAATAAGACAACATCTAAATTGCAATAATAATATTAACTTTTATGTAGTCTAAATGAATAGACATGAATTTAAAAGTTCTAATTACAACAAGTTATAAACAACTTTTAAATTTAGAAAGACTAGATTTTCTAATGTAGATAATCTCAAATTACAATCTAATTTAAGCACTATGAAGATTAAATAATACTAATGAAATTCATAAAAATTAACAATATTTCAATAACAAATCAACATTGAAACAAGTACGAAATGCATTGATATTTATGAAAGGATTACACATTTCACAATATCTAAACACAACTTAAAAGAAAAGACAAACAAACACTTAACATAAACACTAACACAACAAGACATAAAAAACTACAACACGAGTACAACAAAGACACAGAAATTCATCTCTACTGTTCTGGAGGAGGAGGAGGAGGAATGCCACCGAAAAGGTTAAAGTAGGAGGCCATCAACATTACATTTGTATTGATATCATGTACTTCATTTCTAATTATACCAATGTCATGTTGTTGCTGCACAAGTTGAGCATCAAATTGATCAAACCTTTGATCAATATAAGTCTCTAATCTATCAAATCTCTCAATCACATTCTGATAATCTGATTGAGGTGCAGAGGTTTGCGCTCCTTCTTCTTCTTCTTCTTCTGAAGCACTGGCATGCGCTTTTTCTTTTTCTTTTTTCTCCCTGAAGAGCAATCTGAAGGATGCATCATTATAGTAAACTGGCTCTTCATATTCTTCATCAGGATGCACCAAATTATATTTTTTCTCCAAAATGTAGGTAATTAAATGTCCCAAAGAAATATTCTTTTTCCTCTTCTGTTCAGCATGTCCTATTTCTGAAAGCCTATAGAGATGATCTATGATAAGTTGGGCTTCGTCGATAGGGCGACGATCCATAATCAAAAAGGTTAGAACAAAAAAGAGAGGAGTAATGTTTATCCTATCACCAGCTTTAGGAATGATTGAAGATCTAAGGATATGCTGGATGATACGGGCATTTTGGGTCATCCCAGATACTCTAGCAATATGATAGGTTACGCCACTTTTTCTAATTACCATATTGACATCTTCCCATCTGATTGTGTTTTCGGTCATAAGGGTGTGAGCTCTATATCCTTCAGTCCTTAGGTTTAGAAATGCACCAATGTTATGCTTGGTGATTTCTACTTTTTGCTTGAATACAAAGGAACTAATGGAAGAGTTGTCGGAGTTAAAACTCATATTGGCTAGAAAGTAGAGAAATGTTTGCTTGTTGTAGAAATGGACGAGAGAAAGTATGAAATGGAATTGGGTTGAGGCAAAAAGGTGTATTACCTTAAAATTTATCTCGCTTTGGATTAAGATGTGAGATGGAGTTATTTTTGCGGAAGCAAAACGAGGAAATGATTCCTCATTTGCCTTAGAAAGGAAGTTTTCCGAGGCATTCCTATTCGGCTTCATCGCTAACACCTTTTGTCTTTTGCTTGAGGAGGCCATTGACAATTTGAAGTAGAAAGGGATTGAAAGAGAAGTTTGAAATTGTGATTGTTGAGTTAGAAAGCCTTCATATTTAAAGAAAACGATACGTTCGTCCTGGACGAAAAAGGTTCATCCTGGACAAAAATCATCGTTCGTCTGGACGAAAATTATTTCGTACAGACGATCAAATTTGTCCAAAATGTAACGGCTTTTCGTAATCAACACAACTTACGATGCGTCCCTTCGTACAGACCTTTGACTTGACCGATCGTACATACGAATAAAAGTTCGTACAGACGATCTAGAAATAACTCGTTTAAATGTCTTTTGAAAACCGTCCCCTACACTGAAACGACATATGTTCGTCTGGACGAACCAAAATTTCGTACAGACAAAATCCATATTAAAAACTGTCTTATCCACTCAACCGCTGCATTCAATCGTCCCGACGTTTGAGAAAAGGAAAAAGTTCGTCCTGGACGATATTCAGATCGTACAGGCGATTTAATTAAAAACTGCTCTCAAAACGGTTAAAATACATGCAAACCAATTTTTCTCACATCGTCCAGTACGAACCAAAAGTTGTCCCGGACGATTTCCTCCAATTTTTGAATTTTAATTTAAGAAAATCAAACCAAACTTTAAAAAACACAGAAAATAAACAATAAAAAACTTACACTCAAAAACAAATTCATTCAAAACACACAAAAATTCACATAATCAAAAACAAAACAAAAACATAAACATCAATGTTGCAAAGACATTTTGTTTAGGCATTTAAATCAATAACACATATCCTTGTTCTTAAAGTACTGAAGGTATCAAGGGCTAAAGGTTTTGTAAAAATGTCTGCAAGTTGATTTTCAGTTGAAACATGTGTGAGTTCAATTTCTCCTTTGGATACATGATCCCTTATGAAATGATGTCTTATATCTATGTGTTTGGTTCTAGAATGTTGAATAGGATTTTTGGAAATGCAAATAGCACTAGTATTGTCACAATGAATTGGAATAGTGCCTACAGATAATCCTAAATCAATCAACTATTGTTTTAACCAAAGTACTTGTGCCACACAACTTCCTAATGCAATGTATTCTGCTTCTGCAGTAGATAGGGCTACTAAATTTTATTTTCTACTGGACCAAGAAACTAATGAATTTCCAATGAATTGACATGTTCCAGAAGTGCTTTTCCTATCCACTCTACAGCCTGCAAAGTCAGAATCTGAATAACCAATAATTTCAAATGAAGAGCTAAACTTAGGATACCAAACTCCTAAGTTTTGAGTTCCTAGTAAGTATCTTAAAATCCTTTTCACTGCTGTCAAATGTGATTCTTTTGGATCTGATTGAAATCTAGCACATAAGCAAACACTGAACATAATATCTGGTCGGCTAGCAGTCAAGTAAAGCAAAGATCCAATGATCCCTTTATATTTCTTTTGATCAACAGATTTTCCCTTAAGGTCCTTATCTAACTGAACTAAGGAACTCATTGGTGTACTAACAGGTTTAGCATTGTCCATTTCATATTTCTTGAGGATGTCCTTAATATATTTGGTTTGACTAAGAAATGTCCCTTCCTCAAGTTGCTTGATGCTAAAACCTAGAAAGTAATTTAAATCTCCCATTAGACTCATTTCAAATTCACTACTCATTGTTTTAGAAAAATCATCACAAATATTTTTATTTGAAGATCCAAAGATGATATCATCCACATAAATTTGAACAATGAGTATTTCCTTTCCAAATTTCTTTAAGAAGAGAGTTGTATCCACACTTCCTTTTTCAAAAGATCTTTCAAGTAGGAAAGTGCTCAATCTCTCATACCAAGCCATAGGTGCCTGTTTCAATCCATATAATGCCTTTTTTAACTTAAAAACATGATTTGGGTATTTTGAATTTTCAAATCCTGGAGGTTGTTCTACATAAACATCTTCTTCAATAACACCATTCAAAAAGGCACTTTTGACATCCATTTGAAACAATTTAAAACTTTTAAAACAGGCAAAGGCAAGTAAAACCCTAATTGCTTCAAGTCTTGCTACAGAGGCAAAGGTCTCCTCAAAATCAATTCATTCAATTTGATTATACCCCTTAGCAACTAATCTAGCCTTATTTCTAATGACTACTCCTGAGTCATTCATTTTATTTTTGAACACCCACTTTGTTCCAACAACACTTTGATCTTTTGGCCTTGTAGTTAATTCTCAAACTTTATTTCTTATAAATTGATTTAACTCTTCTTGCATGACCAATATCCAAAATTCATCAGAAAGTGACTGATCAATATTAGTGGGTTCTATGGTTGAAATAAAGGCTGAATGATTGACTTCCTTATTTAATCCACGCCTAGTTCTAATACCCTCAATAGGTTCTCCTATAATCAATTCTCTTGGGTGGTTTTTAGAAAATCTCAAATCTCTAGGCAAAGGGTTTTCTCTTTCAAAGTTTTCTTCCACGTTTTCTTCCAAATTTAATCTATCAATCTTTTGGGAGTTTTCCTCAATTTCTTCTTCAACAATATTTGGCTCTTCTAAATTTCCAGATTCATCAAATACAACATGTGTGGTTTCTTCAATAACTAAAGTTCTTTTGTTGAATACCCTATAAGATTTTCCAACACTTGAATATCCAACAAAAATTCCTTCATCTGATTTTGGATCAAATTTTCATAAGGCAGATTTTCCATTGTTATGAATGAACACCTTGCAACCAAAAACATGCAAATGAGACAAATTTGGTGTTCTATCTTTTAGTAACTCATAGGGTGTTTTATTTAAATTTGATCTCACATTCACCCTATTCAGAACATAACATGCAGTGTTAACCGCCTCAGCCCAAAAATATTTAGGAAGAGAGTATTCTGCCAACATTGCTCTGGCGGCTTCTATTAATGTTCTGTTTTTCCTTTCAACTACCCCATTTTGTTGAGGTGTTCTAGGAGCAGAAAAGTTGTGATCAATCCCTTTTTCTTTACAAAAATTTTCAAATCTATCATTTTCAAATTCTCCTCCATGATCACTTTATATAGACATTATTTCACATCCTAATTTTCTCTGAATCCAAGTTGAAAAATTTCTGAATTCCTCAAATGATTCACTTTTATGAAAAAGAAATCTAACCCAAGTGAACCTAGAGAAATCATCCACAATAACAAATCCGTATATCTTCCCTCCTAGACTTACAGTTCCTACTGGTCCAAAAAGATCCATGTGAAGAATTTCCAATGGTTTACTAGTTCTAAGATCATTATTGGACTTAAAAGAGGACTTCACTTATTTACCTAATTGACATGCATCACAAAGATGGTCCTTAGTAAAGTCTAGTTTTGGTATACCTCTTACTAAATTCTTTTGGGTAATTCTCCTAAGATTTTTCATACTAGAATGACAAAGTCTCCTATGCCAAAGCCAAGATTCATCAAAAATAGTTTTCAAACAGAAAGCAATAGGAGTATGAAATGAATTCAAATCTAGCATGTAAACATTGTTTACCCTTTTTCCATTTAAAACTTCTTTCCCATTTAGGCTTAATATGCAGCTAGTAGGTAAAAATTTCACATTATAACCATTGTCACATAGCTGACTTATACTTAACAAATTATGCTTTAAGCCTTCAACCAATAGCACATTGTCTATAAAAAAGTTTTTGAAATTACCAATCATACCTGATCCAACCACTTTCTTTGTGGTATTATCTCCAAGTGTAACCTTGCCTCCATTCCTGGCTTCTAGCGATATGAATTGTGTAGTGTCTCCAGTCATATGCTTTGAACATCTGATATCCAGGTACCATATGCTCCCACGAGGTCTTGTGTGAGAGCAATCCTCTTCTTGATCTGAGTGATCCACATTATCTGCCATCAAGCAAAGATTAGTGACTTCTTCTTCTTTTTTTGTCTCAGATGAGTCTGAAGCTGAGTCCGCCCAGAAAGCTCTTTGAAACTTCTTCTTGCCCTTCTTTACCATAGGTTTCTCCTCCACCTTCTCCTTAGCAGGAGTGGCTTTGAGTTTTGGGCAATCAGTTTTGATATGACCTGGTTTCCTGCATTCATAAAAAATCATTTCATTAGAAACCTTGCCATTTTTGTTAGACTTACCTCTATTCCATAGCTGGCGTTTCTTCTGCTTCCTCTTTAAAAAGCTTCTGAATTGTCTAGTCATTAGTGCAACATCATCTTCATCCTCAGGTTGTGAGTGTTCACTCTCTGACTCTTCCACTTTTAGTGCTATATTCTTCTCCTTTCGTGGCTCACCTGCATCAATCTTCCTTTGACTTACTCCTTGCTCATAAGCAATGAGTGAACCAAGAAGATTGTCAATAGAATAAATGTTTAAATCTTTAGACTCTATAATTGCAGTAATTTTTGCATCATAAGCAGTAGGTAAACAACGAAGAATCTTATTGACCATTTCAGCATTAGTTAATTCCCTACCAAGTGCATACAAAGAAGTGACAATTTGTGTAAATCTTGTGTACATGTCGGAAATAGATTCATTAGGTTTCATGCGAAACAATTCATAGTCATGTAACAAGATATTGAGCCTTGATTGTTTAACCTCATTTGTCCCTTCAAAAGTTATACAAAGTCTATCCCATATGTCCTTTCCGCTTTTGCAAGTGGAAACCCGCATGTAGTCTTCAGATTTTAAAGCACAAAAGAAACTGTTTAAACATTTGGCATTTAATTGTGCTAAGTCACGTTCTTCTACAGTCCAATCAGTAAAAGGTATTTCTACCATTACTCCATCAACTAATCTAGTTGGTTTTGTGTAGCCATCCTGGACTAATATCTACATGCGATAATCAAGTGACTGTAAGAAAGTAGACATGCGTGTTTTCCAAAAATCAAAAGGAATATTGTCAAACAGTGGAGGTCTAGTAATAGAGTAACCCTCAGGTGTGTTCCGGTTTCCAAAAGTAGCCATCTACGTTAATCAAAAAGTAATTCAAACTTATGATATTGAAATGAAGCTCTGATACCACTTGTTGAGTCTAGTAATTAGGTTGTTAAGCCTAAGTGAATGTCCCACGGCTACCAAGAGGGGGGTGAATTGGTAGTTTTAAAAAACAAAGTTAAAATTTAAGACCCCTTTTTAAATATTATTGAACCGAAATAAAATCTCTTTTAAATTTTGTAGAAAAAGGATTTTCAACCACAGAGTTTTTAAAACTGAAATAGAAAGTGCGGAAACGTAAAAACAGTAAAGTAAATGACACCGGATTTATAGTGGTTCGGTCTATAACCAGACCTACATCCACTCCCTAGAGGCACCCTCTGAGTATTGCACTAATACCAATAGTGACTCTCCTTTTGCACCCACAGCAAGGCGGAGAAGCCTTTACAATACACTCTTTTCACCACTCCCCGGTGCGGCAGAGAACCGTCCGTCCTTTTACACAATACCCAGTGTTGGCAGAGAACCGTCCGTCCTTTCACACTATCCCCAGTGTGGGTAGAGAACCCTTCGTCCTTTCACACTCTCCTAGTGTGGGCAGAGAACCCTTCGTCCTTTCACACTCTCCTAGTGTGGGCAGAGAACCCTTCGTCCTTTCACACTCTCCTAGTGTGGGCAGAGAACCCTTCGGCTGTTCACACTCTCCAAGTGTCGGTAGAGAACCGGATCTCCTTGACAGATCTTCTCACAAGAATCTAGATGGAAGAAAGAAAAGAGTGAAGTAATCCCAATTCATAAGTAGAGACTCTTACCTTTGAAATCCAAGTGAAGCCTTCTCGCTTCAATGGTAGGAATCCTCCCTTGAATGCTCTCTTCAACTCTCTCCTTGGCTATTCTCTCAATAGGCACGAAGATCAAATGACAAAAAGATTGGGTGGCAGTCTAATTTGAACTATTTATACAAAAGACAAGAAAAACCGCCCAAAAACTGCAAGTATTCAATTCTGTACGCAGTGGATCGTCCTTTACGATCGTGGATCGTCCTGGACGATTTTACTTAAACGATCTGAAACGACCCTATTTGAATATGTGTACGAAATGTCTTCGTACAGCTGATCGTCCTGTACGAACTAGGTTCGTCCAGTACGAACGGTTATTACAAGGTCGATTCTAGAAACTGCTGAAAACTGTCCTAAGTCGGTTAATCGTTTGGACGAAAATAGATTCGTATGGACGAAATTTTTACAGAGGACTGATCGTCCTGTACGATAAATTATTTCGTCTGGACGAAAAATTTCCCGAGGACTGATCGTCCTGGACGATAATTTATTTCCGTCTGGACGAAAATTTTCCAGAGACCCAATCGTCCTGGACGATAATTAATTTCGTCTGGACGAAAATTTTCCCGAGGACTAATCGTCCTGGACGATAATTTATTTCCGTCTGGACGAAAATTTTCCAGAGACCCAATCGTCCTGGACGATAATTAATTTCGTCTGGACGAAAATTTTCCAGAGAGCCAATCGTACTGGACGATTATTTATTTCGTCCTGGACGAATAGGACTTAGAAAAAATTTCAAGCAAGTTCCTATTCGTTCCATATGCTCTATAGGAGATAACTGTCTGATCGTCCAGTACGAACTGAAGATCGTCCTGTACGATCAGTATAAATTCTACATGATCTCCTTATGTGTGAATGTTTTTATTTTCTCAACATACAATCACTCCCTTTCAATTTGATTTCTAAGAAAAGTGTAAGCTTCAAATTTTACAAAGTATCTCATGCTGAATTTAATTTGAAGTCTTCGTAGTCTGGAGTTCGTTTTTCCTGAAATGTCAGTACACACAAGAGCAAATACAATTCTTCCAAAATTGTTAGGAGATAACTACACATTTGAACAATAATGTTTGAAATCATCAAAACTTTATAAGTTGCAAAAATGAAAAGCATGCAAATAGCAACTATCTTAACACTATGAAGCTAATATTCATACAAAAAATAGAGAAAGCATCATGCCTTAAGAATTTAAACCTGGCAGAGAAGCCACACCTGACCCAATATAAGATCTCAAGGAAAGACCTCATCAAAACAAACAACAAAAAGCTAATGGGAACAAATGTATGGAAGCCCCATCCGATCAAGTCTAGAAAGCCCTTTGGTCTCTTTTGGAAGGGTAAGCTCATTGTAATCAATGAAGTTACTTAAAGTGCAGCCCAACTTAGCAAAAGAATCCGCAGCAGTATTCCTCTCTCTTAAAATGTGAGTGAGTTTAAAATTAATGCGAGTGAGGGCATATTTAGTATCTCTAATCCAATAAAAATTGTTCATATTTAAAGAAATGTTACCATTAACATAACGAATGATAAGCAAAGCATCAAATTCAATCCATAACTTAGTAATACCAAGAGAGATGGTTAATTGGATCCCAAATAAATGACTTTAAAGCTTAGCTTGAAAAGCAGTAGTAACATTAGAAGGACCTGCAAAAGCCATAATAACCCTACCTTGGAGTCACGAATGATACCACCACAACCCACAACATTAATGTTTTTAGAAACATCAGTGTTAAGTTTAAAGCATCCCCCCTCAAGTTTCATCCAGTAAATAGCTCTATAACTACTACAAGTAGTAGGGGGAATAAGACTAACACCAAACTTGCTAGCTAAGTGCTAATAACCTTTAAAAGAATCAACTTTTAAAAGTTTCACAACAAAAAGTTGATTAATTTTAAACTTCACCTTAGAGATAACAGTGGTAGCCTCCATTTTAATATTCTCATGTTTGGAATCATTCCTACTACTCCAAATAAACCTACAGATCATAACAGGAAGAATGTTATGAATGTAGACTTTAGTAGTAGTAAACAATTCCTTAAAAACCTCAACTATAGTGTTGAAATGATAAGTAGTAAAGTCTTTAAACAGGTTATCAAAATATTTCCAGACTTTCATAATAATAGGGCCTTGATAAAAAACATGAATAATATTTTCATTGTGATAACAACATTAGCATTTAGAAATAATATAAAAACCTTTCTAATAACAATAGAATCCACAAGAATATAATTATTCAAAATCCTCCAAATAAGAAAAGAATAAGTGGGAGGAATGCTCACATGCCAATAAGAATTATTAATATAGTTCCTAGGCAGAGGATGTTTAATAGTATGCCAAACATGTTTAGTGTTAAAGTTTAAATCATTATAACAATTGAACAAAATGCAGTCTTCACTTTCCGTGTGAATAGTAATTTTACAAATTAATGTGATAATAAAATCAAGAACAAAATTCCATAATAAATCAATGTTCTATCCCTCGTTACAAATAAAGTCCTTCACCTTGCAAGTAGAAATGGAGTAAGTGTGTAACCGATTATTAATGGAGAAATTACCAACCCACTTATCTTGCCAAAAGTAAATACCACCAGCTCCCAAATCCCACTGAATAAACTCTTCAACTTCCCACTTAATATTCCATAATGTTTTTCCAATTGAAGGAATCACCTTGTTTAAAGACGCGGTTCAAAGGATGCTTCCCAGCACAGTACTTAAACTCCATAAATTTAGCCTATAAACTTTTTTTGCTCTAAAAAAAACCACAATTTATGATTAAAAGTCATAATCATATCCATAAAAGTTTTCAACCCTAATTTACCTTCTTCCAAAGTCCCAGAAAAATTATGCCAAGAACCCCACACAATAGAACGATTACCATCCTTAGTAAAAGTTCGTTAGGGATTTTAAGCTCTTAAAAACTAGCCCGAGACTAACCAAGAAAGCGGGGTGAATTGGTATTTTAAAAATTCTTAAGCAAAGCACAACAAAACTTAAAGCCAAATCACAACAGAAATCAAAGTGTGAAAAAATAAATAAACGTGGAAGCAGATAAAAAGAACACAGAGATTTATAGTGGTTCGGTCAACTCGACCTACATCCACTCCCCGGAGGTGCCCTCCAAGTATTGCACTACAGAAGTGACTCTCCTTTTGCTCCCACAGCAAGGCGGAGAAGCCCTTACAAAACCTCCTTTTTTCCAACCCCGGCAAGGCCGAGAACCCAACTGCTTTTGCTTCGTCCTGAAGCAGGCAGAGAACCTTGACTCCTTTTGCTTCATCCTGAAGCAGGTAGAGAAACTTGATCGATTGCTGAAGCTTACCTCTCCCAACCCTTCCAAGGATAAGAGACTCTAGTAGAAGAAGAAGTGGAACAATGCTTGGAGCAACCCTTGTGAATCCCCCCCTCTCAAACTCCTTCTCACAAAATCCTCTCTCTCTCTCTCTTTACTCTAGGCTCTTTCAGATCAAGACAACAATAAAAGATCTTGTTGCATGAGAAAATTTGGGTCCTTTAAATAGAATTTCAATAACATAATTTATCATCCAGGATGATAGGAATATCATCCTGGTCGATCAGTATAAAATAAGCTCAATTAGTCGGGACGATCAAAAGAAAATTGGTTATATTATCCAGGCCAATACAATATCGTCCTGGTCGCTTAGTTCAAAACTTAGTACAATTATCCTGAACATCGCCCAGAATAGATGCTGGCTGATGTCAATCATCCAGGACATCATCCCGGCCAATTCATTGATCATCCCAGTCAATGTAATCATATCAATCAGCTTTAATTGCTTTTCATAATTGCCAGATTAATTTAGGTATAATTATGCTGTATTGTCCAGGCCGATGTATAGATTATCCTGACCGATAATTTAAAATAAAGAATACCTAAATTGATCATGGCTGCTGATTCTTTCTGATTTGATCCTATCATCCTGGCTGATACAAGTATCATCCTGGATAATTTTTTTAATGACGACTACTTAATCAGGATGCCCTAATTAGGGTTTTTGTTTTTAGTTGGATGGTCCTAACTGATATGAACATCATCCAGGCTGATATACTCAAAATAGAAAAACTTAAAAAACCCCTCAAGTATTTGTGTATAAGATTACTTAGCATTAGGAACCACTTTTACAATTGACTCAAGAAAGGAAAAAATACAGACTTGACTCAACCTAAATCTACCTGATCTTGAGTTGGTTTGAGTTGCATTCGATCTTGTGGACCTAAAAAAATTAGTAGGCATGGCAGTCGTAAAAAAAAAGAATATTTTTTATCATCAAAAGTCTGATCCATAATCTTAGATTTACAATAATCTCTCCCTTTTTGATGATGGCAAACACAAACAAAGAATTCCAAGTTGTTATGACAGTTCAATAAAAACAATGTGACGAAAAAGCAAGTCACTAAGTTCCAGAATTTAAAGTACAAGATACATCAAACTACTCCCCCTTTTGACATCACAAAAAGGAGGGGGAAACTAAATTCAAACTAAAGTAACTATACTAATAAGATCATAAAAAAAATAACGATAAAACAAAAACAACAATTTTTTTTTTAATCAAGACATGAACATGATATAGTCTCCATGTGATTAATTTTTAAAATTTGTAAGTTATTGAGTTAACAATCTCAAAAATCCAAAAAATAATAAAATATCTGATCATCTTAACCTTAAGCTCAAACTTTTATTAGGGCAAAATCTTATTTTGAAATCAAAAGCCCTAACTCATAAAAACATTTGGATAAGAAAAAGAGATCTGATTAAGGCTTCGTTTCAAAAATATATCTTATAAAATAATATAGCAAAGTAGATTGTTACAATCGTGAAATTCGAAATCAAGTCTTTGAAAATCTCAAGTGATACATGAAATGTTCTAAGTTTTAAGAGTTTGAGGAAAGTAAAATAGCTTGCTTTTTGATGGGCTCATTTTATGCCTCTTGTCCATTCAATGGTGCACTTTGCGCATCTTTTAATTTTTGATACACTTTGTGTGTGTGTGTGTGTGTGTGTGTGTGTGTATGTGTGTATATATATATATATATATATATATATATATATATATATATTCAATTTGGCTTCATTGCGCATCTTTTATTTTTGGTATCCTTGACTACTTTTTTTTCATTATTTTTGCAAGCTAGATTCTTTTCCAAAAACTCTTAAATATTCTTAGTTGTGAGTATATCTTTTAGATATTAGAGAAGAAAAACCCACTCTCTAATATATGGAAGAACAATCCATAAAATAGAATCAAAAATCTTGTGAGAGATGCATTAACACGATAACAAGAAATCTTGAAGTAACATAAAAACTTTGATTATTATAGTATAAGCTAGATTACTGTAGCAAGGTAGAAAAGATCTTAATTACAAAATTCAGTTGTTAATTTGAGATAGACTTTTGATTAGAAAAGAAATTTTTACAATCAAAATAGGCTAGAGAAAGAGATACAATCAACGGTGTTTTTTACCCTTTAGTAGATTAAGAGATGTAAAATATTAATTACAAATTTTCAAAATAAAAAATAAGACATAAGATATCAATTCAGCGATGGTTTGAAAAGGAAAAATAAAGCAAGACATATGAAAAATAAAGTACCAAAAACTAAACAAAAACTAACTAAATAAAAAACAACAAGAAAAATACAGTAAAGAAATCAGCAGATAAAATATCAGTAGAGATCAAGTTCATGCATTAATGTCAATCACAGCCAATCTGATCTTTAAATTGTTGAAAGTGTCGAAGGCCAATGATTTAGTAAATATGTCAGCCAGTTGATTCTCAGTCGTCACACGATGTTAACGCAATGTCTCCCTTAGTCGCATGGTCTCTAATAAAGTGATGCCTTATGTCAATGTGTTTAGTCCTTAAATGTTGGATAGGATTTCTAGAAATACAGATGGCACTAATGTTGTCACAAAGAATAGAGATGGTGCCTATAGGTAATCCTAAATCCAGTACTTGCTATTTGAACCAAAGGACTTGGGCCACACAACTTCCTAAAGCAATGTACTCAACTTCAGCAATGGAAAGAGCAATAGAGTTTTTCTTTTTACCAGAATAGGAGACTAAAGATTGTCCAATGAATTGGTAAGCTTCAGAAGTATTTTTTCTATCCACCTTACATTCTACAAAATTAGAATCAGAATATTCAATAATCTCAAAAGAAGTGTTGTGCCTAGGGTACCAGATTCCTAAGTTTTGGGTCCCTAAAAGATATCTAAAAATTCTCTTAACTACTGTCAGGTGGAATTCCTTATGGTCAGCTTAAAATCTAGCATAGAGACAAACACTAAATATTATATCAGGTCGGCTAGCAGTCAGGTAAAGTAAAGATCCAATCATCTCCCTATACTTCTTCTGATCAACAGATTTACCACTTGGGTCCTTATCCAACTGAACACTAGAGGTCATGAGAGTCTTAATTGGCTTGGCTTTATCAATCTTATACTTCTTCAAATGTCCTTTATGTATTTTAATTGATTTAGAAAGGTTCCATCATCTAATTATCTTATGCTAAGTCCCAAAAAGTAGGATAACTCTCTCATTATACTCATCTCAAAATCTTTACTCATTATATTAGAAAAATCATAGCATAATCTTTTATCAGAAGATCCAAAAAGTATATCATCCACATAAATTTGAACAATGAGTAAATTATCTCCTACTCTCCTCAGAAAAAGGGTGGTGTCTACGCTCCCCTTAACAAAATCCCTCTCTAGTAGGAATGTGCTAAGCCTCTTATACCAAGCTCTGGATGCCTGCTTTAATTCTTATAAGGCATTTTTTAATTTAAAAACATGATTTGGAAATTTGGAACTCTCAAAACTTGGGAGTTCTTCTATAAACACATTTTCTTTTATTATCCCATTTAAAAACGCACTCTTAACGTCCATTTGAAAAAACTTAAATCTCTTATAGCAGACAAAGGTTAATAGCTCTCTAATGGCTTCCAATATTGCTACAGGGGCAAAGGTCTCCTCAAAATCTATCCCTTCAATTTGGTTGTACCCATTAACCACCAATATTGCCTTATTCCTAACCACCACACCTGAATCATTCACCTTATTCTTAAAGACCCACTTGGTTCCAACCACACTATATCCCTTAGGTCTTTCTACAAGCTCCCAAACATCATTCCTAACAAATTGGTTCAACTCCTCCTGCATTGCTAAGATTCAAAACTCATCAAAAAGGACTTGGTTTATGTTGGTGGGTTCAGTCATTGAGATAAATGTAGAGTGGTTCACTTCCTTCCTAAGTTCATGTCTAGTCCTAACTCCATCAGAAGGGTCTCCTAAGATCAGATCATTAGGGTGACTCGAAGAGTATCTTCAATCTCTAGACAAAGTGTGTGAAGGTTCAACCCTTTCCTCCAGATCTACATTTTCTACTCCTTGGATAACCTCTCCTACTCCTTCAGTGTTCTAGTGCTCTACCCTCTTCTATAAATTTTCTACTCCAGTGGTAATCTCTCCAACATCATCATCATCCTCAACTCTAGGCTTTCTAGGACCAGACTCATCAAACACTACATGAGTAATTTCTTCCACCACCAAAATTCTCTTATTAAACACCCTAAAAGACTTACCAACACTTGAATATCCTAAGAACTCTCCTTCATCAGATTTTGGGTCAAATTTTTCTAAGTGAGACTTCCCATTATTGTGAATGAAAACCTTATAACCAAAGACATGAAGGTGGGAAAGATTAGATGTCCTACCCTTAAGGATCTCATAGGGTGTCTTATCTAATTTGACTCTAACATTCACCCTATTCAATACATAACAACTTGTGTTAACCACTTCAGCCCAAAAGTATTTTGGAAGTGAATACTTAATAAGCATGGCTCTAGCGGCTTCCACTAAGGTGATGTTCTTCCTTTCAGATACCCCGTTCTGATGAGGGGTCCTATGAGCTGAGAAGTTATGGATAATCCCCTTGTCCTCACAAAAATCTCCAAATCTCTCATTTTCAAACTCTCCCCCATGGTCACTATAGATGGTTAAGATCTCACAACCTAGCTTTTTCTGAATCCAAGTAAAAAAGACTCTAAACTCCTCAAAAGACACATTTTTGTGTGACAAAAATCTAATCCAAGTGAACCTCGAGTAGTCATCGAAAATCACAAAACCATAGACTTTCCCTCCTATACTGGCAGTGTTAATGGGTCCAAACAAATCCATGTGAAGGACTTCTAAAGGTCTATAGGTGCTAATTTCCTTAATGGGGTCACAAGTGGAGTGGACTTACTTTCCTAATTGGTAGGCATCACAAAGGTGGTTTTTTGAAAACTTAAGTTTGGGGGCACCTCTGACTAGTTCTGTTTGGGTCACTTTCCTAAAGGTTTTCATACTAACATGGCATAATCTCCTATGCCACAACCATGAGTCATCAACATCAGTTTTTAAGCAAAATGAAGCAGCACTTTCAATGTTATTTAAATCAAGCATGTAAACGTTGTTGATCCGCTTTCCCTGCAAAACAGTGTTGTTATTTAAGCTTATAATGCATGAATTTGCCAAAAAAATTTATGATGAAGCCCTTATGACAAAGCTGACTAATGCTGAGCAAGTTGTGTTTCAATTCATCTACCAGCAAAATATTTTCAATCACAAGATTCGTGGAATTACCAATTATACCTGCTCCTACCACCTTCCTGGTGGTGTTGTCTCCAAGAGTAACCTTGCCCCCTGTTCTGGTCTCTAGCAAAATGAATTAATTGGCATTGCTAGTCATATGTTTAGAGCATCCGCTGCCCATGTACCACATGCTCTCATGAGGCCTTTTGTGAGAGCACTCCAACAAAATTATCAAATGTTAGATTTAGGAACCCAACCATGTTTGGGTTCCTTCTTATGGAAAGTAGAATGCAATGCATGTGAGCTATGCTGTGAATCATGCAATTTGGGTCTCCAAACCCAACGTGTACTATGGTGAATGGTGCAAGTGTGTGTTATGTGTCCTAGCATGTAAAAAAAATGCCACATGAAAAACATCTAACTCAAGGAAAATGATGCACTAATCTATGGTGAAGCTTTTTATGCGATGCATGAAATAAAGATTTTTATTTTCAAAGGTTTTTAAATTTTCTAATTTTTTATATTCTTTTTTTAACTCAGAATGGGACAATTTTAAAGAATCATGAGAATCAGATAACTCAGCATGCTTTTTATTTAATGCATCAAACTCATAAAGTAAAGCCATGTGATTGCTATCAATTTGAAAGTGATCTTTTCTCAAAATTTCATGCTCTTTTTGTAAATTAAAAAACTCCAATTTCAAAATAGCATGAGTTTTCTTAAGTTTCTTATATGATGCATGTATTTTTTTAGAAACTTCAAGGAGTTGCTCATAGGTTAGTTCACATACCTCTTCTTGGTCATCTTGACCAAGATGATCATCTACCATTAAGCACAAGTTTGTTGTCTCCTCTTCAGGTTTAGTTTCAGATGAATCTGATGCAGAATCTTCCCATGACGCCTTTTGAACTTTTTTTCTTGACCTTCTTGAACTTGTGTTTCTCCTTACCCTTCTCCTTGCTTGGGTGAGTTTTAAGTGAAGGGAAATCTGCTTTGACATGTCCTGGTTTTCTGTATTCAAAATAAATCATATCATTAGAAATCTTAAAATTTTAATTTCCCTTACCTTTTCTCCACTTCAGATGGTTCTTCTACTTCCTCCTTAGAAAGCTTTTGAATTACTTTATAATTAAGGAAATATCATCACTTTTAAACTCGGAAGAGTCAGAGTCTGTGTCGTTGGCTTTAAGTGCCATCATTTTTTCCTTCTTTCTCTCACCTGCATCAAGATTTCATTGGTTCACCCCTTGCTCGTAAGTAATGAGTTAGCCAAGTAAGTTATCAATCGAATAAGTATTCAAATCTTTAGATTTAGAAATTATAGTGATTTTAACATCAAAAGAGGAAGGAAAACATCTTAAAATTATGTTCACTTTTTCATAGTTAGAAAGTTCTCTTCCTAAGGCATGCAATAAAGTAACAATCTGAGTAAATCTCATATACATATCAGAAATTGATTCATGAGGTTTCATATGAAAAAGTTCATAATCATGCAAAGAAAATGTTCAAACGGGATTGCTTAACTTCATTTGTGCCATCATAAGTGATACAAAATTTATCCCAAATTTCTTTTCAAGTAGAGAAAGTAGAAACACGCATGTAATCTCCGATACATTTTGCATTAAGTTGCGCAAGATCTCTTTCATCAAAAGTCCAATCAGTAAAAGAAACTTAAATTTTAATTCCATTAAGTTCACGAGAAGGTGGAGAATATCCTTCCTTAATAAGCGTCCACATGCGATAATCAATTGATTATAAAAAAGTAGACATGCGAGTTTTCCAAAAATCAAAAGGAATATTATCAAACAAATATGGTTGGGTAACAGAATACCCTTCCACAGTATTATGATTTCCATTGTTAGCCATGGATCAAAATTCAAAAAGTTTTCAAACTTAATTCTTATGAATCCCGCTCTGATACCACTTGAAAGTTCGTTAGGGATATTAAACCCTAAAGAACTAGCCCGAGGCTAACCAAGAGGGGGGTGTGAATTGGTATTTTAAAAATTCTTTAAGCAAAACACAACAAAACTTAAAACCAAATCACCATAAAAATCAAAGTGTAAAAAAATAAATAAACGCGAAAGCAAAGAAATAGAACATAGAGATTTATAGTGGTTCGGTCAACTAGACCTACGTCCACTCCCCGGAGGCTCCCTCCGAGTATTGCACTACAAAAGTGACTCTCCTTTTGCTCCCATAGTAAGGCGGAGAAGCCCTTACAAAACCTCCTTTTTGCCAACCCCGACAAGGCAGAGAATCCAACTCCTTTTGCTTCCTCCTGAAGCAGGCAGAAAACCTCGACTCCTTTTTGCTTCCTCCTAAAGCAGGCAGAGAACCTCGATTAATTACTGAAGTTTACCTCTCCCAACCCTTCCAAGGATAAGAGACTCTAGTGGTTGAAGAAGTGGAATAATGATTGGAGCAATCCTTATGAATCCCCCTCACAAGCTCCACCTCACAAAATCCTCTCTCTCTCTCTTTCCTCTAGGCTCTCTCAGGTCAAGACAGCAGCAAAGATCTTATTGCATGAGAAAATTTGGGTCCTCTAAATAGAATTTCAAGAATCGACTTTATCATCCAAGACGATAGGAATATCATCCTGGTCGATCAGTACAAAATAAGCTCAATCAACCGGGACGATTTGGGACGATCAGAAAAAAATCTGTTACATCGTCGAGGTCGATACAATATTGTCCTGGCCGATTAGTTCAAAATTGATTACAATCATCCTGAACATCTCCTGGAATAGATGCTGGTCGATGTCAATCGTCCAGGACATCATCCAGGATGATTCTGCGATCGGCCCGACCGATGTGATCGTATCAATCAGCCTTAATTGCTTTCCGTAATTCCCAGATTAATTTAGGCATAATTATGCTATATCGTCTAGGCCAATATATAGATCATCCTGGCTGATAATTTAGAATAAAGAATACCTATATTGATCATGGCGGCTAATTCTTTCTGATTTGAGCCTATCGTCCTGGCTGATACAAGTATCGTCGAGGATGATTTGCTTAATAACAGATGCTTAACCAGGATACCCTAATTAGGGTTTTTATTTTTAGTTGGATCGTCCTGGCCGATATGAACATCATCCAGGCCGATGTACTCAAAATAAAAAAACTTAGAAAACCCCTCAAGTGTGTGTGTGTAAGGTTACATAGCATCAGGAACCACTTTTACAATTGACTCAAGAAGGAAAAAAATACAGACTTGACTCAACCTAAATCTACCCGATCTTGAGCTGGCTTGAGTTGCATTCGATCTTGTGGACCTGAAAAAATTAGTATGTAAGACAGTCGTAGAAAAACATGAATGTTTGCTATCATCAAAAGTCTAATCCATAATCTCATATTCACAACACTTAGAACCCTACAAAATTTTATTGAATAAAACTTCCATCCTTCTGCAAACATTTAAAGTCGGGCATATAATGTGAAGCAAGTATATAGGTATAGAACAAAGCACATGCTTAATCAGAATATGTCAACCACCATAAGACATAAAATTAAAAGTTCAAGTAGTAAGCTTGTTATGAATAGTAGAAAAGATATCATCAAATAAATGAGACCGCTTCTTGCCATTGTAAAGAGGCGTACCTAAATATTTTAAATGAAGAACCCTCTTTCATAAACCAAATTTTTTTAAAATTCTTTGAACACGATTAGAGGCAATAGATTTAACAGAAATAAAGTATCTCTTAGATAAGTTAAAAGTTAAGCCACTAGCTTGCTGAAAAACATTAAAGAACTTAAAGAGAATGTTCACCATTTTGATAGAGCCGTTGGAAAATATGATGAAATCATCAGCAAAGCTCAAATGGGTTAAAGGAAAGCCACCTCCAAATTTAAAGTACAAATTAGGATTCTTTCTAAAAAGTTGATTCATACCACGAGATAAAAATTCCACCTCTATTATAAATAGGGCAGGAGATATAGGATCTCCTTATCTAAGACCATGATAAGAACGAAAAAAAGCAATGAGACATTCCATTAATAATGACAGAAAAGTAGCAATTTTCAATACTATTTCTTATCAAATTATTGAATTGCAAGTTAAAGCCAAAAAGATTAAGGATACGATACAGAAAATCCCAATTGAGATTATCATAAGCTTTGGTGATATTCATCTTAAAGATGATATTACCACCAACCACCTTCTTTTCCAAATCATTAACTAATTCTTGAGCAAGCAAGACAGTGTCAAAAATGGATTTGTCTTTCACAAAACCAGATTGTTCTAAATATATAATGTTGGGGAGAATTAAAGCAAGCCTTGCCATTAAAATTTTAGCAACATGTTTATTAAAAATAGAACATAAGCTAATAGGCAGAAATTCATTCTTGTAGTTAATATTTTGAGACTTAGGAATTAAAACAATATAAGTGGCAGTAAAAAATTTAGGGATATGAACTCCCTTAAAAAACTTCACAATCAGATAAACTAGGTCCTTAATAATATCCCAACACTTTTGAAAAAATTTATTAGTAAAATCATCAAGGCCAGCAACAGAATCAGTATTCATAATTTTTAAAATGCTCCAAATTTTCTCTTTAGTAGGAAGATTAGTGAGCATCATATTGTCATCCACGGAAACAAGGGATGGAATAAAGGAAAAATCCATATTAAGGTTCGGAGTGAAATTATAATTAAAGGCTTTAGAAAAATACTCAATATTCGAAGAAGTAATCATATTAGGGTCCTCAATAATACTCCTATCAGTAGAAGCAACCTTATGGATGTGCCTTTTAACCTTATTTTGATTAGCAATGCTATGAAAATAAGCAGTGTTACAATCACCTTCAACAAGAAATTTTGACGAAGCCTTTTGCCTCTAATAGGCTTCTTCCTTTTCCTACAACTTAAACAAATTAATCTTGGCTTCATTAAGACAAACCAAATTATCAATAGAAGTATTATATAAGTAAGACATCTCAGCAATTTCAACAACTTTTTCAGCCTTCAGGATATTAGCAAATAAGTTTTTAAATATGCATTTATTCCACCAACTAAGTTTTTGCTTAAGCCTTTTAAGTTTAAACCAGAGCCTAGTCATGCCATACACATCATCAGAAGGGAAAAGATGAGCATCCAAATTTTCTTTCACAATTTGCATAAATCTATCATCAAGAAGCCACATGTTTTGAAATCTAAAAGGTATAAAATTGTTTTCATTGTTATTACTAATGCTTAAAAGTAAGGTAGGATGATCATATAAAGTACGACTAAGGTGAGTAGTGTGAGTATTGGGATAAGCATTTATCCAAAATTGATGAAAAGAATGCGATCTAATCTTTGCCACATAATGTCTTTATTCCAAGTAAAGCTATTACCAGAAAAGCAAAGGTCATGCAAGTTACAATTTCTTATCATATCATTAAAATTAGGAGCTTTACCTCCCACACGTTCAGCAGCATTAGTAATACAATTAAAATCACCATCCACAAACCAAAGAGCATTAACATTAGTAGATAATTCAAGGAGTTGATCCTGTAGGATATTTCTCCCAACTCTAGAGCAAGAAGCATAAACAAAATAGGCAAAACAAGAGACCAGGTTTAAATTTATATTAGTGTGAAGAACTTGAGGGTTATCCATAATAACATCTAACGAAATGGCCCGCTTCCAAAAAAGCAAAATATTATTATTATAGTTACCAAAACAAAAATCAAAACCCAAATTAATTCTAATAGCCTCCAACTTAGTAGCATTAATTAAAGGTTCAATTAAAACAAGTAAATGGATACCATGGATCCTACAAAGATTCTTCACTCTATCCTTGGATAGTGAGCCACCCACACCCCTAATATTCAACAAAATAGATTTAGCCTTTAAAGGATTGATTAGTAGCTCTAGTGGCCCTAGGGGTGGTGTTCATATTAATTTTCATATTTTCTTCCTTCTTTTTGGAGTAAGAAGAGTTTCCTTCCTCTAAGTTCTTTTCCTTCCCATTGAGATATGTCAAAGAATTAGTCGAGTCTTTAATCTCTTCCATAGGAATCCAAATTTCAATAGATCCCACTTCCCCTTCCTCCAGCTCAACATTCTTTTCCTTCTCACTCTTCTTTTGTTTAATTATATTGCTCTAAGTATCACTTGCCCCTTTTTCTTCATTAGCTTGGTTAGTATCTCCAATATTATCCAACATTTTCAGTTTAGAAATATCAATGTTGTCCGACCCCTTGACCGAAATCCCCAAAGAATTATTAGCATCTCCCACTTTATCTTCCTCATCCACCTCATTAGCATTCCCAACCATACAAGCCTCTCCCTTATTATCTTTCTTACCATCTTCTTCACTCCTTATGGAAGAGTCTAAAGAGTCAGTATCTATATCATCGCCACAATGTTCATGTTCCTCTAAATGAATCATAGGATTTTTATCCTTAGAAATAAAAGGTTCAATATGCAAGCTCTGTTCATTCGTGTCGATTCCATCCATAGGTTTAGAGTTCTTAATATTTTTTCGAAGTTGTGGTGAATAAAATAACAATCAGAAACCGCATGCCCATGGATTTTACAATGTAAACAAAAATCATGGACATTTTCAAACTCAACTTTTTGTAAATACCCAGCTTTTTCATACACAGCCCAAACCTTCTTAGGGTGTTTCTTAGTAATGTCAAGCTCAACCAATATTCTAGCCAGAGTCGGCCTTGATCGGGAAGCTGTTGCTTGATCAGTTTGGAGGGTCGGCCAAATACAGAACCTAATGCTAGAAGAACATGAGCATTAAAAAAATGTAACTACATGTTAGGAAATGAAAGCCATATCATAACTATAGGAGATTCCTCTTTGACCTCAAAATAGGGGGTCCATTTTAATAACCTCATTTGACAATTCAGAATATAATACGATCTTCTAGCAAAAACCCTGATATAGTCTAGATCGTTAGATAACTGAATAGAAACATACCTAGCATCTAACATTCATATAGAAAAATTTCCAGATAGTTTTAGTTTTCCAAAAAAATTTTGGATAGCATCTAAGTTTGGTCTACGAACCATAAAGTTTCCAACAAGAGTAAACTGAAAGGGAGAAGCCAGTTTAAGAATATCATCATCAGACATTAAGATCGCATGATAACCTTTAACCATCGACTTAGTAAAAGAGAACGTAGGGTTTTTGGTCGTGTTAGATCCAGTTAAGACATCGCAAAACCAACGCGAGGAAGAAGCAGATTTACCATTTTCCAGCATACCTTTAGTCAATTCATGCATCCCTAAGGGTGGAGCACCCCAAGCATCTGTAAAGGCGGATCAGGTGGACTCGTCTCCATACGAAGAGGAGAACAACCTAAGGCCGCCGGCTTTCAAAACCAAGATAAACAAAATCCAAAACAAATAGAGAATTAAAATGCGTAAAACACTACAGTAGAGCTCACGGAGAACAGGGGATGCCAGAATCGCAGCGCAGTCGCCATAGCCAAAGAGCGGTTCTAGGGCGTCGTAGAAAAGTGACTACTTGGTGAAAAATGATGTGAGTTATATTTCAGTTATACATATTAAAAAACAAGCCAATCATTTTAAAATACAAACTATAACAAAAAAAAACAATTTTTTTTGTATTTTCTCTCTATTTTCCATTTAGAATATAAAATATAGAAAAATTTGTGTACTATATTGTATAAATTCGAAGTCATTAAATCAATTTTAATTAATTAGTTTCATACACTCGGGCTTAATTAGTCAAAGCATTCAATCAAACTAAGTGGATTACTGATACACTCATCAGCATTTTAAGGCTTGCATTGCGCTTCACTGTGCAGAATCTCTCTTTCCCTCTATCTATTTATCTTTCTACCTCTCTCTCTCTCTCTCTCTCTCTCTCTCTCTCTCTCTCTCTCTCTCTCTCTATGTCTCTCACTTACACAAACACACAAAAAGTAAATTATGAAGAAGTCGGGTCCGTCGTCTTCCTCGAATGAGTTCGTGGCCCTTTACCCCATGCAATTTTGCCCCCATTGGTAAAACACTTCTCCGTATGCATTACTGTAAATAGACTTCTCGTTTAATTACTTTGCATGAGATAGTTGTACTTAGCAGAAAGTATATAAACTTGTATTGATAATGCGATTATCCTGTTGCACTTATGTACTTTCTCATCACTGGATATCTGTGGAATGCGGACATGCAGCAGAAACCTACTGTACCTAAAAGAAGATAAGAAGCAGAAAATTCACGTCATTGCCTGCAGAATCTGCCCTTACCAGGTTGTTTTGCGAACGACGATCATATTATTTAATTTTTTCAGAATTTATATACTTTTTATTTATATAACGTAAGATCTATCTTGCCTCAACTTTATTCAATTTAAAGGTTAAAGGAAGCTTCGCTCAATTAAACTCATTTGGTTTCTATATGGATAGTTGGTTAAAAAGTATTTAATTTGTCAAACTATGCATACAATTAGATCTATATTAATACTTCATTGTCAAGTCAAATACTAATAAATTCGTCATGAAATACATCAAACAATTATTTTAACTCATTAACAATCTTAATTTGTTTTGAATTTAATTTCTTTTCGCGCACATATGCCAAATATACCATATTCCTCTTCTTCCATAATTTATTCACAAATATAGCAGAATTTAGACAAGACAATACTCTACTTTTCATTGAAATTAATAACTCTCACAACCAAAATATATATATATATATATATAGATAAAACCCACAAGAAGGGGCCTACGCGTTAATAACAAAATCGGTTACAAAGTCCTTAGAAGGTTCCACCAGCTCGCTACTGCTCCAAAGAGCTACAAGATTCAAAAGGAAAATAAAACCTAAGAGCCGGTAGATCCTTTTTCTACGATTACAATAAAAGCATAAAAAACTATACGGGCTGAGAGAAATCAGCACCCAAAAAAGGAGATACGCAAATTCCCCATTTAGCTCGGATCTCCTGCAAAAAATACTAAGCAAACCAAAATAGAAGTTGAACAAACAAAGAGAGTATACCTTGCGAATATTTGAATAGTGATCACGGAATATAATATAAACCCTGCAAGGAAACTTCCAAAAAAAGATGAGATAGTAACAGCCAATATAAAAAATCTCACTATCAGCAAACCAGACTCTCTTGCGATCAATAGTGAACGACCTCCCCTGCCTCATTAAAAACCGGATCCAGTAAAGAATAAGAACCAGGCCGTTCAATTTGTGATGCCACCACATCCCAAGACTCTTCATGAAAATCAAATACCAAATGCACAGCACACCCAGATTAGGTAGAGTCAGAAACAGCACATTAAAAGCCAAACCAAAAAACAGCTGCAGAAGACAAACCATCAAACAAGGAAAACAACCAGAACTCAGCCCAGCCACAGGAGAGACGGGAAAACACACATCAACCATTTCTAACATAAGGCAGACAAGCCTTATCAGTACGCAGGATACCCTTCAAAACAAGAGCTAAATTCGAGCTATTCAATTCAGCAAAATCATGTAGAGAAGAACCCCAATTGGCAAGTCAGTCGGCACAACCATTACCTTCCCTATAAATATGAGATATAGTAACATTCATCTCCTTAACTCTATTTTTAACCTTTCTAAACAGATAAAAATAATTAGCATTACCCGTAATCCCCTCAGTAATACTTTGAACAATAAAAAGAGCATCTAATTCAACCCACACATCATTGTACCCATGTTTAATGCACAAATCAAGGCCCAGAAGTAAAGCATTGAGCTCAGCAGAAATAACATCAGAGGTTTGCAAAGGAGAAGCAAAAGCAGCCAAGAAATCACCACAGTAGTCCCTAATGATTCCCCCAGCACCGGCTTTCACCACACCCACAGAACCATCCGTATTCAACTTAACAAAAGGAAGTTTGGGTTTTCTCCAATACACAAAAATATCATCACTAGTTCCAGAAACAACCTCCAGCTTAATCCCAAAGAAATCAGCCAAATGCCGGCATCTATAGAAGGTTTTAGCAGAAAGGATGTTGTAGTTAAAAAGCTGCAGCACTTTACTTTTAACATTTTCAATAATAGTAATAGCATCCATCTTACAATTCTCATGTTTGGCCAGATTTCTAGCATTCCAGATAAACCAAATAATGAGAATGGGGATCAGATTAAATAAATGCCCTTTTTTGGAATGACACCAATTATGAAACATTAAGTTAAGAGAATCAATATACAAGGAGTTTTTATCAGCAATATTATTGAAATAGCTCCAAACTTTAGAAGCAATTAAACCATTAACAAACAAGTGATCAATGTCCTCACACTGATAACAGCAATAACATTTCGAAACCAGAGAAATACCTTTACTTTGAATTTTGTTGTCCACCGGGACAAAACCTTTAATACACCGCCAAGCAAAGGTAGAGTAAGTGAAAATAATGTTTCTCTCTTCTTATTATAATCAATCTAAGCTTAATACTGACTAAACCAAACCATACCTAACATAAAATTAAACATAGTTAGATGTAACAACGATAAGTTAGAATTTGAATTCCCATTAAACATTTTTATCTCACATAAATAGACAAGATTATCCATCATATAATCCCCAAACACAAAAAATTTGACAGAGTATATTATCTTAGAATTTTTTAGCTTAATTAGTGTTTTTTCTAGTACTGTATTAGTGTTAGTAAATCATTGGCTCAATAATTAAGGTTATCACTCTTTGCCCATTAGTACAGTAGTAAACTCTTTATAATTCTCAATTATTATCACATGAATTAATAGAAGATAACACCAAATCACTGTATTTAAAAAAATGCGTGTCAACCCAACATCATGTATTTCTTAATCAATATTCAACAAACATCAGTGAATAATCAGGCTTTAATTATTTTTCTCACACACATTTTTATCAAAATACTACAATAGTAATAGCCACTATCTATTACGCAATCATATACCTATATTTATTTTCAATGAATTATAGTAAATAAAATATAATATGGCTTATTTCTGAAAGTTTCAAAAGAAACCAAATATAGGCAAACAAAAATCTTACAGAGCAGAAATGTATATTTAAGAAATTAACCAAATTACCAGACATTATATATAACAATATTAGAAACCTTTAATTGAACTAAAAAAATATTTTTTTATGTTAAAATAAAATTTTGAATCGATAAAAAATTGCTGCTTTTCAAAACCACCAACTGAAAAATTTTAAAAAAGAACTAAAAAAATTTACAATATCAATTTCTATAATATATAAAAATTACGATTCAAAGTTTTGTCAATAACAGATTATCCATATTTTTTAGTGATGAAACCACAAAAATGTTCGAAAAATTTAAAAACTCCCTAATTATAAAAATCAGAAATAGAGTTAGTTTTACTTACATTGAGATGAGCAAATCTCCTAACAAAGTTAACTGATAAAAATCATTTTACAACCTGAATACTATGTTTTTCTCTCTCCTTTATTTTCTCTCTAATTTACACTAACAATCTCTTTGTTAATCAATTTAAGAAAGGAAAATAGTATTTAATTAAAAATTAAGTGGTATTCCATATATTATTTAATATAATATAAACAATAATATAATATAAATATAATTATCTAATTTAATTAATTTTCTATATAAAATTCATAAAAATTCCCTTGGTACTTCAAAAATTATAAAAAAACAACCAAAAAATTGCCCAATTTATTTATAAAATTTTGCTAAAGTTTGTTTATAAAGCGGATACCTAACGGTCCCAAAACCCCACTTGTACGATAGGTGTCAATTTTTTATAGATTTTCATCAATGCAAAAAAATAATGAAAAAATTAATATAATTAAATCACTACAATATATATGTTATGGAAAAGATGATTTGCGATTTGAGCTTATAATGAATAAAAAAAAATTATTTTACTGGAATATTACAATACTATCTAGCTCCATTGAAATAATCTAAAAAATAAAGTTAATTTTAAAATGTTAACCTATTTTTTAATTTTTATCTAAGAGTGATAGAAAAACAAAAAAGAGAAAATGAAGTTCATAAAATAAAGACATAATGCAAACCAACCTATATTGGTTTAATTGCCATGAAGCCTTCATCGACTGTCCCATATTCTCTTAACAGATAAGCCCCAGAATAGATACTCCCTAATGTATAATGAGAAACCTAATACTTTTATTAAAACTAGATGACCACTAGTCATGACATTATAATTTAATGCTCACGATAGATCACACCAAATATAATCCGTTTAAAAGGATGGGCAAATTTAAATTTGAAATCTCATTTTCATTGCAACATATAAAAGGTCACAAAACTACAATATGATTAATTTTGTGCAATATGATCTATATGTTGATCTAATTGATGTGATTAATTTGATCGATTCAAATGGCCATGATATGAAATGCAAGCATTTGCACAATATAATCTACATCATCTTGCTGGGATATATATATATATATTATTTTCATTTATGATGTTTAAAAATAATGCAATTGATAAATTACAGGAGAAGGTAGAAGGCAATGACAAGATGAGACATGAAATAAATCTGACAGAGAAAACTTTTGGCTTACCAGACGCTTACGAAGATCCAACACTTCCTCGCGCAAAGGGTGTTTCATGTCCTGTTTGTAGCTATCCAAGAGTTGTATGGTTCTATGTAAGCTGCTCTTTCTTTCAGATAATTCCACGTGATAATGAACCATGAAATTAGGACTAAAAATAGACAAATCATCAACCTCTGATCAAAGAATAATCAATGAATAATAATTGAGCCCTTTGACAAAACTTTCAGGACTTCAAAGATTATACATTAGCAGCATAATTATTTTTCAATTCATCTTTTTTTTTTTTTTTTTGGATAATGCAGGGTAATAGGGAAAGCATGGAACAAACGTTTGCTTGCTGCAACCCAGGGTGCCGTCAAAACTGGAGGAAAGAAGATAAAAATAATGGTTGAAGATTGTTTATCAATTGAAGATCATGCCTAGATTAGATTTGACAGCTTTAAAAAATTAAATAAAATGGTGAAGATATTCATCATTCCTTTTTATCTCTTTAAACTTTTCCATGTGAGAACTAAAACTAAAGAATTCATTTTTATATTTTTTTATGGTGATTTTTGGTCGAAATAATTTTGTTTTTCACATTGGGAAGCCAACGAACAATTATCTCACATAGAGATAATTCTCCCTTTTCATCTTTTTTGCCAATTTTTCTTTCTTTATTAAATGATATGCTTGTTTTTAAAGAATTTTTTTAGAATAATAACTATCTATAGTACTGTTTCGATGAACATGAGGCGTAGATCCACCTATCAAATCCTCTTAATAATTTTTCCTAATTCTTCTTCGTAGGTTCTAGTAGATAAAACTCCTTGCAATAGAGATTAACTTGTTGCGAAAAAAACTCAAATTTCTCAAGTAAAACATTGATGGCACACTTTATAATTTCTATTTTCCAGCATTCAAATTAACAAAATCATTTTTTAGATATATAATTTTTAAAATTTTATATGTATTTAAGTACTATTTTAATTTTAATGTATAAAAAAAAGTACTATTTTAATGTCTAAGATAAGATAATTTTCTAAATAACAAGAACCAAGCACAATCACTTGTTCCAATTGCCTGACTTCTTGGTACTATTATTATATAATTTGAATTTTTATCAACAATTATTTGTAATTCATATTATTAGCAACAAAATTTGTTGACAGCTAAATTTTATCAGATTCATAAGGTTAATGTTATGAAGAGTAGTATGAGCGATTAGGCAAACTGATCTTGTTTAATTTTATCACATGAATAATTAGTCCATTGTCAAATGTTATATGATTACTAGCTATGTTCAATTCTTATATATGAATAAAATCTATATTTTATTAGTTTAACTTGGAATAAATGTCTTGAATGAACTGTAACCTTTTTTTTTTTTTTTTTTTTTTTTTTTTAGGGGAAACCCGCGAAAGGGGCTTACGCGTTGATTAAAGGTAAAATTACATAGTCCTTAAAGGGACGATCCACTCACTAAAGCTCGAAGAGCTACAATGCATAAAAAGAAAAGAAAAACTAAAGAGCACAAAGTCCCCATCTAACCAAATACAAAATTGCCTAGAAACATTCTAAGGCGGCACCAAGAAGGCGCCCAAAAGACAAAAAGAAAGCTTAAGGATATCACTTTCAGCACAAGCCTTCTTCCAAAAAATATGACCAGGCAACGAAAAACCTGCAAAATGGAAACAGCAAAGATACTAACAAAAATAAAGGAATACATCATTAATACTTGAAAATGGTTTTGATCTCGAAAAACACAGCAGGTAAACCAGATTATCCGGAAAATCTTTCGGTCCATGAATTTCAAAACACGAAAGAAGTACAGATTCCAGAAAAACAGGGGCCACCAAAAAGGAAATAGAAAGACCCAAAAACTTCCACCCAGCAGGAACCCAACAGCCACCTTGCAATCCTTGAAGCTCTCTAAGATAGTATTAAAATTGTTCCTGCAATAAGCACTCCAAAAAAGGTTATGAGTAATATTAAAATTAGGAGAATTAAAAGCCCAATACTTCCTGTTAACGTAAAAAGCCTTCTGGCTTCCATCCAGGTGAACAAGCTCATACCCAATACTCCAATAATACAATTAAACCGTCCAGCCACTCCCATTTAAAAACCAGCCACTCCCATTTAAAGAATCAGCATAAGAGCAATTGTAATCCCATAAGCTATTATTACCAGCCTTTAAATCAGACAGAAAACAGTTAAATTTCTGGCACTCATCCGGAATACTATAGAAATAGGAATTGCTAAACATCCAGCACAGAAAATTCAGAAGGATCCAGTAGTTAAGATACAAAGCCCTCTCCAGATTGTCCAAATGGAAGCAAATAAAAAACTCCACCGCCTGGAAACTCCAGACCCCAGCAGAAACTAGGACAGCAAAAAACCTACCAGCTAACGGAGAAACCAAAAACCCAGCAGCACAGCCACCATCCAAACCCGAAAAAGACAGCATAGACCAAAAAAACATCAAACTACTAATGCCGAATATAAGGTAAACCAGTTTTGTCAAGTATAATCATGCCTTTAAGAGGAACTGGAATATCATAAACCGAAATTTCCAGAAAATTTTCACTTTCAGCACCAAAGTTGGCAAGCCAATCCGCACACGCATTACCTTCGCGATAAATATGGGAGATAGTAAAGTTAAGTAAGGAGAGAGTCAATCTAATTTTTTTTTTAGTGTAAAAATCCTGAGGGAAGCACACATCATTCTTAGAAAAAATATGAACAACAATAGTAGAATCAACTTCGATATTAACATTCTGTAAGCCCAACCTCAAACAAATTTGTAAACCATGGTACAAAGCATTCAGCTCAGAGGTTAAAACAGAACAGGCAGACATAGGACCCGAAAAAATAACAAGAGGATTACCTTGAGAATCCCTAATAATACCCCCTATACCAGCTTTGTTGGCATGGACAGACCCATCGGTATTCAGCTTGACGTATGGATCATTAGGTTTAGACCACTTCACAATAGACTCCCTGTTACTACGAATATCCTCTTTATAAATACCAAAGTGATCAGCCAAAGGAAAAGTATTAGTAAAATTCTTAATAGAAATGAGATTGACAGCTTTCAGCTGTAAAATTTTGAACCGCAGTTTGGATATAATATCATAAGCATTCATCTTAATACCCAAGTGTTTAGCCTCATTTCTACTATTCCAAAGATACCAAATAATCACAATAGGAAGAATATTATTAATATGACCCTTACTATCAGTGAACCAAAGTTTAAGGATCCCAGGAAAATCTAAGTTAGCATTAAAAAGACCCATATCAGCGACATTAAAGAAGTAGGACCAAACTTTACTAGCAATAGACCCATTCACAAAAACATGATGTAAGCTTTCAATATTGAGACAACATTGGCATTTGGAAATAATAATAAAGCCCTTTTTCCACAAAATATTATCAATAGGAACAAAACCTTTGAGGCACCTCCAAGCAAGAAGGGAATAAGACAAAGGTATAGATTTATGCCAAAGACATTTAAAGGTTTTATCAACCTCACCTTTAATTCTAGTCTCATCCCAGATTTTTTTAAGAAAAAAATTCCCATAGGAAGATAACATAAACAAAATTTTATCCTTAACCTGCAGCTATAAAGGGATTTGAATAATTTTTTCAACAATATCAAAAGGAACAACCTCCTGCAACTTAGGAATATTCCATTCCCCATTATAAAAAAATTTGTTAACTCTCGTATTAACAATGGTATGAGTGTTAAGGTAATTATCAATAGAACTAGTGCCCAACCAATTATCTTGCCAGAAAGCAACTTCTCCAAAGCCAATACCCCATTGAATATAATTCTCAGCCTCCCATTTAATTTTACAGAGTCTTTTCCAAACCCGAGAATCAGAGCTTTTAAAATGGCACGCTAGAGGATTGGAATTCTTACAGTATTTAGCATTCATAAAATTAGCCCATAAACTGTTATTAGATCTAAAAGCAAACTAAAGTTTATGAGAGAAAACATGAGCAGTATCAGAAATAGATTTACACCCCAACGACCCTTCATTATAGACACCACACAACTTTTTCCAAGAAGCCCAATAAATACACGATTTATTATTAGTGGCCCCCCAGAAAAATTTATTGATCATTTTCTCCATTCTCAAGCAAACATTGGCAGTAGGTTGCAAAGTGTGAAACAAATAAATAGGAATAGAGTTCAGAACACTTTTAATCAAGGTTAATCTACCACCATAAGAAATAAAGCTAGAAGACCAATTAAGAAACTTTTTTTGAATGAACTGTAACCTTAAACTGAATGTAATGTTAGATTTTGGATGACAAAATTCAATAGAAGAATTGATCTCTACTGTAAACATTATCTAATTCCATAAGACCTCAATATGAAGAATTGTTTAATTTACCTTTTAAACATCTATCATAGCTTTTAGAGTACAATTCAAAATAATCTAGCGAAAGCAAATCTATATATCATATACATAAAATTTTTACTATATTCAACCTCAAAATATAATTTTTAGTAGCCTAGAGATTATTATAATCAATAAAACATCTCATGCTTCTTAGTACAAAATAATAAAATAGAAGCCTCTTGTATTTGCTATCATGTTGATAGAGGTACAAACTAATCTCTAAAAGTAGTATTAAACTACCCAGGTAATCTTCACATTCATTTTACCTTGAAATTTATACCTTTGCTGTCCTATCCACCATTTCTCAGCCTCCCCTTCTAATAGAAATATTGCTAGTACTACTTTCTATTCTCTAGACAATACATGCCTTCAAATGTTTTCTCTATCCTCAACAGTAAGTCTTCTAATGCATGGGGTTCTACAACTCTCTTAAACAATGGCAGCATGAATTTATGAAACATCTGTAGGCGCCTATGTTCATTGTCATCCCTAATTCCTAACTGTTTCCTCTAAGTTTCACTTATAATATGAGCAACCATGCTAGCAAGCTATAAAAAACTATTAGATGACATTAGCACCGATGCTGCACTTTGCCCGTTATATATATCTTTATCTATAGGGTTTATCTATCCACTAATATAATTCTATATCCAAATCAATTAGCATACAATACATAACTAAACATATATGCAAATGAAAATCAATCAATCAAATGCAAAGAAGAAAAACTATACTATCCAACTTCCTCCTCACTCATAATCAATCCTATAGCTCCATTTATAATTGCATTCACATCATGATCTTCATTTCCATCTCCAAAACTTTTTGTGTGTTACAATGTCGTGGATCTTCATGTTACTTATTCTTTCCCAACTTTGTTGCATATTATTTTCTAATGTCAGTTTCGTGTCAATGGCATCAATCTATAGTCATATGCCTAAAAAAAATTTCTATCAAAATTTTGCAAGACACGACGCCTTTATCCTCCTCACAAGACTAATATTTTGATCAAAATTTGGCCACAATGCCTTGATCTTACTCACAAGACTAACTAAGTGATTTTAATTTAAAGAAAAAAGGAAAGAGGGATTGAGAAATAAGAATTTCCCTTAAGACGTATTTACCATATGTGGATACTAACTAACTCACATAATTATAGGGTCTAGAAATGCATGAGGAAAGTCTATTTCGAGGAAATAATAAATAAATACTTAATATAGCTATTATAAAAATTGAAAAAGACTATAGTTGCTACAATTTGGATGTCATGTCTGACATAAACCTAAGATGCCTTCAGCATGTACCTTTACATAATAGAATGCCTGTAATAAATATTCCTATTATAATATCCCAAGAAATCAAAAATATAACAAACATGGAAAGTTCGAAATTATATTAGTTTGATCGTACATGAGTTGAAGACTTCTATAAGGGTAACCAAATTATTTTATTACTTTATTTATTTTTCTTGTGAATGACTATATGCAAGATTTTTCTCTAATTTTTCTTAATAGAAATTGACACACCCATGCCAAGACAATCAAACAAATTTAAATGGTTTCGTGTTACTCATTAAAATAAATTACTTAGATCAAGTTATCAGGGGGAACAATTAAAATGATAGATAGAACATCCGAATTTTATTTTATTTTTTAATTATCTCATATTAGTAAATATAACGGTTTCTGTTTTTGTTTGGAGATTTCTTCATAAGCTCATTCCTACCGACGAGAATCTGAGGAAAAGAGGGTTTAGCTTCCCCTCTAAATGTCAATGCTGTTTCCATGTTGAGAATATGCACCATGTCTTCATATCTGGTCATGTTGCTGTTAAGGTTTGGATTTACTTTGAAGATATGTTTCACTTCAATTTTTTCTCTGTGAATTTCACTTTATATTCTCTTTTTGATTGTTGGCTGGTTAATGCTAAGGGGCATATTCGTAATTTTATTCCTTGTCTGATTCTTTGGTTTCTCTAATTGGAACAGAATGATTCTCGTTTTAACGGTGTGCCGATGGATTACAAGAGAATTATTTAAAAAATTAAAGACAAAGTGGTTGCTCTTTTTTGTGTTTAGCTCCTTTCGTATAAAAATTTTAAGAACGCCTACTTTGTCTGTCATAACTTGGATATTAATCTGGTGGTGGATAATTCCTTTTTTATCACTAAATATACCTCGTGGACCAAACCTTCTTCTAGTTTTGTTAAGCTGAATGTTGCTAGTGCTAATTTGGGTAATTCTTTTGGCTTTGGGGGTGTTTTAAGGGATCACAATGGCTCTTTTATCTGCAGTTTTGCTGGGCCTGTGGTCTTGGGTGATATCAATCTTGCTAATTTTGTTAGTGTGCTTCACAACTTACAAGTTTGTATTAATCTTAATTTAATTGATGTTGTGTTGGAAGCTGATTTTGATTTTAGGGTGCTCATGAGTTTGGATGACTTTAATTGCTCTTCGTTTCTTTTTTATACTCTAAGGGATATTAGAGTTTCCCTTAACTTAGTGCATTGTAGTTTTTCCAATATCCTTGTTGTGGGGTGGATGCCTGGATCTCTTTTCCGATTATTGTGTTAGGCCGTTGGTTTTTCTGTTTTTTGGATCCGTTCTTATTTTGCTGGGTGTTTTTTTCTGCCTTAGTGATTTCTTACTGCAATCTGGATGTCTCGTTGTTTGTTGGGTTGTGTATCGCTACTTCCTCTTGCTTGCTCTTCGGTGGCTTTGTTTTCCATGGTCTCCCTGCTGGCCTTGGGGACCCTATGTTGATTTTTGGTGGGCTGGATGGGTTTACTGTGAGTTCCCTTTGTGATTTTACTACCTCCACTCCTGCTTGGTGGCCTGGCTTCATTCCTTGGAGGATGTTTACGTTCCTTATACAACGGTTTGCTGGATCTTCCTCTTTACTTTTATCTTATTTAAGCTTATTTATCATACTTTTTTGTTTTGTTTTTTGGTGGTCCTTGTGTTGTTTGTGCAGGATTTTTGTGCAGGTCTTTTGGAGTTGACTAGTTCTGCTGGGAAGCTGATTGTGCTTGTTTTTTTTTTTCTTATCTTCCCCATTTTGGGTGCTTGTGCTTAAGCACCGTAGAATGTTCCTAGGTTATCTTGTACTTTTGCGTAGTAAGGACCCTGTGCTCTTAGATTTTTTTGGCTTTTACTTTTGTAGCTCTCTGGAGCATAGTGAGCATGGGGTCCTTTTAACGATTTTGTAATCTTTTTCCCTGAATTAACGCGTAGGCCCCTCCGTGCGTTTTAACCAAAAAAAACTTTTAACAGGGCACAATGGTGAAAGGGATTCATGTAGCCGACCCCACAGTGGGATAAAGGCTCGATGTTGTTGTTGTTGGTCAATAGTCAATTGAGTTAAGAATATCTAGTGAAAACATTCCCAAGGTACAATAAGAAGTAGCTATTTTTGTGAATGCGAGAAAGAAAACCATGGGTTGGAAATTGATCTATGAAGTTTTTTTAGTTTGTTTTACAATAATTCTGTTGAAAATAAGCAAGGAAATTTTTTAAAAAAATATTGATAAAAAAATTATGTTATTTCTACTGAATATTCAATTCTCTTTTTTTGGGACATTTAGGCCATTTAAGGCAAACTCACACACACAACGCATACACAAAGACTCGAACCCAAGACCTCTTAGTTGGAAGCATAAGCTCTCAACCAACAAGCCAAGGTGAGCTGTGTTATATTACATTCTTCATTCCATCAAATTTGTTCGGCAGCTGATTATGAGAGTAAATCTGCAATTTCCATTATGATCATATGTTATCTCCTACACCATACTCATAAAAAGATAGGACCAACATCCATTTTTCTAGACAACAATAAGGGCACTTTCTCAACCTGCATCCATGACAGCTACCTTTTAAAAGTAGGAAGTATTTAGATAAGTCATTTATACCAGGTCATCCAAGCTTTTTATAAAATCACTTGACCATGAATTTAGCCACCCCTTGGCCCATTGCTATAAAGATAATGGGAAAAATCTCAAAATGGATAGGGTTATTAGAAATGGCATTATATCTGCCATAGCCTAACCTAATGTTTTTTTAAATATTAATTCAATTATCGTTGGACATTATTACCCTAGTAGATAGCTTTTTCATGATGTTTCATCACAAATTCTTAATGATATATGATATATGACATATTTTAAGGATTATATTGGATCTATTGATACCACATTGACGCACTCATCTATGTTGAAGAACAGAATGCATATATATATAGGACGATATCATTCTGGTTACCAAGCGCTTTAGCTTTCTTTCTTCTTCACTATATCTGTCGTTCAAGACTTCAGCTTGAAAGCTAACTGGAATTATAGTTGATTCTTGTGAGGAAATCATGGCTGTACATGCAGAACTGCTTCATAATACAGGAGAATGAGAGGCTTAGGAAGAAGGTTCAACTTCTCAACCAAAAGAATCAGGAATACTGTGTAAGATCAAGCAAAATCACTCGAAATCTAGTCAAGCTTGAAGCAGCAACTCTAAGCGAAGCCGAAACAAAATGCTTGGCTTTGATGGTCAAGCCACCGGAAGATCAAACTGATAACTCAATCGCATTCAACTTGATGGTCAGAAAGGCTTCTTTTTTTTTTTTTTTTTGATGTTTTGGGATTATTAGAAGCAGGTTCATGTGTATATGCTAGGAAAACTGAAGAAGCAGAGAAAAGCAAATATTAATTTCAACCAAATCTCACTATAAAAAATCTATGTTTTCTTTTAAGCAGTTGGCAATTCTGTTTTCTTATTTACGAAAACAACATCTTTAGTATTAGTTCTCACAAGGAAAAGTTTAAAAGGAGAAAAAGGAATGATGAAGATCCTCCCCTTTTTATTTAATTTTTCAAAGCTCTCAGAAAAATCAAAGCATTATCGTTAAACGATAAGCAATCTTCAATCACTGTTTTCATCATCACTACGCCCGTTATGATCACCACTTCTACCGTTATGATCACCACACTTCGGGTTGAAGCAAGCATAGACCGGAACCATTCTTTCCTTCATTTTAGGCTGTATTGTACAAAGAAAAGAAAAATTAATAAAAAATTGTGCTGCTTACGTATAATCAATAAAGTCCTGAAAGTTTTGTGAAGGAGTTCAATTATTGTTCAATGATTATTCTTTGATCAGAGGTTACAGATTTGTCTATTATTAGTCCCTATTTCATGGTTCTTTAACACATGGCATTAGCTGAAATAAAGAGGAGCTAACCACATAGATTTCCTTTTTTCGATGGCCACAGACAGGACATGAGACACCGTTTGCACGAGGAAGTGTTGGGTAATGGGGAGCATTCAGCAGAGATATCTTGTCCTGATTTCTTTCATATCTCAACTCCAAGTTGTTTTCTGCATTCACCTGTATTTTATCAATTGAGTTATTTAATACATCTTAAATGAATATAATACGTTTGTTTAAGACATGAGATATCCTTTTTCATGATTAACATGTAAGCCCCTTTTATGGGTCTCCCATATATATATATATATATATATATATATATATTTATGTGAGAAGCTACTAATGTAATATTTAATCCAAATATTAATATGTAATGGTAATGAATTACCGTAGATTGCATTCTATCATTTTAGAAACTTTCTATTAGTCAATTGAAATAATAAGTGTAAAACATAATAGAAAAGTAAATGAAAGTTAGGACTTCTTTGGGACAGTTGTATTGATGTTTTACGTTGGTTTGTACGCATTAGAAGTCGAAATGACTGAAACACCTTGCCCTTCGCCACGACATTAGTGGCTAAGCTCTTAGAGCTTCCCGCGGGAACGAGCGGATAGCGAAATGGGGAACTGCCTTTCTCGACCTCGATGCACCCCGTCTTTAGTTCACTCCCAACTCCCCCCTACCGAAAAAAGTGCTAATGTTACCTCTTTCTTTTGGTAATGTGGAAGTCACCAACTCAGCTCACCCTTCAGCGCGCACTCTTTTAAAAAACATGAGCAAATCGTTACATTCAACATGGAAGAAAATGGCACAGTAGAGGCCGTGGCTCGCCGGCTGCTCGGGCTCCGTGTTTCATGTTCGTTTTCCTAACCGTCTCCTATGCTCTAAATTCATAAATAGGGCACTGGTCAGTAACTTTTCCGGGCCAGCGGGATCGAGAAGTGGAAGTCAATTAGACAACAATTACAAATTTGTTTGGTTACTATTTTCACGATTCTAAAAAGTTTTTATGATGGAAAGTTATTTTTTGGCAATTTAAGTAGCTATGTTTCTTCCTCCACATAGCCAATTTTATAAAACACAGATATAAGTGCAGGTGCCAGTTTGTTTGTTCTGTAGGATTTCAAAAAGATAAAAATCAAAACATGCTGAAAATCATTTATAGCTCAAATTAAAGTTGATGGTTTACTGCTCAAATTAAAGATGATGTTCAGAGTAGTTCAAACACAGCTGATCCACCAAATTAAAATTCAGACTTTAGCAAATATTATTTTATTTATTTGGTATTTTCTTATTTGTGAATTATTATGTTAAAAATTTATGACGTTTAGAAAGGCTTATGTACACCAACAATTTTAAAAAATTATCTAAATCATTAAGTTATTTTAGGAAATATATCTAATAACATAGTATGATATAGATTGAAATATGTAAATGCTTATAAAAGCCGTGTGAATAGATCAAATTAATCACATCAATTAGATCAACTTGTGGATCATATTGTTCGAAATGAAAAAGGAGAAAAATTAAAGATAAAAATATATATATGTGTGTGTTAGTTTTTAACACTAAGTCATTCGCCCTTCTCATGCTTTGGTTCTCAACATTCAAATATAGCTTTGTGAGCTTTATATATTTTAATAAAAATGAGATTTCATATTTAAATTTGCATGTCCTTTAAAGGGATATTATTAGGATTGATCTATTTTTTGCCTAAAATTATGGTGTTGTGAACTTAAGATTTATGTTTTTGCTAACGAGTATCTAATTTTTTTAAAGATGTATTAGGTTGCTCCATTATACGTGAAGGAATTTTTATTGTGAGGCTTATCTATTATGAAAATATGGGGGGAGTGGATGTAGGTCTCATGGAAACTTATGTTACAAAAAGAAAGATTGTTCTAAATTAACTATTATACATGTACATTTTGGGGTTATGAACTAAGTTTACTAAATTTTTGCTTATATTTGTTGAAGTTGGATGAAATTAGATGACTGCATGTTAATTGTATAATAAATGAAGTATAATTATGTTTATTATATTTTGGTGCATGATATAGGGGTAACAAAGCACTAGATTGGAAGAATTGAATTATAACTAGAAAATAATTAGTAGACAAATATTAAGTATATTGGGTACTATAATATTATTTTACGTATGCATGCGTCTTTGTGTATGATAAGTTTAACCCTATGTAGGCATGTAGGTGAAAGTGTTAAGAATGCAGGAATCCTAAAGAATAGGAAGAAGCAATAGATGGACTGATTTCTAGTCATGCAGTTTTTATGCAAGTCATTAATGGTACTAAGTAGTCTAATTCAATTTTACAGTTTACTAGCTTAGTAGCCCAACTAATGGGAGATGATAAACATAGAATGCCAACCCGAAAAGTGGAAGAGATTGATAATTATCAATATTTTTTAGGTAAAAACCTCTTAAATATTAGGAAACTATTGAGTAGAAGGTCTCTAGAGGTTGTTTGATTAGATTACAGAAATATCTTAATAATATACAATATCCTAAGAGTCAAAAAGTATTGTTAGTAGGTTCATATTAGATGGTGAGGCAGAGTACTGGTGGCTAGGCTAGTAAAAGTAGAAGTATTATGGAAGGGTGAATACTAAAATCTCCTTGGAGGAATTCACTGAGATGTATAGAGATTGGTTAGGTGCCTCAATCTACTAAGTACTAGTATGAGGTTATAATAGTACTATGATACAGTTTGAGATTTATCTTGCAACACTAACTACATATGTTTTGCAGTTGGTTAGTACTTCCAATAATATGTTATATAGGCTCCTTAGGGGGCTCAATGATAGTTTGAAATAATATTTAGTACTATTTAGGATTCAGAACTTTTCGAACTCTTGCAGAAAGGTAGAGAATAGAGAATGATCTAATAACCACTCACTAGTGTTGGGATGCTAGTTGGAAGAGATTGGTAAGATAATCTTTTGGTTTGCTACCATTTGAAAGTAGTGTAAATTTAAAGCTTGTTGCTATGGATGAGAGAATTCTATGAACTAAGAAGAAGTTCTACAATATCTATGAGTAGTGCTTCTATATGTGGGTCTTATGGGAAGAGATATTATAGTAGGTGTTATCTATTTTCAAATAGTGTTCTAACGAGGCCAAATAAGTCACAATATTTTTACGTGCCGTCAGAGAGTATTTGAAGGTATATAGATATCTTATTAAATGTTGTTAGTATGAGATCATATATTCACGATTATAGTAGATTTGATGGAAGAAAATAAGGAGGAGATTTAAGGGACCTAAATGCTTTTGGAAACATTTTTTTAGTATGGTCGAGAGTGTAAATTATGAACTAAGAAGAGGCTAAAAATCTCCTAGTATTATGATACACAGGACCCTTATATATGTTCAATCTTGTTAAGTTTTGTTTATTTTTAGAACTAGTCATTCTTTCCTGTTGGATATATTTTGAGTTTATGTCCCAATTCTTTATTTATGGATTAATATATTTTTATTTCCTAATGTATATTATTTGCTTTCTAGTTAGATTTGTACCTGTAAGGTTGGGACTTCAAGTAGGATGTTAATCTATAAGTTATTTTTGTTATCTTTGACTAAGTTTGATGTCACTTTTGGTAAATATTTATTAGTTAGATATAGAGCCTATATTGATTGTATTAAAAAAAGGGTAGTACTAAGTGTGGGTTGAGAGAAGAATTACTTTTAGGACATTAGAGGTGTGTTATCTTTGTTGATATCAACTTTGCAAGGTGATAAGTTATAAAAGAAAGGGATTCATATGGCTTATATAAGAGATATAGTAGATTTCATATGATGATTAATGATATCCAGATGTATGGTAGTTTGCTGATGCATTCCTTAAGGAGTTGGTGAGTTTGTCAGAAGAGAGAGAGAGAGAGAGAGAGAGAGAGAGAGAGAGAGAGAGAGAGAGAGAGAGAGAGAGAGAGAGAGAGAGAGAGAGAGGTAGAATTCTATAGTGAAGCCATGCGTGCTAAATCTCCTATATAAAAAACTCAATATATGATGGCATCTAAAGAGTTACAATAGTTGAAGGTTCAATTACAATATTTGATTAATAGAGCATTCGTTAGACATAATGTGTCCTCATAGGGTAAACCTGTGTTATTATGTGGAAGATGGATTGATGAGGTTATGTATTGATTATAGATGGTTTAATAAGATGATTATTAATTAATAATTTATTTGATCAGTTAGAAGGATCATCCATTTGTTATACGATACTATTTGATAGAAATATCATCAAATGAGGGTTGAAGGGAAGATGTTGGGAAAATAACGTAGTACTCAATATGGTTATTTTGTGTTTCAGGTCATGCATTGTGGAGGGATCAATATGCTAATGATGTATGCATTTGAGGAATATGATGATTCAAGTGTACTTGAATTAGTTTATTATTTTCTTTATTAATAATACTTTGGTGTATTTAATGATTAAGGGTCATTATATGTCCCATTTGAGACTAGAATTAGAGATTTTAAGACAACATCACCTGTATGATAAGTTCTTCAAGTATGAGTTATTGTTAAAGTTTGTGGCCTTTCTATGGCATGTGGTTTATAGTATTGGAATATCTATGAATCCCTTTAAGTGCAAGCTATGATTGAGTGGCTAAGGATGACATATATGTAAAGGTTCATGGTTTATTGGGTTCGGTTGGTTATTATAAATGCTCAACAGAGGCTTTTTGCATATTATAATCTCTTTAGCAAGATTGACCCAAAAGGTTGTATAGTTTTTTTTATCGGAGTAAGAAGCTTATTTTTAGAAGCAAAATAATTCTTTTATAAAAACTTTAATTTTGTCTAATCTATCAGTTATGGATTGTTTTTAGATATATAATGATTCTTCATAAAAGTGGTTAGGGTATTTATTGAAGCTTCATGAGAGAGGTTTATCTTTTGTATTTAGATAGTTGAAATTATATTAGAAGAAATATCCAAGGCTTCATTTAAGTTGGCTACAATTATATTTGTATTTAAGATTTAAAGCCATTACTTTTATGGAGTAACATGTTCGATTTATTCTAATCAATGGAGTTTAAGCTATATTTTTACATAGAAGGAGCTGAATTTGAGGTAGCAAAGGTGGTTTAAAGTGAACAAGTATTATGGCCTCAATATTATTTAAAAACCTGACAAGGCTAATGTTGTAGTTAATTCCTTGAGTAGGAAATTTATTGGTCTGATAGTTACTATGATTATATTTGAATAGGCTTTGATTAAAGAGAAGGAAAGATTAAATTATAGATTTTATTTCCTTTTATTTTGTGTGTTGTAGTCTTTTCTTAGATGATTTTCTAGCCCTCACCACTGGATGAGATAAAGGTTGCATGATGTTGATTTTGATTGTTTGATTGATCAAATTATGTTTGGGAAGAGATCTGAGTTACAAGCAGATGAGTAGGGTATGTTTACTTATGGAAGTTGATAATGGGTCCCTACTTGTGGTTATTTAAGGAAGATATATTAAGTGAAGCTCATTATTTAACATATACGATCAACCCATATAACAATAAAATTTATCACCATTTGAGATATGTTCTTATGGCCTTGGATGAAGCATGATGAGGGTGAGTTCTTATTAAGGTGTCATAGCTGCTAGATGGTGAAATCTTAGACAAAGAGGTTTGTTAAAACCCTTGTCTATTTCAAAGATGAAATAAAAATAGATTATTATGATTTTTTTAAAGAGTTTTTGAAAGTTCTCAGATGACACTAGAAAGTGCTCTGATACCACTTGAGAGTGCTCTGATGGCACTAGAAAGTTCGTTAAGGATGTTAAGCCCTATAGAATTGGCCCAAGGCTAATAATGAGATAGAGAGGTGAATCAGTATTTAAAACAAACACAGTCTTAAATCCAAAAAATAAGATTCACCACAATCAAAACCAACGATGCGGAAATTAAATGCGGAAGCAAATAATAAGAAAGAACACACGTACCGGATTTATAGTGGTTCGGTCAAACCTTGACCTACGTCCACTCCTTGGAGGCACCCTCCAAGTATTGCGCTAAAACAAGTGTCTCTCCTTTATCCCCCACAGCTATGCATAGAAGCCCTTACAAAAACACTTCCACCTTCCCCGGTGCGGCGGAGTCGCCGGGTCTTTTGACACCAAAGAGATCTTCTTCTTTGGTGAACTTCCCTCGAGACAAGCCTTGAATCCGACGGTATTAAGATGCAAGCCTGCCAGAGCAACCGTGTGGAATCCCCCTCCACACTCCCTTGAGTCCCCCCTCACAGGATCTTCTCCCTCTCTCAGACTTCACCCATTCCTCACTCCCTTTCAAGCTTTCTCTTCAAGTTTCCCCCACAACAACGAAGCTACAATGGCTGCCAAAGACACTTAACAAGTGTCTTGACAAAGCTTAAATATAAGTCCTCAAAATGAGCTTATTAATGCAAGTTGCCGACATTATCGTCCAGGACGATTCCAGGACGATAGGCATATCGTCCTGGCCGATCAGTACAAATTCAGCTCATCATCTCGGGATGATTTGGGATGATCAGAAGAAAATTGGTTACATCGTCCTGGCCGATAACATGATCGTCCAGGCCGATTAGTTTAAAACCGATTTCAATCGTCTTGATCATCGCCCTGAATTCGAGCTGTCCGATATAGATCGTCCAGGACATCATCCTGGCCGATCAGTAATTCGTCTCGGACGATGTGATCGTATCAAACAAGTGTCTCTCCTTTAGCCCCCACAGCTAGGCGGAGAAGCCCTTACAAAATCACTTCAACCTTCCCCGGTGCGGCGGAGTCGCCGGGTCCTTTGACACCAAAGAGATCTTCTTCTTTGGTGAACTTCCCTCGAGACAAGCCTTGAATCCGATGGTATTAAGATGCAAGCCTGTCGGAGCAACCGTGTGGAATCCCCCTCCACACTCCCTTGAGTCCCCCCTCACAGGATCTTCTTCCTCTCTCAGACTTCACCCGTTCCTCACTCTCTTTCAAGCTTTCTCTTCAAGTTTCCCCCACAAGAATGAAGCTACAATGGCTGCCAAAGACACTTAACAAGTGCCTTGACAAAGCTTAAATAGAAGTGCTCAAAACGAGCTCATTAATACAAGTTGCCGACATTATCATCCAGGATGATAGGTATATCGTCCTGGCCGATCAGTACAAATTCAGCTCATCAACCCGGGACGATTTGGGACAAGTTGCCGACATTACAAAATTAGTTACATCGTCCTGGCCGATAACACGATTGTCCAGGCCGATTAGTTTAAAATCGATTTCAATCATCTTGATCATCGCTCTGAATTCGAGTTGTCCGATGTAGATCGTCCAGGACATCATCCCGGCCAATCAGTCGATCGTCCCGGACGATGTGATTGTATCAATCAACCATTAATGCTTTCCAAAGATAACAGATCAATTTAGGCATAATTGAGATAGATCGGCCTGGACGATATAAAGATCGTCCTTGCCGATTTCCTAAAACAAAGAATTCCTAAACTGATTATGGCGGCTGATTCTTTTTGAATTGAGACTATCGTCCTGGCCGATACAGGTATCGTCCATGTCGATCAGCTAATGACGGCTGCCTTAATGAGGATGCCCTAATTAGGGTTTTTATTTTTGGACAGATCATCCAGGACGATATAAATATCGTCCCGACCGATATTACCAAAAATAGAAATCTCATAGGGAACAATACGAAATCTTCCAAGATACAAATTAATAGATCCCACACCAAATATAACAGACTCAAGAAAGAAAAAAAGATTACAAACAAACTCAGACCCAGTCTACCCAATCTTGAGCTGATTCCAAATTGTAGTCCGATCGTGTGAACCTGAAATGTCAGTAGATAAGGCAGTTGTAACATCAAAATCATAAGCCATAGATCCGTACCAGTTTTCTCATATCAAGAAAAAGTTGTGATGTAGTATGGTTAGTTATGGATAAATTATCAAAATTACTCATTTTCTTATGATGAAATAGATGGATTTTGTTGAGAAGATGACATAGTTGTACATATGAGAAATTATTAAACTAGATGTCATTAAACCTGATTTGTCTGGTGGCTAATGCAATCATGCTTTATGACACTTGTAGGTTTGGTATCTTGTATGAGAGGATAATAAAGAATGAGAGAAAGAGAAAGTGGAAGAGCTAAATATCAAAAAGTAACTATAATAATGAGTGAAATGGGGGATCTATTACATAAGCTTAAGTGGTAATAAAGGAAAACTAGCATAATATCACTTTCAATATTTTGGAAGACTATTCTCTTATATTTTGAGTGGCTCAGCCTTTTCTTCCTCCATCATCTGTTCTACTTCCCCTTCCTCCTGTACGGTGGAAGTTTTATGGAGTATATGTGCTCTTTTATCAGTTTTACGATAAAACTCAGCCAATTATGTTGGCCAACATGGAACTCTTATGAAAGAGTTGGCATTATTTAAAAGGCTGGATCTAAAATAACCTCATTAAGGTGAAAAGGAGTGAGTAAGGTATTTATGGGGATCTTCTAGTTTTGAACAAGTTGTCAATCTAATATCCCTCATTGAAATGAGACTAGGAAAGTATAGAGTTGTATTGGATCTCTGTGCTCGATGGAATTTGATGGAGGTCATGTGATTGAGATATGTGTCATAGTTTGACTTTAGATCTACTTTTGGATTGTTTAATATAGAAGACTTGAATTTAACAGAGATTAATAAAGCTTCTCCAACTTAGAGAAGAACTTTGTGGTTAGACTCATTGGAAAGTGAAACTAAATGGAGGATGTGGCCAAAGGTGGTCCATCACGCTATACCGATTAGCTCCTTCCTGACTCTTGTGTATCCTAGGGGTGTACGTTAGCCTATCCATCTTGGGAGTCGGCTTAAGATAAACTCGTTTATGCGCTCATGAGCTAAACTTATCGAGCTCACAAGTCAATTTCGAGCTTAAACTCCAGCTAGTTTATTAAATGATCTTGAGTTTGAGGTTCATTAGGCTCGACTCGAGAGCTCGTAAGCAAGATCGAAATTATTAAATCAAATATTTTTCAAAAAATCAATACTAAATGTTGTATAAATTACACTCATGCCTATAGTTTAAATTCCCACCGGCATATATTTAGAAAATTCAAAGTGAATCTCAATTGTTTGCCTCTCTCTCTCTCTCTAATAATAATAAATGCTAATTACTCTCTCTGATAAAACCAAAAAAAAAGATGCTCTCTCCCTCTCACTCTCTCCATCTCTATGCATTTTTAATATTTAAAAAATGGCCCTCTCTCTCTCTAGTTTTAACATTTAAAAAACTACACGCTTGAATTTGAAATGGAACGTACAGGAGGCTTGACATGCGGCTCGACAAGTGGCTCAAACTCATTTACATTGGAACGAGTAGAGCTCAAGCTCAACTTTTGAGCTAGCCTCAAACTCCCCTGACTCGAGCTCGACTCAACTCGTTTACACCGCTAGTTTATCCATCAAATGGATAGTCCGAGGGGAGAGTCGATCATTGTAAATCTGGGTCCAAATATCTTGATTTTGATAATAAAAATAGTATTATTTCCTTACCACTGCTATTATTGAATATCTATTTTGTTTTCCCTACGTACTAACCTTTCAGATCCACAAAGATAACTTGCAATACAAATCAGCTCAAGATTGAATACATTAGCTTTAATTCTACTTATAATTTAATATAAATGTAATTTTTACCTTTCTTGTTTCAAATCTTCAATATGATGGACCCCACGCTAAGTAATTTTACACACACATACTCAACTAGAGAAATTTGGTGAGCTAGAGATTTTTTCTATTTTAGACCAAATCATACAGAACGATCATAGATTATATTAGACAATTAGTTAAAAATAAAAAAACCTAATTAGCACATCCAGCTAATTACAAGTGATTAAACTAATCATATTGGACGATCCAGATCATCTAGGATGATCAACTTAAATGATGAAAATAGCCGCAAATCATAATTTAGGTAATATTTTAATTTTTAAATTTTATTCTAACCATACATCATCCTGGACATTTTATGACAATCATACTTAAATTGATTTGATGATTAAGGGTTTAATTATGGTTAAATTGTTCAATCATATCGTACAGGATGATCCATCTGGATCGTACTGGATGATATAATATATTTCATAAGACGATTTCCTATCATCCAAGACAAAAAAAAAACTATAACTTTACTCTAATCGTCCAGCAGGATCTTTTTGGATATCCCGAGATGTTTTCTGGATGATATGGAGATTGCCACCCATTGTCCAATGTCGTACTGGATGATCAATATGTTATGTTGCACTAATCATCCTGGACGATTAAAAGATCGTACTGGAAGATCTATATAAATACTTATACTTATCGTAAAGAGCAAAGGTGATCATCCTGGCTTATAGGGCTATTTTGTACTAATCATATGGGATGATCAGTCGATCATCCTGGACGATCAGTAATGTAGGATTAAAAATTAAGGATTCTATTGGAGGCTCTCTATTTAAGTAGTATAATTAGCCCTTGGGTTAATCTTTTCTGTGGAGTTGATCAAAGAGGGAGCTTAGAGAAGGAAGATAGAGAGCCTGAGAGAACAAGATCCTTATGAGGGGGAGTTTTTTAGGGAATCATAAAGGTTGCTCCAAGCAAGGTGTTCATTATCTTCTTCAAGTTGCTCCTCTATTTCCTTGGAGGCTATGAGGAGATTATCTTTAATATTAGATCCAGGTTCTCTGCCTACTCCAAGAGGGAGTAAAAGAATTACTAGCTTCTCTGTCTACTCCAGAAGGGAGTAAAATGATTCAAGGTTATCTGCCATACCATGTCAATGGAAAGATTTTGTAAGGGCTTCTCTAACTTTTTATTGGAGAAAAAGGAGAGTCACTTCAATTTAGTGAAATAATTGGAGAGGGAGTCTCCAAAAAGTGGACGTATCTTAGATTTGACAGAACCACTATCAAGTTTGGTGTGCACTTTCTTATTACTTTTTACTGCATTTTATTTCCACACATTTCTGTGATTTGTTCAGTGATTGAAATATCATATTGTATTATTATTATGAAAATTATTTTCTTCTACATCAAGAGTTATTATTTTGTTTTAAAATATTTAAAAGTTCAAAAAAAAATATTTTTGTTTAAGATTTTTTAAAAGTACCAATTCATCCATTCTTGGTTAGCCTCGGGCTAGTTCTTTAGGATTTAACACCCTTTACAAACTTTCAATTGGTATCAGAGCTAGATTCCTAAAATCAAGTTTTAGAAAACTTTTGAATTTTTATTCATGGCTAATTTTGGAAATAGAAACACCACGAAAGGTTATTCAATCACTATACCACCTTTTTTTGATAATATTCATTTTGATTTTTGGAAAACTCGCATATCCACCATTTTATAATCAATTGATTATCATATGGGGATGCTTGTTAATGAAGGTTATTCTACACCTTATAAATTAGTAAATAGTATTAAAATTGAACTTCCTTTTACTAATTAGACTACTTATGATAGATATCTAGCATAACTGAATGCTAAGTGCTTGAACTATTTTTATGTGCCTTAAAATTTGACGACTATATGTGTGTTTCAACTTATTCTATTAGAAAAGAAAATTGAGACAAATTATGCATAACATATGAAGGTAAAAATAATGTGAAACAATCTAGACTGAACATTCTTTTATATAACTATGAACTTTTTTAAATGAAACCTAGTGAATATATTTCTGAGATGTATACTATATTTACACAAATTGTTACATCCCTACATGCCTTAGGAAGAGAACTAACAAACTATGAAAAAGTTAACAAGATTCTGAGATGATTACCTTCTTCTTTTGATGCAAAAATTACTTCTATTATTGAATCTAAGGGCTTGAATGTTTATTCAATTGATAACTTACTTTGATCACTAATTGCTTATGAGAAAGGAGTGAACCAAAGGCATCCTGATGCGAGTGAGAAGAAAAAGGGAAAAATTGTAGCCTTAAAGGCTTATGATTCTGACATTGATTCTTCTGGTTCTAAAAATGATGATGTTGCTTTAATTACTAGGAAATTTAAGAGCTTCCTAAGGAAAAAGCTAAAGCATCATCAGAAATAGAACAATGATAAGAACCATAAGAATTCAAAAGTTTCTTCTAACGTTATTTGTTTTGAATACAGGAAGTCAAAGCATCTGAAGTCTAAATGTCCAACTCTTAAAGCTCACCCAAGTAAGGAGAAGGGTGAGAAAAAACCTAAGTTCAAGAAGGACAAGAAAATGATCCAAAAGGCTTTCTAAGTAGACTCAGCTTCAGACTCCTCTAAAACTAAAGCTAAAGACGAGGTATTAAACCTATGTTTCATTCAAACCACTAATCTAATCTATTTATTTTTTACTTAACTGTTTGTTTGTTAATTCCAAAGGTCATATCAGTAATGTTATTCCCTCTCTTATTCTTTGGTTTTTTTGATTGGATGGGAATAATTCTCATTTCAATGGGGTGGTTATGAATCATCATATAATTATTCAAAATGTTAAAGATAAGATTATGGCCCTTTGCTCTGCTAAGTTACTTTATGCTAAGAATTTCAAAAGCTCTCTTAATTCTGCTGTTGAATTAGGTATTAAGCTGGATGGGGTTAGTATTCTTAATGTCCATAAAAGTTACTTTTGGATGAAGCCACCTGTTAATTTCTCTAAGTTAAATGTGGATGCTGTTAATGTTAATTATAGGGCGAGCTGTGGTGCTATCATCGGAGATTCTAACGGTAATTGCATTTTTGGCTTTGCTGGTCCTTTTTACCATTGTGATTTAATGTTGCTACCACCTTTGCTATCCTGTATGGTTTAAGGCTTTGTTTCTCTCTTGATTACATTAATATTATGATTGAGGTTGACTCTACTTATTGGTATTAGTCATCTACTTTGACGGATGATAATGTTTGTTCTTTTGTATTATTTTACATGAGGAGGGGCATTAAGCATTGGTTGAGTCTATTAAATTGCTCTTTTTCTGTTATTCATGTGGAGGGAAATACATTTGCCCATGCCATTGCCAGGTGGGGCTATGATTTGGATTTCATGGCAGATTTCTTCATTTCTAATCTCCCACTCATGTTAGAGGTCTCTTAAATTTGGATGGGATTAATTTTCCTTATGTTATTTCCTAATGTTGCTGATTTTGGTTATTGTTTGTTGGTTTTTAGGGATTGCAAATTTTCTATTACCGGTTGGGGTTGTTTGCCTTTCATGGGTGGAAGGACTCTGCGCCTTTCTTTTGGGTTTAATTTTGTGGCTGCTTCATTTGAGTTGGAGCTCTCTGTGTATGGGTGTAATTCCTATTTCTACCTTGTTAGGGGCATATGTTTTTGGCTTTTTGTAGTCAATTGGTTGTTGGCTCACTACTGCTATGCATTTTCTCATAAGGATTCTTGGGGGTTTTCTGTTGTGATTAGTAAGATTGGCGGTGATAATTACAGTGTTCATAATTCTTTTAACTGTATGGTTTGGTTATATTTCTTGAGGGGGCTAGGTTCTTTGCAATTTTGATGTGTTTATTCAATGGTTATTTCGTCCCTGTTGGACCTTGCTGAGGTTGGGAGTCTTTCTTTTTGCTACAATGTTATGGCTTATGTTCTTAGCTCTTTGTGGTCTTTTTATTGTCGGCTCCCTGGTTCTATAAATTCCCTCATATGGGGCTATTCCTTTGTTGCTGGGGGCTTGTTGTTCTGGGTTTGTTTGGATTCTTTTCTAATTAGACATCCAATGTTAGCTAATTGGTTGGGGGTGAGCTGCTTGTTTACCTTTCTCCTTTATGCTAGTCATAGGATTAGTGAAATGATTCTTATGTTTTATTACATGGGTTTGAGTTGGTGGCTGTTTAGGCGGTTCCTCCTTATTTCGGGTTGCTCTCTTGTTGGTGGTAATTAATACTGCTATTGGTGTTATTATCATAATGTTTACAATTACTTTTATTGTTGTTGCTTTTCTCTCTATTACCTCTTTTTGCAGATTATTTTTAGTACAGGTGATCATGATGTTGAGCTGGTGATGAGGATGCTGGAGCTGAATGCTATTTTTTGTAGCTCTCTATTTTTTGGGTGCTCACTCTTGTACACCGTAGAATGTACCTAGAATTTTTTGTACATTTTCTTAGTAGGGAACTCGAGCTCGTAGGTTTTTTGCTTTTACTTTTGTAGCTCTTCTAAGTAGTAGTGAGCTTGAGTTCCCTTTAAGGATTGTGCAATCATTTTTTATATTAAAGCATAGGCCCCACCGTGGATTTCTCTAAAAAAAAAGAAAGGAAATGTGCTTTCTTCCTAATGTTAGCCTTTAGGTGTAAATAATTTTTTTGCATAAGAGGTATGTAGCGGCTCTATATTTTGGGAAGACGAAGGGAAAAGGTAGATAGAGTGTTGTGGTGTAGTAGTTAAACACTGCTTCCTTTTGTACTTTGTCTTCTTATATTCTCTAAAGGTTGTTAGAATTTGCTAAAGTAAGTTTGTATCAGTTCTCAGTTAACTCAATTGCTAAGAAGGTTGAGGAGCCATTTGCCTCGTCTGTTGAATAGGTGCGGGTTATTTTTTCACCTAACTCATTTAGCAAATCAAGATACTTATTTGTAGGCTAAGTACTACATACAAGTGTCTAGATGCATTTTCAGTGAGATACTCTTTGTAAGAGAAGCTCCTAGTGATAAAATCTATGAAATGAAGGTGGAGGTTTCTTGTTCAATTATATTCTACTTTTCAAAGAAACTTTCTTCATTATTGGGTATTCCTCAAAAATATTAATCAATTCTTTAGATGAATGCAAATGTGAATGCTTGTAACCAATGACATGAAATAAATGTTATTTTTGTTATCATTGCATGTTTTGATCATTCTATCGAGATACTTAATGAACAAATGTATGTGTTTGATGCTTACTTATTCTTAACATAATGTTAAAATTTTACTTTATCACTTTCTAATTGAAGGAAAGCTTGATGAATCCTTGAACGTATAAGAGATATGAGTATGTTTATATGTAAACATATTAATAATAAAAGAAATAACAATTTCACTTGGTTCCTTGAGCGTAGGATGACTAATTTACAAGTAAGAAAAATTTTCTATTTTTTTATTCTCGAGTGTTGGCAATTTCATTTAGAGTTCCTTTTTAAAGCTTGAAATTTAGTCTAAACGTAGTAACCATAATGGAATTGAGGAGAGTTTCTTATTTCAAAGATGGATTTATTTTCACATTGTAGGCTCTAGCACCCTTGCAAGACTTGTGTGTGTTTGGGCTGAGGATTTTCACAGGGAGTAGTTTAATCTTTTATTTTAGCTTAAATTTAGTGGGGGCTCGACTACATAGTTATTGCTTAGTCAATGTGTTATTATTTGGTGTGTTTTTTAATTTAAAAATGTTTCTTAGAATTGGGGAAAACACATTTGGAGCTTACTTTTTAGGATTCAAATTTTAGCCTACTACAAATTGCTCAATAGGCAATATGACGTGGACCTTACTAGAAAGATGATTTTCCTTCACACTCGAAGGTCTAGTGCTCAAAAAATTTAGAGATTCTGGGGGCCTTGTTCTCTGAGTGAGTAGTCTAATCTTTTCTTTTAGCTTAAACTTAGAGGGGACTAAATTGGCCAGCACTACTCAGGTGATTATGCTTGGTAATTATATAATCAAGATATTTTAGTTGGATAGATTTTTCCAAAGAAAGGTCTCTTGAGGAGTTCTCATTACCATTATTAGACATTTAAACTTTTGTGTCCCTAGTTCCACAAACATTTTGAAGAGGTGGTTTTTTGCATGTGGGTACTTTTAGTGTCTTAATTTCATAGGAGAAATTTTCATGAATAAAAAAACTTTTGTTAAAAAAATGGAAAGAAGAATATTATATAAGTAAGCATGGGTGCTTCCTTTTTAGATTTAATAGCTTGAGGTTTTTGGCACTCCATATCCTTGGTATTTTTTTTCTATAGTGAGTTTGGAGTTGAGGCTTTGGGGCCAACATATCATTTGATGATGCAGGGAACTTCACAAGTACTTTCCTATTTATATAGGGTTGAGCAATGAATGAGCAATGTCGTCTACTTTCTTTCAGATGAAATCTCCATGTAGGATGGTTTTATCTTTGATGTATGAGTTGTAGTTTTCGGCTCTTCTTATGTTGATTACTTCTTATCAAACTAGAGCTTATATTTGGAGGTTTTTCAATAGATTAACAACTCTCTATACCCCCTCAACTTGCTTTTTTGAATTCACTAAACTTGGCATCCTAACAGTTGAATGTTTTGGCTCTCTAGATCAAGTTTTAATGGGAGTATGAACTCAGGGTCATGCACAAGTGAGAATGATGTTTTCCTAGTAATGATTGATGGTATTATTCTGAGTGATCATAACACTAAAGAAAAGTAGTTCCTCAATTTTTTACTTAGTTCCTTCAATCTCCTTTTTGATAAGGTTGAGTATAAGCTTATTAGTAAGTTTGAAATGGTTGTAGGTGTATGGATGATAGATTGAGGCAAATATGAGGTGAATTTCTTGAGTGATGCATAATTCCTTGAGACTCCTATCGAATATTTTTTGTCCATTATCAAATATAATGGTAAAAGAAACTCTATGCTAATAGGTGATGTGTGTTAGGATGAAAATTTTGATTATGATAGAAGATGTATGGGTGTGTACTTTGGCTTCAATCCACTTGGTGAAGTAGTTGATCATGATAAAGATAAATCTTCCTTATCCTATAGATGTATGAAAAGGGCCTAACATGTGAATTCCTAAGATTGCATATGGCTAAGGGCTTGTGATCAAGTGAAGCTTATGAGAAGGTTGTAGATTTATCATAACAAACTTTTGACATCGTAAACGTCTTTTGCATAATTCTTCTATGTATCTTCTCAGGATTGGCTAGACTTAAGGATTTAATGGTTTGAATGTGCATCCTCTTCAAGTGGCTTCCACATTTTCCTCAGTGGATTTTGATTGGAATGGCTTCTTATTGATCTTCATATACACATTTAAGATTAAGTGAAGGAGAGGATCTTTTGAATAGGATGTTGTTATGTTATGACGTTTTCTATTTTGATATTAAATTATTTGGGCTCACCAACCTCGACATTGGCTGATCTAATTTTTAGGTAGTCAATGTAGGGGTTGATCAAACTTATAGGATATTGAGCTAGGTGGTTTGTCTCAATTTAAATTATTTCTCCTCCTCCTCCTTCCTCCTCCTCCTCCTTCTTCTTCTTCTTCTTCTTCTTCTTCTTCAATGATAAACATTAAGATTTATATTACAGACTAGCCATCAATGCTTCCTTATTTGGAGAGGAGGTCTATGAGTTAGTTTTGGTCCCTGAAATTTTAAGAAATTTTGAAGTATTAAAGTTTTCTAATTTCTTTTTTAAACTTCGAATAGAAAGTTTATAAGTAATTTTTCTTTGAATTCATATATATTATTAATTTTGTCCACCATCAATTGCAAATCATATTACACTTCCATCTAAGTGATGCCTAGTTTAGAGGAAAATCACAAGCTTGCAAGTAAAGATTTGAACTCGACCTTGTTATTAGTGAGCTTGAATTTAAAATTTATAACTTGGGAAATGAAGATCCCTATGGGTCTTCTTAGAAGCATGTCTATACAAACTCCTTACTCTCCTAGTTGTCATCTACATATAATTATCCAATGAGGTTAACTATCTACCTTTAAATCAATTTCTTGATTGGTGTAGTTTACAAGAAAATTAGTAAGTTCCTAGGCTTTGGTGACAGTTCCTAGAGTGTAGGTGAATGAGAATTCACTAAGTTCTAATGAACTTTTGAGTAATCAGCTCGAGTGATCATTCTTAGTGAGAACAACCTTAAGAGGATGAGCAATTACTACCTGAATAGAGTGAGTATGGAGGTAATAGTTGAGTTAATAAATGGCTATGTGAGCTTATACATGATAGGGTACCTATGAGAGCATTTGACTAATGTAGAAGATTGGAAATTACTTTTTTTCTTCTACTCTAATGAGCATAAATTTGATATCATCTTTTTTGACTCCATAATGTATTAGTAGATTTTTGCTTGGCCAAGGGCTTTGAAGGACTGGAGGTGAAGTAAAGAGGTTGCTTAATTGTTGAAAGGTGACTTCACAATCTTTTGCATAAGAGAAATTCTTCATGTTTATAAATATTTTGAATAAGGGGGTGCATCTCTCTCTAAGTCATTAGATGAAATGATTGAGTCCGAAAATCTGGCTGATGTATTATTGAACTTCCTTTGTATCTTATAAAGGTTAACAACGATTTTATTGAGTGCAAGAAGGAATCCTAGGAATTTTTGTACTTTTTTATAAAGTTGCATTTCATGGGATTCAATCTTTGTTGTATTTCATTAGAATAAGGAATGTTTCTTGGAGGTATTCGATGTGTTGGTTGAGAAATTAAGTCTTGACCAAGAGTTCATCTATGTATATCTTAATGTTTATGATTTTATGCTACTTAGAAATCACATCCATCATTCTTTGATAGGTTACTCATCCTTCCTTCAACACAAAGGACATGAATTTGTAGCAGTATAGGCCTTAACTGTGATGAATGCAGTTTTTTCACAGTCTTCTAAGTGCATCTTAATTTGATTGTAGCCAGGCAAAGTGAATAAGAAGCTCATCACAAGATTTCCTATATGGAGTTGATGAAGCCTTCTTTCCTCAATAATGGGTAGCAATCCTTAGGTCATGTTGTAGTAAGATTGATAAAGTCTATACACATTCTCCATTTACTGGTTGCTTTCATGATGAAGTTGGCAGCAAGTAATTTTTCAACTCCTTGGATAGTTGGGGTGATTAGAGCTATAATTTTTTTATCATTTGTTCGATGGGATTAGTCTTCCTTGGTGATCAGTTATATAAAAATGGTTTCTTCATTGATGGTCGACATGACTATTGTTGTCCATGTGAATACCTCAAGATTGTTATGGAGGGTTTGGATCAATGTGTTACAATGTTCTATGCTAAAAGAAGTGTTTATTGTTAGAATTCTTACTAATTCATCTTCCATGAAAGGTACTTATTTGATGTCTTTGATCATCTCTAAGCTTGGACCATGCTACATGGACAGGTTAAGGATTATTGAATTCTAAGAGCCCGGTCATATTTTAATCATTAAAAATATTATTGGATGATAATATAGCTTTTTTTTGTTTATATATTACAAATGTTTCATGTGTTTTACAAAATATTTAAGGTACAAAGTACACCAAGCAAGAGTGAAAGATCACAGCTCAAGAGTATGTTGTGTTTGTGTATAAGTCAATTTAGGTTTGAAAGAATCTATAACTTTAATTTTTCTTAAGTCAAATTCTATAATAAGAGTTTATTGACAAGGAACTATACACTCACACAAAATGGAGTAAGATTAAATATTAATTTTTTCTATTAAATGTTATATACAATCAAATTAGTATTATAAATTCTATTCAAATAGAAATTAATTTAAATATTTAATTAAATGAGATTAATTAAAATATTTACATTACTAATTCTATTATATTGCCTACATATTATACAGGATGATAAACTATTTAAAGGACCCCACCTTCAAATCCTAGTTACTTAAATAAGGCAAAATCAAACCTTAAAACTTGAACATGTCATACTATATGACCCATTTCATATTGAATGAAATTTAATTTAAATTACATAATTTAATTTTGAGGATTAAGATATCAAATCAAATTAAATTATCATTAATAATGATACTGTTCAATAATATATCATATTGTATGAATCAAATCTGATTGAAGTAATTGTACTAGATAATTTTCAATCATACAAGATGATCTTCGATGAAAGTGAACTAACCATACTGTATGATCTTTGTGTTGTGTTATGCAAAAAAAAGGTAGAATATAAAAAATGAGGGTTTTTTAGAGCCTTGTTTATAGATTCTTTTTTATCTTCAGGGAAAGAATATTTGGGCTTCAAGTGACATTTGCCTTTTGTGTCAAAGCTTGGAGGGAGTCTAAATTCACAAAGGAGAGAGGTGGTAAGGTTGAAAGAGGGAGAGTGCCTTGAGGGAGTCAAAGGGTATGAGATGGGTTACATAGTTTCTTCGCTAGCCATTACCTTGCGTCCTATAATTGTGTTTTAGTGGAGCTCTAACTAAGAACCTATAGGGAATAAAGGCCTATGGGGCGAAAGACCTATTAGATGTGAAGGAAGACGCATCTTCATTAGACTAAAGAGGTAAAGAAATGGATCAACATTTTTGTAAGGGCTATAGGTGAAAGGAGGGAGCTACATCTCCACCAAAGTGAGAAGCTAAAGGAGGAAAGGAACATCCATCGGGCTTGAGAGCCAAAGGAGAGATCAAAGTCTCTGCCTAGCTAAAGAGGTGAAAGGAGGGATAACATCTCTACCATGTTGAGTAGATAAGAGGAGGAAGATTCTTTAGAGTCTGTAAAGGTTATTATTGACCTTGTCAATACAGAAGGGACTCTCCACCATGCAGTATGTTGTAGAAGAGTCACATTTAGTGCAATACCTAAAGAGTAGAACATTTTGGGAGTGGAAGTAGGACAAGTTTACTGTACCACTATAAACCTAGTTTGAGTGTTTTTACTTTTTAGTACTTCACTTTGCTTCCAATTTACTTTACTTCTCTTTGATTTTAATTTGATTATCTTTGTTAAAGATGTTTTTAGTAATTGATCTTTTATTGAACTTTCTTTTAAAAAAATTTAAAAAAAAATTATATATTTGTTTTATGTAAGTTAAAAAAATCTTTCGCTCTTTTCTTCTTTGTTTAGTCTTTTAAATGGTTTTGTATATTTCAAGTTTTATTTTTTAAGCAAAAGATTTAGAAATTTTAAGAAAACTAATACAATCCCTCATGATGCTCCTTTGCATGTTAAAATGTCGTCAAAGCACTTTCAAGTATCTCTTTAGAGGTGCCTACTGAACACAGTACTAGCATGTAGTAACTGCATAACTAGGATAGGTCACCCTTCACTTTGACTTCTATTCCCTGGATAGAAATTTTGATGGTGATGTGGTATGTGGATACTATTTCTTTAAAAGTATTAAATAGCTTGCTATCAAACATGGCATTTTAAGTTACCAGAGCATTGATGATTATAAAGTTTATGATGGCTATGTATTGATAATCCTCTCTTCCCAAGTAAAAAATAGGGTGATTTCTCCTTTAGTTTTCTTGTGCTCATCGGAGAATCTATAAAGGGGCCTTTCGATTGGCACAAACTGAGAGGTGAGCAAGTTTACCTTATCAAAGATGAATTTAAAGATAATGTTTACTTAGCTTCTCATGTCTATCAGAATAGTTTGAATCCAATAATTTGTGATCAGGGCTATAATGACAATCATTTTGTTATATGAGTTTTCTATGGCTAATATATCCTGTGAGAAGGTACTTGAATAAGTAGTCATAGGTGTACACATGCAATACATAAGGTGATTTTTTATCATGATGGTTGATTCCTTTCATTATTGTTGAAGGATATTCTGAATGTTTTGGGTACCAAGTTGAGCTAGCTTCAGTGCAACCTTCCATCTTTAGACTAATGGATGGCTTGAGTGGTATATTCAAGGAGCCCGACCTTATATTTTGATAATTAAAATTATTATTGAATGTTTACTTACGTATTCTTACATTGTAGATTGAATATTTCTTTTGCGTACTACTAACTTTCAAGTTTAGCATACATAAAGAAACATCAAAGAATCACGGCTCAAGAAATTGGTGTGTTAGTTTGTGAGTAAATTTATTTCTCTAAGATATTGCAATTTTTTTCTTGGTTCTATTTGTGTAATAGGTGTATGTTGACATAGTAACCATGTGTACACAAATAAAGGGGAATGAAATTAAATATTTTTGTTTTTCTAAAGCTCATATTATGAGGTCCAGATCATACTGCAAGATTAATTCAAATTAAAATAAATTACAAATTTATTTAATTGAGATTAAATATGAAAAAGGCTATAACTAACCATACAAGAAAATAACCAATATTTTAAACTTTCGACTTTATTTTAAATAGGCAATAATTTAAATTTTAACTTTTGTTCTAATCATACTATATGAATTAGTTCATATTATAGGAAATTTCGTTAAGTTGCCTAATTTTATTCCTATAATTAAGAAATCAAATCAAGATTAATTTTGATTGATAATCATACCATACTATCTTGATCATATGGGAGGATCGATAGAGAATATTGTGGAAAATCTTGTTCATCCCATGGATTGTCCCGGGTGAACTAATTAATATTCAATTATACTAATCATACTAGGCAATCTTGTATCATACATACAATGTTGAACCAATTCTACTGTACAAGATGCGTATTATGTTATACGATCATAGTCAATTAAATTTAAATTTAGTGATTTAAAGAGCCCAATTTATAAACTTGTTTATGAAATGAGAGAATATGTTTTTTGAGTGATCAAGGGTTTTATGTTTTCTATGAGAGAGCTTATAGATGGAGCATTGAGGAAGAGAGAGAAGAGCCTTGAGTGTTTAATTTGAAGGGACTGTGAAAGGTGTTTTCACAAGATTGTTATGGCTAACCTACACCGGAGGTTCTCTTGCTAAAATTGTGTTTCTTCTAAAGGAGCTCTATGAAGGAAAGCCTTTGGTACTAAAGGCTATGGAAAGCTCTCTAGACCAAGGCGATAAAAGGAGGATTTGGTGACTTCATTAAATTGTGGAGGTTAAAAGAGAACATGGAGACTCTGCTAGACTGAGGAGGTGAAAAGATGACTCAGTGACTATGTCATATCGAGAAGGTAAAAGGAGGACTCGACGACTCCTTTTAACTGAGGGGGTGAAAAGATAGATTATTTTATTATGAAAAGTCTATGCTGCATTCTTCAGCTATGATAAAGGAGAAGGGCTTCTCTGCCTAGCTATGGGTTAAAGGAGAGTCACTACTTAGTGCAATACCAAAAAAGGAGGTCCTTTCGAAGTAGACCTAGGCCAAGTTAACCTAAACACTATAAGTTTATATATATATATATATATATATATATATATATATATATATATATATATATATATATATAATATATATATATATATATAACATTTATAATCAACACTTTTATTTTCTCATAATTTAATTATTTGCACTCCAGTTTGATTATGATTACACCTTTGGAAGAATATTATTGATATTAATTTAAGTTCACATTTATTTTTTAAGAGAAATAAAAATAAAAAATAAAAAAAGATAGTAAAAAATAAATGGTTATTATTTTTCTACAAAAAATATAAAACTTTACACTTGATTGGGTTTTGTTATTTTGTTTATTCAAATGCTTCTACATAAAATAAAATTTTGGTTAGTTTATTCAATATTTTTTTAAGAAATTTTTAAAACACTAATTCACACCCCCCTCTCAGTGTTAGATATTTACTATCGGAGTACAACTGTGCACTCACATTTAATATCAGAATACTTACAATTTATATCAGAGATCATTCAATTAGTATTAGAGTGGGTTCTCTTATAATTTTGTTTTAATACCTTATGTTTAACAAATAACATAATTTACTAATCATAATACTGTTGAGGGGAATTCTATCACTTTTCCACCTCTATTTAACAATATTCCTTTTTATTTTTTAAAATATATATGTTTATATTTTTGTAACCTATAGATTTTTACATGTGAAACAGAGTCTTTATAATTTTAACATTTATATTAGTAGAGAGGTGTATCATAGTCTTTGTAATTTTAATTACTGTGAAGTTAATTGTTGCGCTAATTGCCTGGCCAGATTGGGGTGTCAGTTAGATGATTTCCAAGAATTTTTTGCACTAAATTTATCTCAGTTGTTGAGTGGAATGGTGATTTTGGGAAAAAAACTGGTTCGTCTTATTTGAGACTTTAATGGTTTTTTTTTTCTTTTGTGGTTCTTTGGTTGCTATCATCCTCTATGGTTTTTCTTGCATGTTGTCTTTGACTTTTTATTTTTGGATACGATTGCTGGGTGATGGGTTTTTTTTTTTTTTCATTATGTTCTATTTTTATTGTTTGGTCACATAAAACGGCGGCCTTCCGATGACCCGGTTAGGAGAGTAGAGTATTAGATTTGACTTATGTTAGGAAAGGTAGGGGTAGACCTAAAAAGGCTTGGTTAGAAAATATTAGGAATGACCTTTCTTTATTAGATTTAAACAAGAATTTGACTTTTAATAGGACACAATAGAGAAAAAGGATTCACGTAACCGACCCCACGTAGTGGGATAAAGGCTTGATGATGTTGTTGTTGTTGTTGTTGTTGTTGTTCTATTTTTATTGTGCTTTTTAATTCAGTCATGAATCTCATCTCTATCACTTTTTCTACTCTTCATGTTGATCATGTTGAGTTGGTTAGGATTGGATATGCTTGCAACTATCTCCGAAAAGTTTACTGGATGCTAGCAACTGGCCTCTTCATTTTCTTTGGTTTGGGTTGGTCTATAGGAGGGATGGTCGTGGCTTCTGTTGGGAAGTGCCCAATTTTTTTCTTTATTGGTGTATTGCAGTCGCAGGTCTATCTTTATTGTTCTACTCATTGTGTTTCCTTATCTATTCAATTTCCTTAGTTATACGTGCGGTGGGTTTGTTCCATTTGTATGGCCTGATTTGTGAGGTTCTGGATGGATATTTTTACCATTTCTCTATGGTCTCGACTAGGTGTCTTTGACCTATTTTGTGGGGATGTTGTCGAGCTGGTTTGCTTCAGGTTTTATTGTTGTGTCTTTGTCTGGGTGTCTTCATGGTAGGTTGTAGCTTTGGCTTTGGTACCTAGTCGATTACTTTGGTTCTGCTTGCATCCTTGGTTAATAGTTTGTTCTGCAGATTTATATGGTACTTTACTGGTTTACTCTTTTACCTTAGGATTCTTTCGCTCACCTTATGTTGGCCTGACCTTTGTATCCTTTGGCTTGTATCCTTCTACATATGTTTTTTAATTATGGTTTTACATTGGTATAATTGGTTTTGGTTTGGTGGTTTTCCTTTGTTTGTGATTCATTTTTGTAGGTATTTCATTCATACTTGGTGCTTAATGAATATACAAGCTATGGCTTATTTTTTGGGTATGACTGCTTGCCTGGCATTTCCTTTTGTTTTTGTAATGGAGTTGGGATCACCTACTCGTAGGGCTTTTTTCACTTTTTACTTGTATATTTTTAAGCATTTAGGGAGTGGGAGTTCCATTTAAGAACTTGTAAAATTATTTGGTAATTAATGTGTCGACCAGTTCATGAGTATAATCTATTTGATTCCCTTAAGAATAATTTCACAGAATTGGCAAAATTAAACTTAGCTAAGAATTCCATTTGATAAAGGTGTGTTATTTTTGACTTTATTAAGTTCATCGACCCCTTGGATTATGGTGGTCTTGGGATTGATATAGCTCAAAACCTTCATATAACTATTACCATATGTAGATTTGTCCTATATAAATATATTCCTATTTTGACTAACTAGATTTGATAAACTGATGAAGAAGTTGAAGTTAATTTAGAGTTTAGGTTCAATATGCGGGCAAGACTTGTGGTGATGACAAGAAGTTATTTTATAACAAATCATTGGCATTGAAGCAAGAGTAGTCATTTGTGCATTACCAGGCATTTAATAGTTACTATTATCTTCTAGTTTCAATTTTAATAAATGAAGTTCATCAATTTTAGCTTACCATATTTTCATTTTATTTCTATTTTTATTTATTAGTTTTTTTGAAGATATTATTATTTTTTAATTATAGAAAAATTATCTTTAGAAATTATTTTTAGAAATATACATTTTCCTAGATAATTTTTAATTTTCCTTCATTCTTGAATTCTAGCCCAAACAGCTGAAAAAAACTCAACCTATCTAAGTACCAGACCAGATCCATTCATTTTCTTTCTAAATATACGACACATTTGACATCCGTTTTTTAGTAAGATAAATTCCTTTCAAATTTTCTCTTTTCTGCTCCTTGGCAAAATTTTTGCGTATGACGGTAGAGTCATCGGCGGCCACTGATGATCATCAGAGTTCTATCGGCAGGATATCTTCTGGCTTCCAAACCTCAGGTGCCTCTGTTTGGTTAGTTCTAAATGACAGATCTTCTCATCAAAGTTAAATTGTAAGAAATGCCCCATTGGTTATTAAAGAACCTTCTTCCATTCCAGCTTTTTCTTTTTCCTGGTGTTTTATACATGCAAAAAAATTGTTAGTGAAATGCTCATTATGTCTCCACGACCTTTTGATTGTTTTTCACCCCCTAGAAAACTGAATAATTTTGAAGCATCGTCTTCCTCAAGTATGAAGCTTTTAGTTAACAGGTTTGCCAATATCAATGCTAAATCTCTGTTTTCTGCTAAGGAGGACTTTTCAAAGAAGGTAGTTGCGGATATGCCCTCTGGTGTTTGTTTAAATGTGCAAGAAGTGTTAAATGATGGAAATTTGTCAAAGAATGGGTTGATGATAATTTTGTTCTGCCTATTAAAATTCTTCCTAATTTGTGGGTAAAACGACTTGATGTTAAGGTCAATTTTTCTAAAGATGAATCTTTCCTCACTGAAGATGGTATTGTGGTCAAGTTGCATGATTCGAATGAAAGAGTTAATATAGAGAAACTTCAATTTTCTATTGTGGTTAAAGCTTTTGGGATGGTTGGTCCAGTACATCTAATAGTTGTTGAATTACAATGTCAATGGTTGCATTTTGGGAAGTTCAACCTTACCATCCTTGGACTAGGATAGGTTTTATGTTCATTTTCCTCTTCTGATGTTGTGGAGAGTGTTTTATCAAGAGGCTCGTAGTACAATGGACATGTAACAGGCCTTGATAAGTGGAATCCTCTTTTTTCACCCACCTCATTGAAATGGTTATCATCACTTATATGGATTAGGATGCCTCATCTACCACTAATGTGTTGGGATGATATTAATGTGGCAAGAATTGCATCTATGATAGCCACACCTTTATGGATTGACGGCAATATGTTGCAATGGGGTAGAAGAGAGTATGCTAGAGTTTATGTTCGTGTGGAATTAGATAAGCAACTCCCTATGGGTGTTTGGGTGGATGGGAAAGATGGTTGATTTTTTCAAAAAATTGAGTATAAAAAAATTCCAACTTTCTGTTATAAGTGTGGTAAAATTGGCATGTTATCAATGAATGTAATTTGAAGGAGAATGTCTCTAGCGTTAAAGGTGTTGCTAGGTCTTAAATACCTTAGACAAATGATATAAACAAAGAAGTTTTTTTTGGACCATGGATGCATGTTACTTATAGAAAGAGGAGGAAGTTTTTTTTAGATAGAAGGAGAGGTGATAACATTAAGAATATTACTAACAAAAATAAAATTCTGTCTAAAGCAAGCCTTTTTTATGTCAAAAAAAATCAAAACAATAGATAGTTCTATATAGGCCTTTATTTTGAAGGGTCAGATGAAGTTAATCCTCTTACTACTTGCAATGACAATCCTGATTCTTCTGTTATTACTAAAGAAGAAAATGGTAAAGTTGATTCTGAAGGCTTGGTTGATAATGATTTTTGCAATTTGGAGAAGGAGGCTCTAGATAGATCAAATGAGGAATATTGAAGATTTTACTGTTTCAACATCTGGTATAAAATATGTCTCTGCTAATGTTGTTTTACCCCTACGAGTAATATGTTTAAAGTTCTTGAGTCTTCATGTGATGAAGGTAAAGCTAAGGACAATCCTTGCCTAGCTAACTTTGTTGTGAAAGATATTGAAGTACTATGATTATATTTGAATAGGCTTTGATTTAAAGAGAAGGAAATGATTAATTATAGAATTGTGTATTTCTTTTTTTTTGTTGTGTTGTAGTCTTTTCTTAGATGATTTTCGAGCTCCCACACCACTGGATGAGATATGGTTGCATGAATGTTTGATTTTGTTGTTGATTGATCGAATTTATGTTTTGGAGATGATCGTGAGTTACAAGCTTGAGGAGGGTATGTTTACTTTGAGTTGATATATGGGTCCCTACTGTGGGTTTCTATGGAAGATACCTATTAAGTGAAGCTCATTAATTTAACATATACGATTCAACCATTATACAATTAATAATGGGATCACCATTTGAATATGGTCTGCGTTATGCCTTGGATGAAGCATTGTTGATGGCGGGAGTTATATATTGAAGGTGTCATAGCTGCTAGATGGTGAAATTTAGACAAGAGAGGTTTGTTAAAAAACCTGTCTATTCGCAAAGTATGATAAGAAAAAATGATTATTATGTTTTTTTAAAGAGTTTTTGAAAGTTTCAGATGACACTGAAAGTTGCATCTGATACCACGTGAGAGTGCTTCGATGGCAATAGAAAGTGTCGTTAAGGATGTTAAGCCCTAGTGTGATTGGCCCAAGGCTTAATAATGAGATAGAGAGGTGAAATGCAGTATTTAAAACCAAACACCAGTCTTAAATTTCGAAAAAATATAGATTCACCACAAGCAAAATACCATACGATAGGAAAATTTCGAGAAGCCAAAATATAAAGAATGAGGAACAACGAGACGGGTTTTATAGTGGTTCGGTCATACTTGATCTACGTCACATCCGTGGAGGCCCCTCCACATGTATTGACGCTAATACTAAGGTCTCTCCTTTATCCCCAAAGCTATGCAAGAGAGCCCGTTCAAAAATCACTTCACCTTCCGGGTGCGGCGGAGCGCCGGGTCTTTTGTGACACCAAAGAGGATCTGCGTCTTTGGTGTGAACTTCCCTCGAGACAAGCTCTTGAATCCGACAGGTATGTAAGATGCACAGCCATGCCAGTGCACCGTGTGTGATTCCCCTCCCACACTCCCTTGGAGTCCCCTCACAGGATTGCTTCCCCTCCTCTCAGACTTCACTCACCTTCCCTTCACTCACCTTTCAATGCTTTCTCTTCAAGTTTCTCCCACAAACACGAAGCGACAATGGGCTGCCAATGACACTTAACTAGTGTCTTGACAAATAGCTTTAATATATAGTTCCTCAAAATGTGCTTATTAATGCAAGTTGCCGACAGTTAGTCGTCCAGGACGATTCAGGACGCATAGGGCTATAGTCGTCTGGCGATCAGTATCAAATTCAGCTCATCATTGGGGATGATTTGGGATGATCAAGAAGAAAAGTGGTTAACTCGTCTGGCCGGAAACATGATTCGTACAGGCCGATAGTTTAAAACGATTTCAATCGTCTTGATCGCATACGCCTGATATTCGAGCTGTTCGTTATAGATCGTCCTAGGACATCTCTCGGGCGATCTAGTAAATTCGTCTCGGACGATGTTGATACGTATTCAATACACTAGTGTCGTCTCCGTTAGCCCCCACATCGCTAGGACGGAGAAAGCCCTTACAAAATCACTTCCCCTTCCCGGTGCGGCGAGTCGCCGGGGCCTTTGACACCGAAAGAGATTTCTTCTTTGGTAAATCTCCTCGAGACAAGCCTTGAATCTGATGGTATTAAGATGCAGCCTGTCGGAGCGAACGTGTGGAATTCCCCGCTCCACACTCCCTTGAGTCCCCTCAAGGAATATTCTCTCTCATCTAGAACTTAACACCCCGTTACTCTCTCTTTTCAAGCTTCTCTCTTCAAGTTTCCCACACATGAATGAAGTCTACAGGCTTGCATAGACCTTACAAGTGCCTATACAAAGCTTAATTGAGATGTCGCAAAAACGTAGCTCATTAATACAACGTTGCCGACATTATCATTCAGGTGATAGGGGGGTATATGTCTGGTCTAGCGCGATCAGTACAGTATTAGACTCAATAACCCGGACGATTTCGGGAAAGTTAGCGACATACAAAATATTATTACATCGTCTGGCCGATAACACGATTGTCAGGCCAGATTGTTTAAATCGATAATTTCAATCATTCTTGATCATCGCTCTGAATTCGTGTTGTCGATGTAGATCGTTCCAGGACAGATCATCACGTCGCCATTCAGCTGATCGTCCGGACGATGTGATTGTATCACAAATCAACCATTATATGGCTTTCCAAAGATAATTCTGATCATTTAGTGCATATTGAGATAGATCGGCTGGACGAATAAAGATGTCCTTGCCGTATTTCCTATAAAACATAAGAGAATACCTAAACTGATTATGAGCGGGCTGATCTTCTTTTGATTGAGACTATCGTCCTGGCCGATACAGGTATCGTCATGTCAGATCAGGCAATGACGGCTGCTTAATGAGGATGCCTAATTTGGGTTTTTACTTTTTGTGACAGTCATCAGACGATATATATCGTCCGACGTATACATATGTACTAGAAATAGTACTCATAGGAAGCCATACGAAATCTTCCAAGTACAAATTTAGTAGATCCCACACCAATATAACAGACTCAAGAAAGAAAAATAGATTTACAAACGCAAACAAGACGCAGTCTACCCAGATCTTGAGTGATTCAAATTGTAGTCCGATCGTGTGAAACCTGAAAGTCAGTTAGATAAGGCAGTTGTAACATCAAAAATCTAAGCCTAGATCCGTACAGTTCATCATATCAAGTAAAAGTTGTTGATGTAGTCTATGGTTAGTTATGGATAAATTATCAAAATTACTCAATTTTCTTATCGAGTGAGAGAGATGGATTTTGTGTAGAAGATGACATAGTTGTACATATGAGAAACTATTAAATCTGATGTCAGTTAAACTGATGTTGTCTGGGGCTAATGCCAATCATGCTTTGGACACTTGTGGTTTGGTATTTTGTATGAGAGGGATAATAAAGACTTGAGAGAAAGAGAAAGTGGAAGAGCTAAATATCAAAAGTAAACTATAATAATGCGTGAATGGGGCTCTATTAAATAAGCTTAGTGGTATTAAAGAAACATTTGCACTAATATTCACTTATTCATATCTTTGGAAGTCTATTCTATTTATATTTGAGTGGCTCAGCCTTTTCTTCCCTCCATCATCTGTTCTACTCCCCATTCCTCCTGCTAACGGTGGAAGTTTTATGGAGTATATTGTTGTCTTTTTCAGTTTTACGATAAACTCAGCCAATTATGGTGGCCAACATGGAACATCTTATGAATAGAGTGGGCTATTATTTAAAAAGGTGGATCTAAATTAACACTCATTAAGGTGACAAAGGAGTGTGAGTAGGTATTGTATGGGGAAATCTTCTAGTTTTGAACAAGTTTGTCAATCTATTTTCTCATTGAAATGAGGAATGAGAGAAGTATAAGAGTTGTATTGGATTCTGTGCTCAGATGGAATTTGATGGAGGTCATGTGATTGAGTATGTGTCATAGTTTATGACTTTAATTACTTTGTGGATGTTTAATATAAGAACTTGATTTAACAGAGTTAATTATGGCTTCTCCAACTTAGAGAAGAGACTTTGCTAGGTGTAGACTCATTGGAAAAGTGACATCTAAAATGGAGGATGCCCCCCCCCCCCTTCCCCCTCTTGGACAGAAGGTGGTCCATCACGCTTATAGCGATTAGCTCTTCCTGGACTCTTGTGTATTCCTTAGGGGTGTACGTTTAGCCTATCCATCTTGGGTGTCGGCTTAAAGATAAACTCGTTAATGCGCTCTATGAGCTAAACTTATCGAGCTCCACAAAGTCAATTTCGAGCTAAACTCCGCTAGTTTATTAAATGATCTTGGTTTGAGGTTCTTAGGGTCGGATCGAGAGCTCGTAAGCAAGATTCGAATTATTAAATGCTAAATATTTTTCAGAAAAAATCAATACTAAATGTTGTATATAATTTACCCTACTATGCCTATAGTTTTAAATTCCACCGGCATATTTTAGAAAATTCAAGAGTATCTCAATTGTTTGACTCTCTCTCTCTATCTAATAATAATAAATGCTCAAATACTCTCTTCTGATAAAACAAAAAAAAACGATGCTTTCTCCCTCTCACTCTCCTCCATCTCTATGCATTTTTAATATTAAGAAAAAATGGCCTCTCTACTCTTAGTTTTTAACATTTTAAAAAACGTACAGTTGAATTTGAAATGAAGTTTCATGGAGGGCTTGAGGCATGCGGCTCGCAAGTGGCTCAAAGAACTCATTTACATTGGATCGAGTAGAGCTCAAGCTCAACTTTTGAGTAGCCTCAACTCCCCTTGACTCGAGCTTGACTCAACTCGTTTCACACCGCTAGTTTATCCATCAAATGGGATAGTCCGAGGGGAGAGTCGATCACTTGTAAATCTGCGGTCCAAATCTCTTGATTTTGATAATAAAAATAGTATTATTGTCCTTTCAACTGCTAATTATTGAATATCTATTTTTGTTTTCCTTACGTACGAACCTTCAGATCCACCAAAGATAAACTTGCAAATACAAAATCAGCTCAAGACTTGAATCAATTAGCTTTAATTCTACTTATAATTTAATATAAATGTAATTTTTCCTTTTTGTTTCAACTCTTCAATATGATGGCACCCACGCTAAGTAATTTTACACACACATACTCAACTAGAGAATTTGGTGAGTTATGAGATTTTTTCTATTTTAGACCAAATCATACGAGACGATCATAGATTTATTAGTAGACAATTAGTTTATAAATAAAAAACCTAATTCGCACATCAGCTAATTCAAGTGTATTAAATACTATATCTATTGGACGCTCCCAGATCATCTAGGAGTGAGTCAAACTTTAAATGATGAAATAGCAGCTAATTCATTATTTAGGTATCATATTTATTTTTGTAATTTTTATTCTAACCATACTTCACTGGACATTTATGACACTATCATACTTAAATGATTTGATGATTAGGGTTATTTTATGATGGTTAAATTGTTCCAATCATATCTGTCTACAGGTGATCCATATGGATTCGTAATTGGATGAATAATAATTTTTTCATAAGTCGTGTTCTCTATCATCAAGACAAAAAAAAAACTATAACTGTATCTATACGTACGCAGCAGGATCTTTTTGGATATCCGAGTTGTTTCTGGATGATATGGAGATTGCCACCCATTGTCCAATTGTCGTACTGGATGATCATTGGTTATGTTGCACATTCATCCTGGACGATTTTAAAGGTCGTACTGGTAAGATCTATATTAAATATTATTACGTTATCGTAAAGAGCAAGGACATACTTCTTGGCTTATAGGGCTCTGTGGGTACTATCATATGGGAGATTCAAGTCGATCATCCTGGACGATACAGTAATGTAGGATTATAATTAAGGATTCTATTGGAGGCTCTCTATTAAGTAGTTAAATTAGCCCTTGGGTTATCTTTTCTGTGGAAGTTGATCAAAGAGTGGAGCTTAGAGACGGAAGATAGAGAGCCTGTGAGGAACAAGTAATCCCTTAGGGAGTTGGGAGTTTTTTAGGGAATCATATAAGGTTGCTCCAAGCAGGTGTTTCATTATCTTCTTCAAGTTGGCTCCTCTATTTCCTTGGAGGCTATAAGGAGATTATTATTTATTTAGATAAGGTTCTTGCCTACTCCAAGAGGAGGTAAAAGATTACTAGTTCTCTCTGTCTGACTCCAGAAGGGAGTTTAAATTGATTCAAGGTTTCTGCCATAACCTATGTCAAGAAAGTATTTTGTAAGGCTTCTCTAACTTTTTTATTGGAGAAAAGGAGACGTCACTTTCAATTTAGTGAAATAATTGGCGAGGGGAGTTCTCCAAAGAGTGGAGTATCTTAGATTTGACAGAACCATATCAAGTTTGGTGTTGCATTCTTAAAACTGTTTCTTTTACCTGCACTTTTATTTCCACTCATTTCTGTGATTTGGTTCAGTGGGATTGAAAATATCATATTGTTTTTTTATGAAAATTATTTTCTTCTATCATCAAGAGTTATTATTGTGTTTTAATATTTTAAAGTTCTAAAAAATATATTTTGTGTTTAAGATTTTTTACAAAGTACACATTCATCCATTCTTGGTGTGCCTCGGGCTAGTTCTTTAGGATTTAACTCCCTTACAAACTTTGCAATTGTTCAGAGCTGAGATTCCTAAAATACAGTTTTAGAAAACTTTTTGAAGTTTAATTCATGGCTAATTTTGGAAATAGATACCACCACGCAAGGTTATTCAATCACCTATACTCCACCTTTTTTTTGATTAATATTTCATTTTGATTTTTTGGAAATCGCTATTTCACATTGTTATAATCAATTGATTATCATATGGGAGGCTTGTTAATTGAAGAGTATTTCGACTTAGTAAATTAGTAATAGTATTAAAATTGGAACTATCCTTTTATCTAATTGGAGACCTTATATGATAGATATCTCGGCATAAATGATGATTATGTGCTTGAACTATTTTATGTGCCTTAAAATTTGAGACTATATGAGTGGTTTCAACTTTTTCTATAGCAAAGAAAATTGAGACAAATTATGCAAACATATGAAGGTAATAAATAATGTGAAACAATACTAGACATGACACCTTTCTTTTATATAATCTATTGACTTTTTTTAAATGAAAACTAGTGAAGATATTTCTGAGATGTATACTATATATTACACAATTTGTTATCATCCTTACTATCCTTAGGCCCCACCCCCGCCCCCACCACCCCACCCCCTAATATCAACCCCCATTATGAGAAAAGTTAACAAGATTCTGAAGATGAATGACCTTCTTCTTTTGATGCATAATCATTGACTTCTATTATTGATCTAAGGGCTTTGATTGTTTATTCCAATTGAATCTTACTTTGAGTCACTAATTGCTTACTAGGAAAGGATGTTAAGTGAACAAAGGCATCCTGATGCGAGTGAGAAGAAAAAGGGAAAAAATGTAGCCTTAAGGCTTATGATTTCTGACATTGAATTTTCTGGTTCTAAAAATGATGATGTTGCTTAAATTACTAGAAATTTAAGGCTTCCTAGGAAAAAGCTTTAAAGCATCATCAGAAATAGGAACAATGATAAGAACCATAAGAATTAAAAGTTTCTTACTAACGTTATTTGTTTTAGAATACGAAGTCAAGCATCTGAAGTCTAATGTTACAACTCTTAAAGCTCACCAAGTAGGTGAAGGGTGAGAAAAAACCTAAAGTTCAGAAGCGACAAGAAAATGATCATAAAGGCTTTTCTAAGTGACGTCACTTCAGACTACCTTAAATAAGCTAAAGACGAGAGTTTAACCTACTGTTTCATTCAAACATAATCTAATCTATTTATTTTTATACATTAAATGTGTGTTTGTTAATTCAAAGGGTCATATCAGTAATGTTATCCTCTCTTATTCTTTTGTTTTTTGATTTGGATGGGTATCATTCTCATTTCAATGGGTGATGGTAATGAATCCATCTTATAATTATTCAAAATGTAAGATAAGATTATTGGCACCATTTGTCCTGCTATAGTTACTTTTATGCTAAGAATTTCAAAGCCTCTCTTAATTTGCTGGAATTGGTATTATGCTGGATGGGGTTAGTATTACTTATGTCATGAATGTTACTTTGGTGAAGGCCACTGATAATTTCTCTAAGTTAAAATGGGTGCTGTTAATTTACTTAGTAGGGCGAAGTTGTGGTGTATCATCGGAGATTCTAACGGTTTACTTGCATTTTTGGCTTTTGCTGGTCCTTTTTACCATGTGATTTAATGTTGCTACCACCTTAGCTATCCTGTTGTTTAAGGCTTGTATTCGCTCTCTTGATTACATTAATTTTATGATTGAGGTTGACTCTACTTATGGTATTAGTCATCTACTTTGACGGACTTGATACTAGGTTTGTTTCTTTTGTATTATTTTACATGATGGAGGGGCCATTATAGCATTGGTTGAGTGCTATTAATTGCTCTTTTTTGTTATTCAGTGGAGGAAATACATTTGCCCATGCCATTGCCAGGTGGGTGCTATGGTTTGGATTTAATGGCAGATTTCTTCATTCTAACTGCCCACTCATGTTAGAGAGCTCTTAAATTTGGATGGGATTAATTTCTTACTTATGTTTATTCCTAATGTTGTGATTTTGGTTTTTTGTTGGTTTTTAGGATTTGCAATATTTTCTAATTAACGGTTGGGGTTGTTTGACTTTCATGGGTGGAAGATCTCTGCGCCTTTCTTTTGGGTTTAATTTTGTGGTGACTTCATTTGAGTTGGAGCTCTCTGTGTTATGGGTGTTAATTTCCTATTTTTACCTTGTTTGGGGCATATGGTTTTTGGCTTTTTGTAGTCAATGGTTGTATGCTCACTACTGCTATGCATTTTCTCATAAGGATTTCTTGGGGGTTTTTGCTTGTGATTAGTAAAGATTGGCGCGTTTATAATTACAGTGTTCATATTCTTTTTAACTGTATGGTTTGGTTATATTTCTTGAGGTGGCAGGATTCTTTGCAATTTTGATGTGTTTATTCAATGGTTTAGTTTGTCCCTGTTGGACCTTGCTGAGGTTGGGAGTCTTCTTTTTGAACAATGTTATGGCTTATGTTCTTAGCGCTTTGTGGTCTTTTTATTGTCGCTCCCTGGTTCTATAAATTCCTCATATGGGGCTATATCCTTTGTTGCTGGGGGCTTGTTGTTCGGGTTTGTTTTGGATTCTATTTCTATTGACATCCATATGTTAGTTAATTGGTTGGGGGTGAGCTCTGATGTTTACCTTTTCTTTATGCTAGTCAAGGATGTAGTGAAATGGATTCTTAGTTTTATTACATGGGTTTGGAGTTGGTGGCTTGTTTAGGCGGTTCCTCCTTATTTCGGGTTTGACTCTCTGTTGGTTGGTAATTAATACTGCATTCGGTGTTTATAATTCATTAATGTTTACAATTACTTTTATTGTTGTTGCCTTTTCTCTCTATTACCTCTTTTGCAGATTTTTTTAGTACAGGTGATCATGATGTTGAGCTGGTGGTGAGGATGCTGGAGCTGAATGCTATTTTTTGTAGCTCTCTATTTTTTGGTGCACTTCATTGTACACCGTAGGAATGTACCCCCCCCCCCCCTAGAATTTTTGTCATTTTCTCAGTAGGGATACTCGAGCTCGATAGGTTTTTTGCTTTTACTTTTGTAGACTCTTCTAAGTAGTAGTGGTTGAGTTCCCTTTAAGAATTGTGCAATCATTCTTTTATATTAAGCATAGGCCCCCCACCGTGGAGTTTCTCTAAAAATAAAAGAAAGGAAATGTGCTTTTCTTCCTAATGTTAGTCCTGTAGGTTGTAATTAATTTTTTTGCAGTAAGAGGTATGTAGAGGTCTATATTTGGAAGACGAGGGAACAAGGTAGGATAAGAGTGTTGTGGTGTAGTAGTTAAACATGCTTTCTTTGTACTGTTTTTCTTATATTCTCTAAAGGTTGGTTAGAATTTGACTAAATGTAATGTTGTATCAGTTCTCAGTTAAACTCAATTGCTAAGAAGGTTGAGGAGACCATTCGCCTGTCTGTTGGATTAGCGTGCGGTTATTTTTTCACCTAACTCATTAAGCAATTCAAGTATACTTATTTGTAGGCTAAGTACTACATACAAGTGTTAGATGCATTTTCTAGTGAGGATTACTCTTTGTAGAGAAAGCTCTTGTGATTCTATAAATTAATGAATATGAAGGTGGAGGGTTCTTGTTCAATTATATTCTACTTTTCAAGAAACTTTCTTCACTTATTGGGTATTCCTCAAAAATATTAATCAAGTTCTTTAGATGAATGCAATGTGAATGTTGTAATCCATGATGATAATAAATGTTATTTTTGTGATCATTGCATGTTTTGATCATTATCGAGATACTTAATGAAAAAAGGTATGTGGTTTGTTGCTTACTTATCTTCTTATAATGTTAAAATTTTACTTATACTTTCTTAATGAGATAAGGAAAGCGTGATGGAATCTTGAAGGTATAAGAGATATGCGTATGTTTATTTGTAAACTATTTAATAATAAAGAAATAACTATTTCACTTGTTCCTTGAGCGTAGGATGACTAATTTAACAAGTAAGAAAATTTTCTATTTTTTTTCTCGACGCGGTGTTGGCAATTCATTTAGAGTTCTTTTTAAGCTGAAATTTTGTACTAAACGTTAGTAACCATTAATGGAACTTGACGGAGAGTTTCTTATTTCAAAGATGATTTATTTTTCACATGTAGGCTTTAGAACCCATTGCAAAGGACTTGTGTGTGTTTGGGCTGAGGATCTTTCACAGGTAGTAGTTTTAATCTTTTGATTTTAGCTTAAATTTAGTGGGGGCTCGATTAATAGTTATTGTTAGTCAATTTGTGTTATATAGTTGCGTGTGTTTTTTTAATTTAAAAAGTGTTCTTAGAATTGGGGAAGACCACATTTGGAGCTTATTTTTGAGAGATTCAATTTAGCCTACTACAAATTGTACTCAATAGGCCAATATGCCGTGGACCTACTAGAAAGATGATTTCCTTACACTCTAGATAGGTCTAGTGCTCAAATATTTAGAGATTTGGGGGCCTTGTTCTCTGATGTGAGTGTAGTCAATCTTTTTTCTTTTGCTTAACTTAGAGGGGATAATTGGCTCAGCACTACTCAGGTGATTATGCTTGGTAATTATTATATCAAGATAATTTAGTTGGATATGATTTTTTCAATGAAAGGTCTCTGAGGAGTTTCCTTTCCATTATTATGACTTTTACTTTTCGTGTCCCTGTTCCACAATAATTTGAAGAGGGTGGCTTTTTTTGCATGTGGGTCTTTTAGTGTCTTATTTCATAGGAGAAATTTCTATGAATAAAAAAACTTTTGCTTAAAAAAATGGAAAAGAAGGAATTTATAATAAGTAAGAATGGGTCTTCCTTTTTAGATTTATAGCTTGAGGTTTTTGGCACTCCATATCCTTGGTATTTTTTTTCATAGTGTGTTTGGAGTTGAGGCTTTGGGGCCAACATATCATTTGATGATGCAGGGACTTCAAAGTACTTTCATATTTATATAGGGTGGGCATTGAATGAGCTAATGTCGGCCTACTTTCTTTCAGATGAAATCTCCATGTAGGAGGTTTTATTCTTTGTTGTATGGTTGTAGTTTAGGCTCTTCTTATGTTGTACTTCTTATCAAATAGAGCTTTTATTATTTTGGGAGGGTTTTTCAATAGTTAACAACTCTCTATACCCCCTCAACATGCTTTTTTGAATTCATAAACTTTGGCTTCCTACAGTTTGAAGTTTTGGCTCTTAGATCATAGTTTTAATGGGGAAGTATGAAACTCAGGGTCATGCCCAAAAAAAAAAAAAACCAAAGTGAGAATGTTGTTTTCCTGTAATGATTGATGGTATTATTCTGAAGATGTATCATAACACTTAAAGAAAAGTAGTTTCCTCTTTTTTTACTTAGTCCTTCAATCTCCTTTTTGATAAGGATTGAGTATAAGCTTATTAGTAAAGTTTGAAATGGTTTAGGTGTATGGTGATAGATTTGAGGCAATTATGAGGTGATTTTCTTGAGTGATGCGATAATTTCTTGGTGACTCCTATCGAATATTTTTTGTCCATTAGTCAACTATAATGGTAAAAGAAACTCTATGCTAATGGTGATGGTGTTTAGGATGAAAATTTTTGATTTTGTTATGAAGATGTATGGGAGTGTTACTTTGTCGCTTAATCCATTGGTGAGTAGTTGATCTGATAAAGATAATTTCCCTTATCCTATAGATGTATGAAAAGGGAGCCTTACATCGTGAATCCTAGATTGCATATGCTAAGGGCTTTGTGATCAAGTGAGCTTATGAGCGAAGGTTGTAGATTGTACCAGGTAACCAAATTTGGACATGTAATAGGTCGTGTGTGCATTAATTCTTCCTTTTTATCTTCTCAGGTATTGCCTATGCTTACGAAGTATTTAATGGTCTTGATTTGTGCGATCTCTTCGAGTGGCTTCCATTTTCCTCAGTGGTGTTTGAAGTGAATGGCTCTTATTGATCTCTTATTACAATTAAAGATTAAGGATGAAGGAGAGGATCTTTTGGTATAGGATGTTGTTATTTTTATGACGTTTTCTATTTTGATATTTAAATTTATTTGGGCTCACCAACTGACATGGTGATGATCTAATTTTTAGGTAGTCAATTGTAGGGGCTTGATCAAAACTTATAGGATATTTGAGCTAGGTGGTTGGTTTGTCTCAATTTAAATTATTTCTTCCTCCTCCTCCTTCTGTCCTCCTCTTACTCTTCTTCTTCTTTTTTCTTCTCTTCTTCAATGATAAAACATTAGATTTTATATTATAGACTAGCATCCAATGCTTCCTTATTTGGAGAGGAGGTTAAGTGGTTAGTTGTGAGTCCTGAAATTTTAAGAAATTTTGAAGTTTAAAGTTTCTAATTTCTTTTTTAAACTTCGAATAGAAAGTTTTAAGTAATTTTTCTTTGATAGTCATATATATTATTTAATTTGCTCACATCAATGCAAATCATATTACTCTTCCATCTAAGTGATGCCTAGTCCTTAGAGGAAAATCACAACTTGCATGTATAAGATTTGAACTCGGCCTTGTATTTAGTGAGCTTGGATTTAAATTTATCACTTGCGGCAAATGAAGATACATATGGTTCTTCTTTAGAAGCATGTCTATCAAACTCCTTACTCTCTGTTGTCATCTATCATATAATTAATCCAATGAGGTTAATATCTACCTTTAAATCAATTTTCTTGATTGGTGTAGATTTACAAGAAATTAGTAGTTCTAGGCTTTGGTGACAGTTCCTAGAGTGTAGGTGAATGAGATTTCATCTAAGTCTAATGATCTTTTGATAATCAGCTCGAGTGATCATTCTTAGTGAGAACAACTTAAGAGGATGAGCAATTACTACCTAGAATAGAGTGAGTATGGAGGTTAATAGTTGGTTAATAAATGGCTATAGTGAGCTTAACTATATGATAGGGTACCCCTATGAGATAGCATTTGACTAATGTAGAAGATTGGAAATAACCTTTTTTTCTTGCTCTCAATATGAGCATAAAATATGATATCACTCTTTTTGACTCAATTAAATGTATTAGTGATTTTTGCTTGGCCAAGGGTCTTGAAGGACTGGAGGTTGAAGTAAGAGGTTGCCTTTAATTGTTGAAAGGTGACTTCATCAATACTTTGATAAGCAGAAATATCTTCCACATGTTTATAAATATTTTGAATAAGGGGAGGCTGCACTCTTCTCTAAGTCATTACGATTGAAATGACTTGTGAGTCCTAAAATTGGCTATGTTTATTAGAACTTCCTTTGTATCTTATAAGGTTAACAACGATTTTATTGAGTGCAAGTAAGGAATTCCTAGGAATTTTTGTACTTTTTTATAAAGTTGCATTTCATGGGATCTCAATCTTTGTTGTATTTCATTAGGGTAAGGAATGTTTCTTGGAGGTTAGTCGATGTTTGTATGAGAAATTCAAGTCTTGACACATGAGTTATTATGTATTTATCTAATGTTTATGTTTTATGCTACTTGAAATCACTTCACCATCTTTCTTTGAAGGTACTCATCCTTCCTTCAAACCAAAGGACATGAATTTGGAGCGTATAGGCCTTAACTGTGATGAATGCAGTTTTTTCCACGTCTTTAAGTGCACTTATTTGATTGTAGCAGGCAAAGTGAACAAGAAGCTCATCACAAGATTTCCTATATGGGTTGATAGAAGGCCTTCTTTCCTCAAGAATGGGTGCATATCTAGGTCATGTTGTAGTAAGATTTGATAAAGTTCTATACACATTCTGCCATTTCTGGTTGCGTTTCATGATGAAGTTGGAAAACAAGCAAAGTAAATTTTTCAACTATTGGATAGTTGGGGTGATTAGAGATATAATTTTGTTATCTTTGTTCGATGGATTAGTCTTCCTTGGATGTCAGCTATATAAAATGGTTCTTCATTGTGGGTCGACATGGACTATTGTTGTCCATGTGAATACCTCAAGAGCTTGTATGGAGGGTTGGATCAATGTGGTTACAATGTTCTATGCGAAAAAGAAGTGTTATATTGTTAGGAATTCTATTACTAATTCATTTTCCATGAAAGGTACTTTATTTGATGTCTTTGTTATCTCTAAGCTTGGACCATGCTACCATGGAACAGGTTAAGGATTATTGAATTCTAGTAGACCGGGTTCATATATTTAATCAATTAAAAATATTATTGGTTGATAATATGCGTCTTTTTTTTTGTTTATATATTACAAATGTTATGCTGTGTTTTACAAACATATTTAAGGTACTAAAGCTACACCAAGCAAGGTGAAAGATCACAGCTCAAAGAGTATGTTGTGTTTGTGTATAGTCAAATTTAGGTTTGAAAGAATCTATAACTTTAATTTTTTCTTAAGTCAAATTCTATTAATAAGTGTTTATTGACACAGGAACATTACACTCATCACACAAAATGGTGTAAGATTAAATATTAATTTTTTCTATTTAAATGTTTATATACAATCATAATAAGTATTATAAATTCTATTCAAATAGAAATAATGTTAATATTTCAATTAAAGAGATTTAATTAAAATATTTACATTACTTATTTATTATATTGCACTACATATTATACATGGATGATTAAACTATTTAAGGACCCCTACCTTCAAAATCCTAGTTACTTAAATATAGGCAAAGATCAAACCTTAAAACTGTGAACATGGTCATACTTTATGACCACATTTCATATGACATGAAAATTTAATTTAAATTACATAATTTAATTTTGGAGGTAATTAAGCTATCAAATCAATTAATAAAAATTATCATTATAATGATACTGTGTCAATAATTATATCATATTGTATGAATCAAATCTGATTGAAGAGTAAGTACTAGATTAATTTTCAATGCATATAAGATGATCTTCGTTGAAAGTGAACTAACCGTTACTGTATGGATCTTTGTGTTGTGTTCATGGCTAAAGAAAAAGGTAGATATAAAAAAGGTGAGGGTTTTTTAGAGCTTTGTTTTATTGATTCTTTTGTTATCTTCAGGATAAGAATTATTGGGACTTCAAGTGACATTTTGCTTTTGTGTTCAAAGCTTGGAGGGAGTCTAAATTCACAAAGGAGAGAGGTGGTAAGTTGAGTAGACGGGAGTGCTCTTGAGGAGTCAAAGGGTATTGAGTAGGGTTACATGTTCTCGCTAGCATTACCTTGCGTACTTGAATTGTGTTTTAGTGGGCTTCTATGACAACTTCTATAGGGATAAAGGCCTATGGGGGACAAGACCATATTGATATGTGATAGGAAGGACGATCTTACATTAGAATTAAAGAGTAAGATAAGGATCAACATTTTTGTAAGGGGCTATAGCACCAGTGAAAGGGGGTAGCTACATCTCCACACAAAGTGAGGCAAAGGAGGAAAGGAAAATCATCGGGCTTGAGAGCAAAAGGAGAGATCAAAGTCTCTGCCTAGCTAAAAGTAGGTGAAGGAGGGATACAGCTCTACGCCAGGTTGAGTAAGTCATGTAGCGAGCGAAGATTTTTTAGAGTACTGTAAAGGTTATTATTGTCCTTGTCAATCAGAAGGGACTCTCCACATGCTGTTATGTATGTTGAGAAGTGTCACATTTAGTGCATTAACCTAAAGGTAGAAACATTTTGGGGTGGAAGTAGGAAAGTTTACGTGTACCACTAATAAACCTAGTTGAGTGTTTTTTCTTTTTAGTAACTTGTAACTTTGGCTTCCACATTTACTTGTACTTCTCTTTGATTTTATTGTTTATCTCTTGTTAGTGTTTTTAGTAATTGTCGCTTTATTGACTTTCTTTTAAAAAATTTAAAAAAAAATTTATATTTTGTTTTATGTAATGTTAAAAAATCTTTCACGCTCTTTTCTTCTTGTTTAGTCTTTTAATGGATTGTTGTACTATTCTCAAGTGTTTATTTGTTTAAGCAAAATAGATTTAGAAATTTACAGAAAACTAATACAATCTCATGATGCTCTTTGCATGTTAAATGCGTCAAAGCACTTTAAGTATCTCTTGAGAGGTGCCTATGTATCAGTCTGTATAGCATGTAGTTAACTGCTACAATCTTAGGATAGGTCACCCGTCACTGGTTACTTTATCCTGGTTAGTAGGATTTTGATTGGGTGTTGGTGGTATGTGTTAATATTTCTGTTAAAGTATTTAAATAGCTTGCTATCAAAACATGGCATTTAGAGTTACCAGAGCCTTGATGATTAATAAAGTTTACTGATGGCTATGTATGAATAATCCTCTCTTCCCAAGTAAAAAATAGGGTGATTTCTCCTTTAGTTTTCTTGTGCTCATCGGAGAATCTATAAAGGGGACTTTCGGATTGGCACAAACTGAGACAGGTGAGCAAGTTTACCTTATACAACAGATGAATTTGAAGCTAATGTTTACTTAGCTTCTCATGTCTATCAGAACTAGTTTGAATCCAATAATTGTGAATAAGGGCTATATTGGACATCCATTTTGTTATATGAGTTTTCTAATGGCTAACTTCTATACCCTGTGAGAGGTACTTGATAAGTAGTCTTAGGTGTACACATGCAGACATAAGGTGATTTTTATCATTGATGGTGATCCTTTCATTATGTCTGAAAGGTATTTGAATGTTTTGGGTACACCAAGTTGAGGTAGATTAGTGCAAGAACCTTCCATCTTTAGACTTATGGATGGCTTGAGGGTATATTCAAGGAGCCTCGACGCCTTAATTTTGATTAATTAAAATTATTATTGAATGTGTCTTCAACGATTCTTAACATTGTAGATTGAATATTACTTTTGCTATACTAACTTTCAAGTTTAGCATACATATGAAACATCATAAGGAATACGGCTCTCACAGATATTTGGTGTGTTTAGTTGTGTAGTAAATTTAATTTCTCCTAATGATATTGCAATTTTTTTTCTTGGTCTATTTGTGTATAGGTGTATGTTGACATTGTAACCATGAGTACACAAATAAAGGGTGGAATGAAAATTAATATTTTTGTTTTTCTAAGCTCATATTATGAGGTCATGATCATACTGAAGATTAATTCAAATTACAATTAATGCACCTTTATTTAATGAGATTAAATATGAAAAAGGCTATAATAACATACAAAGAAAATAACCATATTTTAATAACTGTTCGACTTTATTTTAAATAGGCAATATTTAAATTTTAACTTTTGTTCTAATATACTATAATGAGATTAGTTCATATATAAGGAGAATTTTCGTTAAGTATGCCTAATTATTATTCTATAAATTAAGAAAACAAATCAATGATTAATTTCGATTGAGTATCATACCCATACTATCTTGATTTCATATGAGGAGGGTTCAGACTAGGAGATATTTGGTGGAATATCTGTTCACTTCCCATGGATTGTTCCCGGGGGAACTTATTAAATTCAATATACTAATCTACTAGGCCAATTCTTGTATCATACATACAATGTTGAACAATGCTACTGTACATAGATGCAGTATTATTTGATTTACGATCAAGTCAATTAAATTTAAATTAGTGATTGAATGAGCCCCAATTATAAACTTGTTATATGAAATGAAGAGAATCTGTTTTATGAGTGATCAAGGGTTTTTTGTTTTCTATGAGGAGCTTATAATGAGGGCATTGAGGAAGATGAGAGAAGGCCTTGAGTGTTTAATTTGAAGGGACTGTGAAAAGGTGTTTTCACAAGTTGTTAGTGGCTACCTACCCGGAGGTTCTCTTGCTAAAATTGTGTTTCTTTAAAGGAGCTTATGAGAGAATGCCTTTGGTACTAAAGCTATGGTAAGCTTCTAGACAAGGCGATAAAAGGAGGATTTGGTTGACCTTCATTAAATTGGTGGAGGTTTAAAGAGAACATGGAGACTATGCATAGACTGATGGAGGTGAAAAGATGACTCAGTGTGAACTATGTCATATCGAGAAGGTAAAAAGGAGGACTCGACGACTCTTTTAATGAGGGGCGTGAAAAGATAGATTATTTATATGAAAAGTCTATGCTGACATTTCTCAGCTATGATAAGGGAGAAGGGCTTCTCTGCCTTGCTATGCGTTAAAGGAGAGTCATACTTCTGTTGTATACCAAAAAAGGAGGTCCTTTCGAGTAGATACGGCCAAGTTAACCTAATAACATATAGTTTATATTATGATATATATTTATTATTTATATATATTTAATTGATATATATTATATATATATATTATATTTTATATATATATCCATAACATTTATAACTCAAACCATTTTTTTTCTCATAATTTAATTATTGTGCACTCCAGTTTGATTTGATTAACCCTTTGGAAGAATATTATTGATATTAATTTAAGTTCACATTATTTTTTAAGAGAAATAAAAATAAAAATAAAAAAAGATGAGTAAAAACTATAATGGTTATTATTTTTCTACAAAATATATAAAACTTTACACTGTGATTGGGTTTTGTTATTTTGTTTATTCAAATGCTTCTACATAATAAAAAATTTTGGTTAGTTTATTCCAATATTTTTTAAGAAATTTTTAAAACATAATTCACACCCCCTGTCTCAGGTGTTAGATATTTACTATCGGAGTTAACATAACCTGTGCACTCGAGTTTTCATATCAGAGATACTTAATATTTATTCAGAGATCATATTCAACTTAGTATTAGAGTGGGTTCTTTATAATTTTGTTTACTATCCTTATGTTTAAAAATAACTTAATTTACTAATCATAATACTGTTGAGGGGAATTCTATCACTTTTCCTCCTCTATTTAACAATATTCCTTTTTATTTTTTTAAAATTATATATGTTTATTATTTTTGTATACCTATAGATTTTTCATGTTGGAATCAGAGTCCTTTATAATTTTAATCATTGTTATTAGTTAGAGTAGTGTATCATAGTCTTTGTAATTTTAATTACATGTGAAGTTAATTGTTGCGCTAATTGCCTGGCCCAGAGTTGGTGTCAAGTTAGCTGATTTCCACAAGGAATTTTTTGCACTAAATTTATCTCGTTGTAGTGGAATGTTGGAATGGTGGATTTTGGAAAAAAAAAACTGTTCGTCTTATTTGAGGGACTTTAATGTTTTTTTTTTCTTGTGTGGTTCTTTGTTTGCTATCATCTCTACTGGTTTTTCTGCATGTTGTCTTTGACTTTTTATTTTTGGATACGAATGTTTTTACTGGTGATGGCGGTTTTTTTTTTCATTATGTTCTTTTTTAGTTTTGTGTCATCATAAAAGGCGGCCTTCGATGTACCCGGGTTAGGAGAGTGAGATATTGATTTGACTTATGTTAGGAAAGGTAGGGTGTAGGACTCTTAAAAAGGCCTTGGTTACGAATATAATAGGAATGCCTTTCTTGATTAGATTTAAAACAGAATTTGACTTTTAATAGGACACAATAGAGAAAAAGGAATTCACGTAAACGACCCACGTGTGGGTATAAAGCTTGATGATGTTGTTGTTGTTGTTGTTGTGTGGTACTATTTTTATTGTGCTTTTTTAATTCAGTATGAACTATCATCTCTATCACTTTTTCTATCTTATGTTGAATCATGTTGAGTTGGTGTAGGATGGATATGCTTGCAACTATCTCCGAAATGTTTTACTGATGCTAGACACTGGCCTCTTCATTTTCTTTGGTTTTGGGTTGCGTCATAGTAGGGATGGTCGTGGCTTCTGTGGGAAGTGCCAATTTTGTTCTTTATTTGGTGTTTTGCAGTCGCAGGTATATCTTTATTGTCTCACTCATTTTGTGTTTCTTATCTATTCAATTTCCTTAGTTTACGTGCGGTGGTTTGTCTCCCATTGGTTTGGCTGATTTGTGAGGTTCTGGATGGATATTTTTACCATTTCTCTACTCAGGTCTCGACCTAGGTGTCTTTGACCTTTTTGTCGGGATGTTGTCGTAGCGGTGTTTGCCTTCGGTTTTATTGTTGTGTCTTGTCTGGGTGTCTTCATGGTAGGTTGTAGCTTTGGCTTTGGATACCTAGTGATTACTTTGGTTCTGCTTGCATCTTGTTAATTGTTTGTTCTGCAGACTTTATATGGTACGTTTACTGGTTCTACTCTTTTACCTTGGTTCTTTCGCTCACCTTATGTTGGCCTGATCTTTGTATCCCTTTGGTTGTATCCTTTCTACTATAGTTTTTTTTAATTTAGTTTTCATTGGTATAATTGGTTTTGGTTGGTGGGTTTCCTTTGTTTGTTGAATCTTTTTTTGTAGTAGTTCATTCATTACTTGGTCGCTTAATGAATTTTACATGCTATGGCTTATTTTTTGGGTATGTCTGCTTGCGTGGCATTTACTTTTGTTTTGTAAAGGAGTTGGGATACCTCACTCGTAGGGCTGTTTTCACATTTTCTTGTATTTTTTTAAGCATTTCAGGAGTGGGAGTTCCATTTAGAACTTGTTATACATTATTGGTAATTAATGGGTCGGCCCGTTCATGAGTATGTTTTGCAGTTGGTTAGTACTTCCAATAATATGTTATATAGGCTCCTTAGGGGGCTCAATGATAGTTTGAAATAATATTTAGTACTATTTAGGATTCAGAACTTTTCGAACTCTTGCAGAAAGGTAGAGAATAGAGAATGATCTAATAACCACTCACTAGTGTTGGGATGCTAGTTGGAAGAGATTGGTAAGATAATCTTTTGGTTTGCTACCATTTGAAAGTAGTGTAAATTTAAAGCTTGTTGCTATGGATGAGAGAATTCTATGAACTAAGAAGAAGTTCTACAATATCTATGAGTAGTGCTTCTATATGTGGGTCTTATGGGAAGAGATATTATAGTAGGTGTTATCTATTTTCAAATAGTGTTCTAACGAGGCCAAATAAGTCACAATATTTTTACGTGCCGTCAGAGAGTATTTGAAGGTATATAGATATCTTATTAAATGTTGTTAGTATGAGATCATATATTCACGATTATAGTAGATTTGATGGAAGAAAATAAGGAGGAGATTTAAGGGACCTAAATGCTTTTGGAAACATTTTTTTAGTATGGTCGAGAGTGTAAATTATGAACTAAGAAGAGGCTAAAAATCTCCTAGTATTATGATACACAGGACCCTTATATATGTTCAATCTTGTTAAGTTTTGTTTATTTTAGAACTAGTCATTCTTTCCTGTTGGATATATTTTGAGTTTATGTCCCAATTCTTTATTTATGGATTAATATATTTTTATTTCCTAATGTATATTATTTGCTTTCTAGTTAGATTTGTACCTGTAAGGTTGGGACTTCAAGTAGGATGTTAATCTATAAGTTATTTTTGTTATCTTTGACTAAGTTTGATGTCACTTTTGGTAAATATTTATTAGTTAGATATAGAGCCTATATTGATTGTATTAAAAAAAGGGTAGTACTAAGTGTGGGTTGAGAGAAGAAATTACTTTTAGGACATTAGAGGTGTGTTATCTTTGTTGATATCAACTTTGCAAGGTGATAAGTTATAAAAGAAAGGGATTCATATGGCTTATATAAGAGATATATAGTAGTTTCATATGATGATTAATGATATCCAGATGTATGGTAGTTTGCTGATGCATTCCTTAAGGAGTTGGTGAGTTTGTCAGAAGAGAGAGAGAGAGAGAGAGAGTGAGAGAGAGAGAGAGAGAGAGGAGAGAGAGAGAGAGAGAGAGAGAGGAGAGAGAGAGGTAGAATTCTATAGTGAAGCCATGCGTGCTAAATCTCCTATATAAAAAACTCAATATATGATGGCATCTAAAGAGTTACAATAGTTGAAGGTTCAATTACAATATTTGATTAATAGAGCATTCGTTAGACATAATGTGTCCTCATAGGGTAAACCTGTGTTATTATGTGGAAGATGGATTGATGAGGTTATGTATTGATTATAGATGGTTTAATAAGATGATTATTAATTAATAATTTATTTGATCAGTTAGAAGGATCATCCATTTGTTATACGATACTATTTGATAGAAATATCATCAATGAGGGTTGAAGGGAAGATGTTGGGAAAATAACGTAGTACTCAATATGGTTATTTTGTGTTTCAGGTCATGCATTGTGGAGGGATCAATATGCTAATGATGTATGCATTTGAGGAATATGATGATTCAAGTGTACTTGAATTAGTTTATTATTTTCTTTATTAATAATACTTTGGTGTATTTAATGATTAAGGGTCATTATATGTCCCATTTGAGACTAGAATTAGAGATTTTAAGACAACATCACCTGTATGATAAGTTCTTCAAGTATGAGTTATTGTTAAAGTTTGTGGCCTTTCTATGGCATGTGGTTTATAGTATTGGAATATCTATGAATCCCTTTAAGTGCAAGCTATGATTGAGTGGCTAAGGATGACATATATGTAAAGGTTCATGGTTTATTGGGTTCGGTTGGTTATTATAAATGCTCAACAGAGGCTTTTTGCATATTATAATCTCTTTAGCAAGATTGACCCAAAAGGTTGTATAGTTTTTTTTATCGGAGTAAGAAGCTTATTTTTAGAAGCAAAATAATTCTTTTATAAAAACTTTAATTTTGTCTAATCTATCAGTTATGGATTGTTTTTAGATATATAATGATTCTTCATAAAAGTGGTTAGGGTATTTATTGAAGCTTCATGAGAGAGGTTTATCTTTTGTATTTAGATAGTTGAAATTATATTAGAAGAAATATCCAAGGCTTCATTTAAGTTGGCTACAATTATATTTGTATTTAAGATTTAAAGCCATTACTTTTATGGAGTAACATGTTCGATTTATTCTAATCAATGGAGTTTAAGCTATATTTTTACATAGAAGGAGCTGAATTTGAGGTAGCAAAGGTGGTTTAAAGTGAACAAGTATTATGGCCTCAATATTATTTAAAAACCTGACAAGGCTAATGTTGTAGTTAATTCCTTGAGTAGGAAATTTATTGGTCTGATAGTTACTATGATTATATTTGAATAGGCTTTGATTAAAGAGAAGGAAAGATTAAATTATAGATTTTATTTCCTTTTATTTTGTGTGTTGTAGTCTTTTCTTAGATGATTTTCTAGCCCTCACCACTGGATGAGATAAAGGTTGCATGATGTTGATTTTGATTGTTTGATTGATCAAATTATGTTTGGGAAGAGATCTGAGTTACAAGCAGATGAGTAGGGTATGTTTACTTATGGAAGTTGATAATGGGTCCCTACTTGTGGTTATTTAAGGAAGATATATTAAGTGAAGCTCATTATTTAACATATACGATCAACCCATATAACAATAAAATTTATCACCATTTGAGATATGTTCTTATGGCCTTGGATGAAGCATGATGAGGGTGAGTTCTTATTAAGGTGTCATAGCTGCTAGATGGTGAAATCTTAGACAAAGAGGTTTGTTAAAACCCTTGTCTATTTCAAAGATGAAATAAAAATAGATTATTATGATTTTTTTAAAGAGTTTTTGAAAGTTCTCAGATGACACTAGAAAGTGCTCTGATACCACTTGAGAGTGCTCTGATGGCACTAGAAAGTTCGTTAAGGATGTTAAGCCCTATAGAATTGGCCCAAGGCTAATAATGAGATAGAGAGGTGAATCAGTATTTAAAACAAACACAGTCTTAAATCCAAAAAATAAGATTCACCACAATCAAAACCAACGATGCGGAAATTAAATGCGGAAGCAAATAATAAGAAAGAACACACGTACCGGATTTATAGTGGTTCGGTCAAACCTTGACCTACGTCCACTCCTTGGAGGCACCCTCCAAGTATTGCGCTAAAACAAGTGTCTCTCCTTTATCCCCCACAGCTATGCATAGAAGCCCTTACAAAAACACTTCCACCTTCCCCGGTGCGGCGGAGTCGCCGGGTCCTTTGACACCAAAGAGATCTTCTTCTTTAGTGAACTTCCCTCGAGACAAGCCTTGAATCCGACAGTATTAAGGTGCAAGCCTGCCAGAGCAACCGTGTGGAATCCCCCTCCACACTCCCTTGAGTCCCCCTCACAGGATCTTCTCCCTCTCTCAGACTTCACCCATTCCTCACTCCCTTTCAAGCTTTCTCTTCAAGTTTCCCCCACAAGAACGAAGCTACAATGGCTGCCAAAGACACTTAACAAGTGTCTTGACAAAGCTTAAATAGAAGTCCTCAAAATGAGCTTATTAATGCAAGTTGCCGACATTATCGTCCAGGACGATAGGCATATCGTCCTGGCCGATCAGTACAAATTCAGCTCATCATCTCGGGATGATTTGGGATGATCAGAAGAAAATTGGTTACATCGTCCTGGCCGATAACACGATCGTCCAGGCCGATTAGTTTAAAACCGATTTCAATCGTCTTGATCATCGCCCTGAATTCGAGCTGTCCGATGTAGATCGTCCAGGACATCATCCTGGCCGATCAGTAATTCGTCTCGGACGATGTGATCGTATCAAACAAGTGTCTCTCCTTTAGCCCCCACAGCTAGGCGGAGAAGCCCTTACAAAATCACTTCAACCTTCCCCGGTGCGGCGGAGTCGCCGGGTCCTTTGACACCAAAGAGATCTTCTTCTTTGGTGAACTTCCCTCGAGACAAGCCTTGAATCCGATGGTATTAAGATGCAAGCCTGCCGGAGCAACCGTGTGGAATCCCCCTCCACACTCCCTTGAGTCCCCCCTCACAGGATCTTCTTCCTCTCTCAGACTTCACCCGTTCCTCACTCCCTTTCAAGCTTTCTCTTCAAGTTTCCCCCACAAGAATGAAGCTACAATGGCTGCCAAAGACACTTAACAAGTGCCTTGACAAAGCTTAAATAGAAGTGCTCAAAACGAGCTCATTAATGCAAGTTGCCGACATTATCGTCCAGGATGATAGGTATATCGTCCTGGCCGATCAGTACAAATTCAGCTCATCAACCCGGGACGATTTGGGACAAGTTGCCGACATTACAAAATTAGTTACATCGTCCTGGCCGATAACACGATCGTCCAGGCCGATTAGTTTAAAACCGATTTCAATCATCCTGATCATCGCTCTGAATTCGAGTTGTCCGATGTAGATCGTCCAGGACATCATCCCGGCCAATCAGTCGATCGTCCCGGACAATGTGATTGTATCAATCAACCATTAATGCTTTTCAAAGATAACAGATCAATTTAGGCATAATTGAGATAGATCGGCCTGGACGATATAAAGATCGTCCTTGCCGATTTCCTAAAACAAAGAATTCCTAAACTGATTATGGCGGCTGATTCTTTTTGAATTGAGACTATCGTCCTGGCCGATACAGATATCGTCCATGTCGATCAGCTAATGACGGCTGCCTTAATGAGGATGCCCTAATTAGGGTTTTTATTTTTGGACAGATCATCCAGGACGATATAAATATCGTCCCGATCGATATTACCAAAAATAGAAATCTCATAGGGAACAATACGAAATCTTCCAAGATACAAATTAATAGATCCCACACCAAATATAACAGACTCAAGAAAGAAAAAAAGATTACAAACAAACTCAGACCCAGTCTACCCAATCTTGAGCTGATTCCAAATTGTAGTCCGATCGTGTGAACCTGAAATGTCAGTAGATAAGGCAGTTGTAACATCAAAATCATAAGCCATAGATCCGTACCAGTTTTCTCATATCAAGAAAAAGTTGTGATGTAGTATGGTTAGTTATGGATAAATTATCAAAATTACTCATTTTCTTATGATGAAATAGATGGATTTTGTTGAGAAGATGACATAGTTGTACATATGAGAAATTATTAAACTAGATGTCATTAAACCTGATTTGTCTGGTGGCTAATGCAATCATGATTTATGACACTTGTAGGTTTGGTATCTTGTATGAGAGGATAATAAAGAATGAGAGAAAGAGAAAGTGGAAGAGCTAAATATCAAAAAGTAACTATAATAATGAGTGAAATGGGGGATCTATTACATAAGCTTAAGTGGTAATAAAGGAAAACTAGCATAATATCACTTTCAATATTTTGGAAGACTATTCTCTTATATTTTGAGTGGCTCAGCCTTTTCTTCCTCCATCATCTGTTCTACTTCCCCTTCCTCCTGTACGGTGGAAGTTTTATGGAGTATATGTGCTCTTTTATCAGTTTTACGATAAAACTCAGCCAATTATGTTGGCCAACATGGAACTCTTATGAAAGAGTTGGCATTATTTAAAAGGCTGGATCTAAAATAACCTCATTAAGGTGAAAAGGAGTGAGTAAGGTATTTATGGGGATCTTCTAGTTTTGAACAAGTTGTCAATCTAATATCCCTCATTGAAATGAGACTAGGAAAGTATAGAGTTGTATTGGATCTCTGTGCTCGATGGAATTTGATGGAGGTCATGTGATTGAGATATGTGTCTTAGTTTGACTTTAGATCTACTTTTGGATTGTTTAATATAGAAGACTTGAATTTAACAGAGATTAATAAAGCTTCTCCAACTTAGAGAAGAACTTTGTGGTTAGACTCATTGGAAAGTGAAACTAAATGGAGGATGTGGCCAAAGGTGGTCCATCACGCTATACCGATTAGCTCCTTCCTGACTCTTGTGTATCCTAGGGGTGTACGTTAGCCTATCCATCTTGGGAGTTGGCTTAAGATAAACTCGTTTATGCGCTCATGAGCTAAACTTATCGAGCTCACAAGTCAATTTCGAGCTTAAACTCCAGCTAGTTTATTAAATGATCTTGAGTTTGAGGTTCATTAGGCTCGACTCGAGAGCTCGTAAGCAAGATCGAAATTATTAAATCAAATATTTTTCAAAAAATCAATACTAAATGTTGTATAAATTACACTCATGCCTATAGTTTAAATTCCCACCGGCATATATTTAGAAAATTCAAAGTGAATCTCAATTGTTTGCCTCTCTCTCTCTCTAATAATAATAAATGCTAATTACTCTCTCTGATAAAACCAAAAAAAAAGATGCTATCTCCCTCTCACTCTCTCCATCTCTATGCATTTTTAATATTTAAAAAATGGCCCTCTCTCTCTCTAGTTTTAACATTTAAAAAACTACACGCTTGAATTTGAAATGGAACGTACAGGAGGCTTGACATGCGGCTCGACAAGTGGCTCAAACTCATTTACATTGGAACGAGTAGAGCTCAAGCTCAACTTTTGAGCTAGCCTCAAACTCCCCTGACTCGAGCTCGACTCAACTCGTTTACACCGCTAGTTTATCCATCAAATGGATAGTCCGAGGGGAGAGTCGATCATTGTAAATCTGGGTCCAAATATCTTGATTTTGATAATAAAAATAGTATTATTTCCTTACCACTGCTATTATTGAATATCTATTTTGTTTGCCCTACGTACTAACCTTTCAGATCCACAAAGATAACTTGCAATACAAATCAGCTCAAGATTGAATACATTAGCTTTAATTCTACTTATAATTTAATATAAATGTAATTTTTACCTTTCTTGTTTCAAATCTTCAATATGATGGACCCCACGCTAAGTAATTTTACACACACACACTCAACTAGAGAAATTTGGTGAGCTAGAGATTTTTTCTATTTTAGACCAAATCATACAGAACGATCACAGATTATATTAGACAATTAGTTAAAAATAAAAAAACCTAATTAGCACATCCAGCTAATTACAAGTGATTAAACTAATCATATTGGACGATCCAGATCATCTAGGATGATCAACTTAAATGATGAAAATAGCCGCAAATCATAATTTAGGTAATATTTTAATTTTTAAATTTTATTCTAACCATACAGGACGATATACATCATCCTGGACATTTTATGACAATCATACTTAAATTGATTTGATGATTAAGGGTTTAATTATGATTAAATTGTTCAATCATATCGTACAGGATGATCCATCTGGATCGTACTGGATGATATAATATATTTCATAAGACGATTTCCTATCATCCAAGACAAAAAAAAAACTATAACTTTACTCTAATCGTCCAGCGGGATCTTTTTGGATATCCCGAGATGTTTTCTGGATGATATGGAGATTGCCACCCATTGTCCAATGTCGTACTGGATGATCAATATGTTATGTTGCACTAATCATCCTGGACGATTAAAAGATCGTACTGGAAGATCTATATAAATACTTATACTTATCGTAAAGAGCAAAGGTGATCATCCTGGCTTATAGGGCTATTTTGTACTAATCATATGGGATGATCAGTCGATCATCCTGGACGATCAGTAATGTAGGATTAAAAATTAAGGATTCTATTGGAGGCTCTCTATTTAAGTAGTATAATTAGCCCTTGGGTTAATCTTTTCTGTGGAGTTGATCAAAGAGGGAGCTTAGAGAAGGAAGATAGAGAGCCTGAGAGAACAAGATCCTTATGAGGGGGAGTTTTTTAGGGAATCATAAAGGTTGCTCCAAGCAAGGTGTTCATTATCTTCTTCAAGTTGCTCCTCTATTTCCTTGGAGGCTATGAGGAGATTATCTTTAATATTAGATCCAGGTTCTCTGCCTACTCCAAGAGGGAGTAAAAGAATTACTAGCTTCTCTGTCTACTCCAGAAGGGAGTAAAATGATTCAAGGTTATCTGCCATACCATGTCAATGGAAAGATTTTGTAAGGGCTTCTCTAACTTTTTATTGGAGAAAAAGGAGAGTCACTTCAATTTAGTGAAATAATTGGAGAGGGAGTCTCCAAAAAGTGGACGTATCTTAGATTTGACAGAACCACTATCAAGTTTGGTGTGCACTTTCTTATTACTTTTTACTGCATTTTATTTCCACACATTTCTGTGATTTGTTCAGTGATTGAAATATCATATTGTATTATTATTATGAAAATTATTTTCTTCTACATCAAGAGTTATTATTTTGTTTTAAAATATTTAAAAGTTCAAAAAAAAATATTTTTGTTTAAGATTTTTTAAAAGTACCAATTCATCCATTCTTGGTTAGCCTCGGGCTAGTTCTTTAGGATTTAACACCTTTACAAACTTTCAATTGGTATCAGAGCTAGATTCCTAAAATCAAGTTTTAGAAAACTTTTGAATTTTTATTCATGGCTAATTTTGGAAATAGAAACACCACGAAAGGTTATTCAATCACTATACCACCTTTTTTTGATAATATTCATTTTGATTTTTGGAAAACTCGCATATCCACCATTTTATAATCAATTGATTATCATATGGGGATGCTTGTTAATGAAGGTTATTCTACACCTTATAAATTAGTAAATAGTATTAAAATTGAACTTCCTTTTACTAATTAGACTACTTATGATAGATATCTAGCATAACTGAATGCTAAGTGCTTGAACTATTTTTATGTGCCTTAAAATTTGACGACTATATGTGTGTTTCAACTTATTCTATTAGAAAAGAAAATTGAGACAAATTATGCATAACATATGAAGGTAAAAATAATGTGAAACAATCTAGACTGAACATTCTTTTATATAACTATGAACTTTTTTAAATGAAACCTAGTGAATATATTTCTGAGATGTATACTATATTTACACAAATTGTTACATCCCTACATGCCTTAGGAAGAGAACTAACAAACTATGAAAAAGTTAACAAGATTCTGAGATGATTACCTTCTTCTTTTGATGCAAAAATTACTTCTATTATTGAATCTAAGGGCTTGAATGTTTATTCAATTGATAACTTACTTTGATCACTAATTGCTTATGAGAAAGGAGTGAACCAAAGGCATCCTGATGCGAGTGAGAAGAAAAAGGGAAAAATTGTAGCCTTAAAGGCTTATGATTCTGACATTGATTCTTCTGGTTCTAAAAATGATGATGTTGCTTTAATTACTAGGAAATTTAAGAGCTTCCTAAGGAAAAAGCTAAAGCATCATCAGAAATAGAACAATGATAAGAACCATAAGAATTCAAAAGTTTCTTCTAACGTTATTTGTTTTGAATACAGGAAGTCAAAGCATCTGAAGTCTGAATGTCCAACTCTTAAAGCTCACCCAAGTAAGGAGAAGGGTGAGAAAAAACCTAAGTTCAAGAAGGACAAGAAAATGATCCAAAAGGCTTTCTAAGTAGACTCAGCTTCAGACTCCTCTAAAACTAAAGCTAAAGACAAGGTATTAAACCTATGTTTCATTCAAACCACTAATCTAATCTTATTATTTTTTACTTAATTGTTTGTTTGTTAATTCCAAAGGTCATATCAGTAATGTTATTCCCTCTCTTATTCTTTGGTTTTTATGATTGGATGGGAATAATTCTCATTTCAATGGGGTGGTTATGAATCATCATATAATTATTCAAAACGTTAAAGATAAGATTATGGCCCTTTGTTCTGCTAAGTTACTTTATGCTAAGAATTTCAAAAGCTCTCTTAATTCTGCAGTTGAATTAGGTATTAAGCTGGATGGGGTTAGTATTCTTAATGTCCATAAAAGTTACTTTTGGATGAAGCCACCTGTTAATTTCTCTAAGTTAAATGTGGATGCTGTTAATGTTAATTATAGGGCGAGCTGTGGTGCTATCATCGGAGATTCTAACGGTAATTGCATTTTTGGCTTTGCTGGTCCTTTTTACCATTGTGATTTAATGTTGCTACCACCTTTGCTATCCTGTATGGTTTAAGGCTTTGTTTCTCTCTTGATTACATTAATATTATGATTGAGGTTGACTCTACTTATTGGTATTAGTCATCTACTTTGACGGATGATAATGTTTGTTCTTTTGTATTATTTTACATGAGGAGGGGCATTAAGCATTGGTTGAGTCTATTAAATTGCTCTTTTTCTGTTATTCATGTGGAGGGAAATACATTTGCCCATGCCATTGCCAGGTGGGGCTATGATTTGGATTTCATGGCAGATTTCTTCATTTCTAATCTCCCACTCATGTAGAGGTCTCTTAAATTTGGATGGGATTAATTTTCCTTATGTTATTTCCTAATGTTGCTGATTTTGGTTATTGTTTGTTGGTTTTTAGGGATTGCAAATTTTCTATTACCGGTTGGGGTTGTTTGCCTTTCATGGGTGGAAGGACTCTGCGCCTTTCTTTTGGGTTTAATTTTGTGGCTGCTTCATTTGAGTTGGAGCTCTCTGTGTATGGGTGTAATTCCTATTTCTACCTTGTTAGGGGCATATGTTTTTGGCTTTTTGTAGTCAATTGGTTGTTGGCTCACTACTGCTATGCATTTTCTCATAAGGATTCTTGGGGGTTTTCTGTTGTGATTAGTAAGATTGGCGGTGATAATTACAGTGTTCATAATTCTTTTAACTGTATGGTTTGGTTATATTTCTTGAGGGGGCTAGGTTCTTTGCAATTTTGATGTGTTTATTCAATGGTTATTTCGTCCCTGTTGGACCTTGCTGAGGTTGGGAGTCTTTCTTTTTGCTACAATGTTATGGCTTATGTTCTTAGCTCTTTGTGGTCTTTTTATTGTCGGCTCCCTGGTTCTATAAATTCCCTCATATGGGGCTATTCCTTTGTTGCTGGGGGCTTGTTGTTCTGGGTTTGTTTGGATTCTTTTCTAATTAGACATCCAATGTTAGCTAATTGGTTGGGGTGAGCTGCTTGTTTACCTTTCTCCTTTATGCTAGTCATAGGATTAGTGAAATGATTCTTATGTTTTATTACATGGGTTTGAGTTGGTGGCTGTTTAGGCGGTTCCTCCTTATTTCGGGTTGCTCTCTTGTTGGTGGTAATTAATACTGCTATTGGTGTTATTATCATAATGTTTACAATTACTTTTATTGTTGTTGCTTTTCTCTCTATTACCTCTTTTTGCAGATTATTTTTAGTACAGGTGATCATGATGTTGAGCTGGTGATGAGGATGCTGGAGCTGAATGCTATTTTTTGTAGCTCTCTATTTTTTGGGTGCTCACTCTTGTACACCGTAGAATGTACCTAGAATTTTTTGTACATTTTCTTAGTAGGGAACTCGAGCTCGTAGGTTTTTTGCTTTTACTTTTGTAGCTCTTCTAAGTAGTAGTGAGCTTGAGTTCCCTTTAAGGATTGTGCAATCATTTTTTATATTAAAGCATAGGCCCCACCGTGGATTTCTCTAAAAAAAAGAAAGGAAATGTGCTTTCTTCCTAATGTTAGCCTTTAGGTGTAAATAATTTTTTTGCATAAGAGGTATGTAGCGGCTCTATATTTTGGGAAGACGAAGGGAAAAGGTAGATAGAGTGTTGTGGTGTAGTAGTTAAACACTGCTTCCTTTTGTACTTTGTCTTCTTATATTCTCTAAAGGTTGTTAGAATTTGCTAAAGTAAGTTTGTATCAGTTCTCAGTTAACTCAATTGCTAAGAAGGTTGAGGAGCCATTTGCCTCGTCTGTTGAATAGGTGCGGGTTATTTTTTCACCTAACTCATTTAGCAAATCAAGATACTTATTTGTAGGCTAAGTACTACATACAAGTGTCTAGATGCATTTTCAGTGAGATACTCTTTGTAAGAGAAGCTCCTAGTGATAAAATCTATGAAATGAAGGTGGAGGTTTCTTGTTCAATTATATTCTACTTTTCAAAGAAACTTTCTTCATTATTGGGTATTCCTCAAAAATATTAATCAATTCTTTAGATGAATGCAAATGTGAATGCTTGTAACCAATGACATGAAATAAATGTTATTTTTGTTATCATTGCATGTTTTGATCATTCTATCGAGATACTTAATGAACAAATGTATGTGTTTGATGCTTACTTATTCTTAACATAATGTTAAAATTTTACTTTATCACTTTCTAATTGAAGGAAAGCTTGATGAATCCTTGAACGTATAAGAGATATGAGTATGTTTATATGTAAACATATTAATAATAAAAGAAATAACAATTTCACTTGGTTCCTTGAGCGTAGGATGACTAATTTACAAGTAAGAAAAATTTTCTATTTTTTTATTCTCGAGTGTTGGCAATTTCATTTAGAGTTCCTTTTTAAAGCTTGAAATTTAGTCTAAACGTAGTAACCATAATGGAATTGAGGAGAGTTTCTTATTTCAAAGATGGATTTATTTTCACATTGTAGGCTCTAGCACCCTTGCAAGACTTGTGTGTGTTTGGGCTGAGGATTTTCACAGGGAGTAGTTTAATCTTTTATTTTAGCTTAAATTTAGTGGGGGCTCGACTACATAGTTATTGCTTAGTCAATGTGTTATTATTTGGTGTGTTTTTTAATTTAAAAATGTTTCTTAGAATTGGGGAAAACACATTTGGAGCTTACTTTTTAGGATTCAAATTTTAGCCTACTACAAATTGCTCAATAGGCAATATGACGTGGACCTTACTAGAAAGATGATTTTCCTTCACACTCGAAGGTCTAGTGCTCAAAAAATTTAGAGATTCTGGGGGCCTTGTTCTCTGAGTGAGTAGTCTAATCTTTTCTTTTAGCTTAAACTTAGAGGGGACTAAATTGGCCAGCACTACTCAGGTGATTATGCTTGGTAATTATATAATCAAGATATTTTAGTTGGATAGATTTTTCCAAAGAAAGGTCTCTTGAGGAGTTCTCATTACCATTATTAGACATTTAAACTTTTGTGTCCCTAGTTCCACAAACATTTTGAAGAGGTGGTTTTTTGCATGTGGGTACTTTTAGTGTCTTAATTTCATAGGAGAAATTTTCATGAATAAAAAAACTTTTGTTAAAAAAATGGAAAGAAGAATATTATATAAGTAAGCATGGGTGCTTCCTTTTTAGATTTAATAGCTTGAGGTTTTTGGCACTCCATATCCTTGGTATTTTTTTTCTATAGTGAGTTTGGAGTTGAGGCTTTGGGGCCAACATATCATTTGATGATGCAGGGAACTTCACAAGTACTTTCCTATTTATATAGGGTTGAGCAATGAATGAGCAATGTCGTCTACTTTCTTTCAGATGAAATCTCCATGTAGGATGGTTTTATCTTTGATGTATGAGTTGTAGTTTTCGGCTCTTCTTATGTTGATTACTTCTTATCAAACTAGAGCTTATATTTGGAGGTTTTTCAATAGATTAACAACTCTCTATACCCCCTCAACTTGCTTTTTTGAATTCACTAAACTTGGCATCCTAACAGTTGAATGTTTTGGCTCTCTAGATCAAGTTTTAATGGGAGTATGAACTCAGGGTCATGCACAAGTGAGAATGATGTTTTCCTAGTAATGATTGATGGTATTATTCTGAGTGATCATAACACTAAAGAAAAGTAGTTCCTCAATTTTTTACTTAGTTCCTTCAATCTCCTTTTTGATAAGGTTGAGTATAAGCTTATTAGTAAGTTTGAAATGGTTGTAGGTGTATGGATGATAGATTGAGGCAAATATGAGGTGAATTTCTTGAGTGATGCATAATTCCTTGAGACTCCTATCGAATATTTTTTGTCCATTATCAAATATAATGGTAAAAGAAACTCTATGCTAATAGGTGATGTGTGTTAGGATGAAAATTTTGATTATGATAGAAGATGTATGGGTGTGTACTTTGGCTTCAATCCACTTGGTGAAGTAGTTGATCATGATAAAGATAAATCTTCCTTATCCTATAGATGTATGAAAAGGGCCTAACATGTGAATTCCTAAGATTGCATATGGCTAAGGGCTTGTGATCAAGTGAAGCTTATGAGAAGGTTGTAGATTTATCATAACAAACTTTTGACATCGTAAACGTCTTTTGCATAATTCTTCTTTGTATCTTCTCAGGATTGGCTAGACTTAAGGATTTAATGGTTTGAATGTGCATCCTCTTCGAGTGGCTTCCACATTTTCCTCAGTGGATTTTAATTGGAATGGCTTCTTATTGATCTTCATATACACATTTAAGATTAAGTGAAGGAGAGGATCTTTTGAATAGGATGTTGTTATGTTATGACGTTTTCTATTTTGATATTAAATTATTTGGGCTCACCAACCTCGACATTGGCTGATCTAATTTTTAGGTAGTCAATGTAGGGGTTGATCAAACTTATAGGATATTGAGCTAGGTGGTTTGTCTCAATTTAAATTATTTCTCCTCCTCCTCCTTCTTCCTCCTCCTTCTTCTTCTTCTTCTTCTTCTTCTTCTTCTTCAATGATAAACATTAAGATTTATATTATAGACTAGCCATCAATGCTTCCTTATTTGGAGAGGAGGTCTATGAGTTAGTTTTGGTCCCTGAAATTTTAAGAAATTTTGAAGTATTAAAGTTTTCTAATTTCTTTTTTAAACTTCGAATAGAAAGTTTATAAGTAATTTTTCTTTGAATTCATATATATTATTAATTTTGTCCACCATCAATTGCAAATCATATTACACTTCCATCTAAGTGATGCCTAGTTTAGAGGAAAATCACAAGCTTGCAAGTAAAGATTTGAACTCGACCTTGTTATTAGTGAGCTTGAATTTAAAATTTATAACTTGGGAAATGAAGATCCCTATGGGTCTTCTTAGAAGCATGTCTATACAAACTCCTTACTCTCCTAGTTGTCATCTACATATAATTATCCAATGAGGTTAACTATCTACCTTTAAATCAATTTCTTGATTGGTGTAGTTTACAAGAAAATTAGTAAGTTCCTAGGCTTTGGTGACAGTTCCTAGAGTGTAGGTGAATGAGAATTCACTAAGTTCTAATGAACTTTTGAGTAATCAGCTCGAGTGATCATTCTTAGTGAGAACAACCTTAAGAGGATGAGCAATTACTACCTGAATAGAGTGAGTATGGAGGTAATAGTTGAGTTAATAAATGGCTATGTGAGCTTATACATGATAGGGTACCTATGAGAGCATTTGACTAATGTAGAAGATTGGAAATTACTTTTTTTCTTCTACTCTAATGAGCATAAATTTGATATCATCTTTTTTGACTCCATAATGTATTAGTAGATTTTTGCTTGGCCAAGGGCTTTGAAGGACTGGAGGTGAAGTAAAGAGGTTGCTTAATTGTTGAAAGGTGACTTCACAATCTTTTGCATAAGAGAAATTCTTCATGTTTATAAATATTTTGAATAAGGGGGTGCATCTCTCTCTAAGTCATTAGATGAAATGATTGAGTCCGAAAATCTGGCTGATGTATTATTGAACTTCCTTTGTATCTTATAAAGGTTAACAACGATTTTATTGAGTGCAAGAAGGAATCCTAGGAATTTTTGTACTTTTTTATAAAGTTGCATTTCATGGGATTCAATCTTTGTTGTATTTCATTAGAATAAGGAATGTTTCTTGGAGGTATTCGATGTGTTGGTTGAGAAATTAAGTCTTGACCAAGAGTTCATCTATGTATATCTTAATGTTTATGATTTTATGCTACTTAGAAATCACATCCATCATTCTTTGATAGGTTACTCATCCTTCCTTCAACACAAAGGACATGAATTTGTAGCAGTATAGGCCTTAACTGTGATGAATGCAGTTTTTTCACAGTCTTCTAAGTGCATCTTAATTTGATTGTAGCCAGGCAAAGTGAATAAGAAGCTCATCACAAGATTTCCTATATGGAGTTGATGAAGCCTTCTTTCCTCAATAATGGGTAGCAATCCTTAGGTCATGTTGTAGTAAGATTGATAAAGTCTATACACATTCTCCATTTACTGGTTGCTTTCATGATGAAGTTGGCAGCAAGTAATTTTTCAACTCCTTGGATAGTTGGGGTGATTAGAGCTATAATTTTTTTATCATTTGTTCGATGGGATTAGTCTTCCTTGGTGATCAGTTATATAAAAATGGTTTCTTCATTGATGGTCGACATGACTATTGTTGTCCATGTGAATACCTCAAGATTGTTATGGAGGGTTTGGATCAATGTGTTACAATGTTCTATGCTAAAAGAAGTGTTTATTGTTAGAATTCTTACTAATTCATCTTCCATGAAAGGTACTTATTTGATGTCTTTGATCATCTCTAAGCTTGGACCATGCTACATGGACAGGTTAAGGATTATTGAATTCTAAGAGCCCGGTCATATTTTAATCATTAAAAATATTATTGGATGATAATATAGCTTTTTTTTGTTTATATATTACAAATGTTTCATGTGTTTTACAAAATATTTAAGGTACAAAGTACACCAAGCAAGAGTGAAAGATCACAGCTCAAGAGTATGTTGTGTTTGTGTATAAGTCAATTTAGGTTTGAAAGAATCTATAACTTTAATTTTTCTTAAGTCAAATTCTATAATAAGAGTTTATTGACAAGGAACTATACACTCACACAAAATGGAGTAAGATTAAATATTAATTTTTTCTATTAAATGTTATATACAATCAAATTAGTATTATAAATTCTATTCAAATAGAAATTAATTTAAATATTTAATTAAATGAGATTAATTAAAATATTTACATTACTAATTCTATTATATTGCCTACATATTATACAGGATGATAAACTATTTAAAGGACCCCACCTTCAAATCCTAGTTACTTAAATAAGGCAAAATCAAACCTTAAAACTTGAACATGTCATACTATATGACCCATTTCATATTGAATGAAATTTAATTTAAATTACATAATTTAATTTTGAGGATTAAGATATCAAATCAAATTAAATTATCATTAATAATGATACTGTTCAATAATATATCATATTGTATGAATCAAATCTGATTGAAGTAATTGTACTAGATAATTTTCAATCATACAAGATGATCTTCGATGAAAGTGAACTAACCATACTGTATGATCTTTGTGTTGTGTTATGCAAAAAAAAGGTAGAATATAAAAAATGAGGGTTTTTTAGAGCCTTGTTTATAGATTCTTTTTTATCTTCAGGGAAAGAATATTTGGGCTTCAAGTGACATTTGCCTTTTGTGTCAAAGCTTGGAGGGAGTCTAAATTCACAAAGGAGAGAGGTGGTAAGGTTGAAAGAGGGAGAGTGCCTTGAGGGAGTCAAAGGGTATGAGATGGGTTACATAGTTTCTTCGCTAGCCATTACCTTGCGTCCTATAATTGTGTTTTAGTGGAGCTCTAACTAAGAACCTATAGGGAATAAAGGCCTATGGGGCGAAAGACCTATTAGATGTGAAGGAAGACGCATCTTCATTAGACTAAAGAGGTAAAGAAATGGATCAACATTTTTGTAAGGGCTATAGGTGAAAGGAGGGAGCTACATCTCCACCAAAGTGAGAAGCTAAAGGAGGAAAGGAACATCCATCGGGCTTGAGAGCCAAAGGAGAGATCAAAGTCTCTGCCTAGCTAAAGAGGTGAAAGGAGGGATAACATCTCTACCATGTTGAGTAGATAAGAGGAGGAAGATTCTTTAGAGTCTGTAAAGGTTATTATTGACCTTGTCAATACAGAAGGGACTCTCCACCATGCAGTATGTTGTAGAAGAGTCACATTTAGTGCAATACCTAAAGAGTAGAACATTTTGGGAGTGGAAGTAGGACAAGTTTACTGTACCACTATAAACCTAGTTTGAGTGTTTTTACTTTTTAGTACTTCACTTTGCTTCCAATTTACTTTACTTCTCTTTGATTTTAATTTGATTATCTTTGTTAAAGATGTTTTTAGTAATTGATCTTTTATTGAACTTTCTTTTAAAAAAATTTAAAAAAAAATTATATATTTGTTTTATGTAAGTTAAAAAAATCTTTCGCTCTTTTCTTCTTTGTTTAGTCTTTTAAATGGTTTTGTATATTTCAAGTTTTATTTTTTAAGCAAAAGATTTAGAAATTTTAAGAAAACTAATACAATCCCTCATGATGCTCCTTTGCATGTTAAAATGTCGTCAAAGCACTTTCAAGTATCTCTTTAGAGGTGCCTACTGAACACAGTACTAGCATGTAGTAACTGCATAACTAGGATAGGTCACCCTTCACTTTGACTTCTATTCCCTGGATAGAAATTTTGATGGTGATGTGGTATGTGGATACTATTTCTTTAAAAGTATTAAATAGCTTGCTATCAAACATGGCATTTTAAGTTACCAGAGCATTGATGATTATAAAGTTTATGATGGCTATGTATTGATAATCCTCTCTTCCCAAGTAAAAAATAGGGTGATTTCTCCTTTAGTTTTCTTGTGCTCATCGGAGAATCTATAAAGGGGCCTTTCGATTGGCACAAACTGAGAGGTGAGCAAGTTTACCTTATCAAAGATGAATTTAAAGATAATGTTTACTTAGCTTCTCATGTCTATCAGAATAGTTTGAATCCAATAATTTGTGATCAGGGCTATAATGACAATCATTTTGTTATATGAGTTTTCTATGGCTAATATATCCTGTGAGAAGGTACTTGAATAAGTAGTCATAGGTGTACACATGCAATACATAAGGTGATTTTTTATCATGATGGTTGATTCCTTTCATTATTGTTGAAGGATATTCTGAATGTTTTGGGTACCAAGTTGAGCTAGCTTCAGTGCAACCTTCCATCTTTAGACTAATGGATGGCTTGAGTGGTATATTCAAGGAGCCCGACCTTATATTTTGATAATTAAAATTATTATTGAATGTTTACTTACGTATTCTTACATTGTAGATTGAATATTTCTTTTGCGTACTACTAACTTTCAAGTTTAGCATACATAAAGAAACATCAAAGAATCACGGCTCAAGAAATTGGTGTGTTAGTTTGTGAGTAAATTTATTTCTCTAAGATATTGCAATTTTTTTCTTGGTTCTATTTGTGTAATAGGTGTATGTTGACATAGTAACCATGTGTACACAAATAAAGGGGAATGAAATTAAATATTTTTGTTTTTCTAAAGCTCATATTATGAGGTCCAGATCATACTGCAAGATTAATTCAAATTAAAATAAATTACAAATTTATTTAATTGAGATTAAATATGAAAAAGGCTATAACTAACCATACAAGAAAATAACCAATATTTTAAACTTTCGACTTTATTTTAATAGGCAATAATTTAAATTTTAACTTTTGTTCTAATCATACTATATGAATTAGTTCATATTATAGGAAATTTCGTTAAGTTGCCTAATTTTATTCCTATAATTAAGAAATCAAATCAAGATTAATTTTGATTGATAATCATACCATACTATCTTGATCATATGGGAGGATCGATAGAGAATATTGTGGAAAATCTTGTTCATCCCATGGATTGTCCCGGGTGAACTAATTAATATTCAATTATACTAATCATACTAGGCAATCTTGTATCATACATACAATGTTGAACCAATTCTACTGTACAAGATGCGTATTATGTTATACGATCATAGTCAATTAAATTTAAATTTAGTGATTTAAAGAGCCCAATTTATAAACTTGTTTATGAAATGAGAGAATATGTTTTTTGAGTGATCAAGGGTTTTATGTTTTCTATGAGAGAGCTTATAGATGGAGCATTGAGGAAGAGAGAGAAGAGCCTTGAGTGTTTAATTTGAAGGGACTGTGAAAGGTGTTTTCACAAGATTGTTATGGCTAACCTACACCGGAGGTTCTCTTGCTAAAATTGTGTTTCTTCTAAAGGAGCTCTATGAAGGAATGCCTTTGGTACTAAAGGCTATGGAAAGCTCTCTAGACCAAGGCGATAAAAGGAGGATTTGGTGACTTCATTAAATTGTGGAGGTTAAAAGAGAACATGGAGACTCTGCTAGACTGAGGAGGTGAAAAGATGACTCAGTGACTATGTCATATCGAGAAGGTAAAAGGAGGACTCGACGACTCCTTTTAACTGAGGGGGTGAAAAGATAGATTATTTTATTATGAAAAGTCTATGCTGCATTCTTCAGCTATGATAAAGGAGAAGGGCTTCTCTGCCTAGCTATGGGTTAAAGGAGAGTCACTACTTAGTGCAATACCAAAAAAGGAGGTCCTTTCGAAGTAGACCTAGGCCAAGTTAACCTAAACACTATAAGTTTATATATATATATATATATATATATATATATATATATATATATATATATATATATATATATATATATATATATAACATTTATAATCAACACTTTTATTTTCTCATAATTTAATTATTTGCACTCCAGTTTGATTATGATTACACCTTTGGAAGAATATTATTGATATTAATTTAAGTTCACATTTATTTTTTAAGAGAAATAAAAATAAAAAATAAAAAAAAGATAGTAAAAAATAAATGGTTATTATTTTTCTACAAAAAATATAAAACTTTACACTTGATTGGGTTTTGTTATTTTGTTTATTCAAATGCTTCTACATAAAATAAAATTTTGGTTAGTTTATTCAATATTTTTTTAAGAAATTTTTAAAACACTAATTCACACCCCCCTCTCAGTGTTAGATATTTACTATCGGAGTACAACTGTGCACTCACATTTAATATCAGAATACTTACAATTTATATCAGAGATCATTCAATTAGTATTAGAGTGGGTTCTCTTATAATTTTGTTTTAATACCTTATGTTTAACAAATAACATAATTTACTAATCATAATACTGTTGAGGGGAATTCTATCACTTTTCCACCTCTATTTAACAATATTCCTTTTTATTTTTTAAAATATATATGTTTATATTTTTGTAACCTATAGATTTTTACATGTGAAACAGAGTCTTTATAATTTTAACATTTATATTAGTAGAGAGGTGTATCATAGTCTTTGTAATTTTAATTACTGTGAAGTTAATTGTTGCGCTAATTGCCTGGCCAGATTGGGGTGTCAGTTAGATGATTTCCAAGAATTTTTTGCACTAAATTTATCTCAGTTGTTGAGTGGAATGGTGATTTTGGGAAAAAAACTGGTTCGTCTTATTTGAGACTTTAATGGTTTTTTTTTTCTTTTGTGGTTCTTTGGTTGCTATCATCCTCTATGGTTTTTCTTGCATGTTGTCTTTGACTTTTTATTTTTGGATACGATTGCTGGGTGATGGGGTTTTTTTTTTTCATTATGTTCTATTTTTATTGTTTGGTCACATAAAACGGCGGCCTTCCGATGACCCGGTTAGGAGAGTAGAGATATTAGATTTGACTTATGTTAGGAAAGGTAGGGGTAGACCTAAAAAGGCTTGGTTAGAAAATATTAGGAATGACCTTTCTTTATTAGATTTAAACAAGAATTTGACTTTTAATAGGACACAATAGAGAAAAAGGATTCACGTAACCGACCCCACGTAGTGGGATAAAGGCTTGATGATGTTGTTGTTGTTGTTGTTGTTGTTGTTCTATTTTTATTGTGCTTTTTAATTCAGTCATGAATCTCATCTCTATCACTTTTTCTACTCTTCATGTTGATCATGTTGAGTTGGTTAGGATTGGATATGCTTGCAACTATCTCCGAAAAGTTTACTGGATGCTAGCAACTGGCCTCTTCATTTTCTTTGGTTTGGGTTGGTCTATAGGAGGGATGGTCGTGGCTTCTGTTGGGAAGTGCCCAATTTTTTTCTTTATTGGTGTATTGCAGTCGCAGGTCTATCTTTATTGTTCTACTCATTGTGTTTCCTTATCTATTCAATTTCCTTAGTTATACGTGCGGTGGGTTTGTTCCATTTGTATGGCCTGATTTGTGAGGTTCTGGATGGATATTTTTACCATTTCTCTATGGTCTCGACTAGGTGTCTTTGACCTATTTTGTGGGGATGTTGTCGAGCTGGTTTGCTTCAGGTTTTATTGTTGTGTCTTTGTCTGGGTGTCTTCATGGTAGGTTGTAGCTTTGGCTTTGGTACCTAGTCGATTACTTTGGTTCTGCTTGCATCCTTGGTTAATAGTTTGTTCTGCAGATTTATATGGTACTTTACTGGTTTACTCTTTTACCTTAGGATTCTTTCGCTCACCTTATGTTGGCCTGACCTTTGTATCCTTTGGCTTGTATCCTTCTACATATGTTTTTTAATTATGGTTTTACATTGGTATAATTGGTTTTGGTTTGGTGGTTTTCCTTTGTTTGTGATTCATTTTTGTAGGTATTTCATTCATACTTGGTGCTTAATGAATATACAAGCTATGGCTTATTTTTTGGGTATGACTGCTTGCCTGGCATTTCCTTTTGTTTTTGTAATGGAGTTGGGATCACCTACTCGTAGGGCTTTTTTCACTTTTTACTTGTATATTTTTAAGCATTTAGGGAGTGGGAGTTCCATTTAAGAACTTGTAAAATTATTTGGTAATTAATGTGTCGGCCAGTTCATGAGTATAATCTATTTGATTCCCTTAAGAATAATATCACAGAATTGGCAAAATTAAACTTAGCTAAGAATTCCATTTGATAAAGGTGGGTTATTTTTGACTTTATTAAGTTCATCGACCCCTTGGATTATGGTGGTCTTGGGATTGATATAGCTCAAAACCTTCATATAACTATTACCAATATGTAGATTTGTCCTATATAAATATATTCCTATTTTGACTAACTAGATTTGATAAACTGATGAAGAAGTTGAAGTTAATTTAGAGTTTAGGTTCAATATGCGGGCAAGACTTGTGGTGATGACAAGAAGTTATTTTATAACAAATCATTGGCATTGAAGCAAGAGTAGTCATTTTGTGCATTACCAGGCATTTAATAGTTACTATTATCTTCTAGTTTCAATTTTAATAAATGAAGTTCATCAATTTTAGCTTACCATATTTTTCATTTTATTTCTATGTTTATTTATTAGTTTTTTTAAGATATTATTATTTTTTAATTATAGAAAAAATATCTTTAGAAATTATTTTTAGAAATATACATTTTCCTAGATAATTTTTAATTTTCCTTCATTCTTGAATTCTAGCCTAAACAGCTTAGAAAAACTCAACCTATCTAAGTAATATACCAGATCCATTCATTTTCTTTCTAAATATACGACACATTTGACACCCGTTTTTTAGTAAGATAAATTCCTTTTTTTTCAAATTTTCTCTTTTCTGCTCCTTGGCAAAATTTTTGCGTATGACGGTAGAGTCATCGGCGGCCACTGATGATCATCAGAGTTCTATCGACAGGATATCTTCTGGCTTCCAAACCTCAGGTGCCTCTGTTTGGTCAGTTCTAAATGACAGATCTTCTCATCAAAGTTAAATTGTAAGAAATGCCCCATTGGTTATTAAAGAACCTTCTTCCATTCCAGCTTTTTCTTTTTCCTCGGTGTTTTATACATGCAAAAAAATTGTTAGTGAAATGCTCATTATGTCTCCACGACCTTCTGATTGTTTTTCACCCCCTAGAAAGCTGAATAATTTTGAAGCATCATCTTCCTCAAGTATGAAGCTTTTAGTTAACAGGTTTGCCAATATCAATGCTAAATCTCTGTTTTCTGCTAAGGAGGACTTTTCAAAGAAGGTAGTTGCGGATATGCCCTCTGGTGTTTGTTTAAATGTGCAAGAAGTGTTAAATGATGGAAATTTGTCAAAGCATGGGTTGATAATTTTGTTCTGCCTATTAAAATTCTTCCTAATTTGTGGGTAAAACGACTTGATGTTAAGGTCAATTTTTCTAAAGATGAATCTTTCCTCACTGAAGATGGTATTGTGGTCAAGTTGCATGATTCGAATGAAAGAGTTAATATAGAGAAACTTCAATTTTCTATTGTGGTTAAAGCTTTTGGGATGGTTGTTCCAGTACATTTAATAGCTGTTAAATTACAATGTCAATGGTTGCATTTTGGGAAGTTTAACCTTACCATCCTTGGACTATGATAGGTTTTATGTTCATTTTCCTCTTCTGATGTTGTGGAGAGTGTTTTATCAAGAGGCTCGTAGTACAATGGACATGTAACAGGCCTTGATAAGTGGAATCCTCTTTTTTCACCCACCTCATTGAAATGGTTATCATCACTTATATGGATTAGGATGCCTCATCTACCACTAATGTGTTGGGATGATATTAATGTGGCAAGAATTGCATCTATGATAGCCACACCTTTATGGATTGACGGTAATATGTTGCAATGGGGCAGAAGAGAGTATGCTAGAGTTTATGTTCGTGTGGAATTAGATAAGCAACTCCCTATGGGTGTTTGGGTGGATGGGAAAGATGGTTGATTTTTTCAAAAAATTGAGTATAAAAAAATTCCAACTTTCTGTTATAAGTGTGGTAAAATTAGGCATGTTATCAATGAATGTAATTTGAAGGAGAATGTCTCTAGCGTTAAAGGTGTTGCTAGGTCTTAAATACCTCAGACAAATGATATAAACAGAGAAGTTTTTTTGGACCATGGATGCATGTTACTTATAGAAAGAGGAGGAAGTTTTTTTTAGATAGAAGGAGAGGTGATAACATTAAGAATATTACTAACAAAAATAAAATTCTGTCTAAAGCAAGCCTTTTTTATGTCAAAAAAAATCAAACAATAGATAGTTCTATATAGGCCTTTATTTTGAAGGGGTCAGATGAAGTTAATCCTCTTACTACTTGCAATGACAATCCTGATTCTTCTGTTATTACTAAAGAAGAAAATGGTAAAGTTGATTCTGAAGGCTTGGTTGATAATGATTTTTGCAATTTGGAGAAGGAGGCTCTAGATAGATCAAATGAGGAAATATTGAAGACTTTTACTGTTTCAACATCTGGTATAAAATATGTCTCTGCTAATGTTGTTTTACCTACGAGTAATATGTTTAAAGTTCTTGAGTCTTCATGTGATGAAGGTAAAGCTAAGGACAATCCTTGCCTAGCTAACTTTGTTGTGAAAGATATTGAAGATGGAGAATTTGTTGATGCAAATGTGAAGAAAATTAATTCAGGAAAAGGTTTTTATGGTGATAGTTCTGGAGTGACTAAATTCAAACTCCGAAAAGAACTTAGATCATTGGGAAAAGTTAATCCTCTTCCTCGTAATAGAAAAGGTGATTTGTGGAGCATAGATAGTATTGGGAGAAATCCCAATTCAAAATCTAAATGTCATCAATAGCCTTTTAGAATTGTAGGGGGGATAGGAAGAGTGAAGCATCCCATTATTTAAAAGAATTTGTGAATGATTTTGACATATTATTTGTTGGGCTTGTGAAACAAATATTTCTTCTATTGATAAAGTTGAGTTCAATAGATTTTTTTGATGATAAATGGGATTTCTTTCTTTTTTCCTTCTGATGGTCTCTTAGGAGGTATCATGGTTTGTTGGAGGACTGATTTGACTACTTTTTTTGTTATTGATGCTTCTTCTAAAGTGGTTGCAGGGGAGCTTAAAATTGTTAACAAAGGTGTGTGGTTGATTTCTAAAATTTATTGAAGCAGAGATAGTTAACTTATAAGAGGAGAATGTTGTTGAACAGGTTAGGAGCGATTTGATCTAGAGAACTTCCTTCTATTATGGGAGGTGACTTTAATTGTGTTTTGTCTCAAGATGATAAGATAGGAGGGAAAAAATTCATCCTCTCTCAAGGTCCTCAGGATATATACATGTTTATGAATAAATGTGACTATCATGATGTTGGAATCATTGGTCTAACATTCACTTGGATAATAAAAAGAAAGGGGGTGCTCAAATCTTGGATAGGTTGGACCGGTGCCTTTTGAATTATGCTGCTTTAGAGGCTATTCAGTTGGCGGATGTTAGGCATCATGCTCGAGTAGCTTCAAATCATTTTTCATTCCTCCTTAAGATTTTTTCTTATGGTTCTCAGAAAAGTACATTGTCAAAGCTTGATGATGTTTGGGCCTCCTATCCAGCCTCTAAATCAATTGTGTTCAAATCTTGGAATTAGAGTGTTTAAGAAGATGTCGTTGACACTTTAAATTTGAAGTTTAAAAGAGCTTTGAAGGCTTTATTCTTTTGAAGTAAAGCTAAACACCAAAATCTTACTATGTTGAAGGAACAGCTCAAAAAAGAAATTTTAAATCTTCGAGAGGATGAAAAAAATGGAGGTGGTCTATCAAATGATAAGCTTTTTTTATTTAAAATCAAAGGTATTTGAGCTCAACTCTACTCTTGGAAGACTTAATTCATAGTGGAGTCAAACGGCGAAAGTAAAGTAGATTGAAGAAGGAGATAACAATTCAAAAGTCTTCCATGCTTATACAATGACTAAGCATAACAGAAATTGGATATATCAAGTGAAAGATAGTAATGGATTGTTGATAGAAGATCAAAATCAGATGGAAGATGTTTTTTATGATTTCTTTAAAAGCAAATGGAAGGAAAGGAAGTGTTCTCTACAGGGATGGCCTCCTCTTTTAAAGGTGTTGGATGACGTTCATAAGAAGATTTGAGAAGCTAATTTTAAGAAGGATGATTTGGAAACTGTTGTTAGACATTTGGAGGATAAAAAATCTCTAGGTAATGACAGGATTACCTACCCTTTTATCAAGAATTATTGGTCTATTATTAAAGAAGATGTTTGGGAGTTGGTTAATCTATTTTTTTACTTCTGGTAAAATGTATTCTGAGTGGAAGAAAACTATTATGGTGTTGAATCCCAAGGTGAAAACTCCATTCACTCCTTCCAATTATCGCCAGATTATCCTTTGTCTTTTAATTTATAAGATCATGGCAAGGATGTTGTTGAATAGGATGAATTGTTTCATTCCTAAGATTATATCTAAAGACCAATCTGCTTTGGTTAAAGGTACAACATTATCTTATCATATTTTACTTTCCCAATATGTATTTAAAAAATTCAGATATTCTAAATCTAAGAAAGGGTTGATGGCTATCAAAATTGATATGTAACAGTCTTACGATAGCATGTGTTGGTTTACTTTAAAGCAAGTTTTAGATTATTTTGGATTTTCGATCGACAAAATATTTTAATCTTATACTTGAATGTGAAGTTGACCCGATATTTTCTATTTTGGTTAATGGAAATAATTCAAAATGGATTGAGGCCAAAAGTGGGTTTAGACAAGGTTATCCTTTGTCGCCATATCTTTTTATTTTGTGTTCTCAATTGTTATCTGATGCTTTTACTCAAAGAGGAAGGAGAAGTGGTATTAGATTTTCCCCAAATGCAGAAAAAATTTCTCACTTGCTTTATGCAGATGAAATTATAATTTTTGCAGAGACTAACAACAAGAGTGTGAAGATAGTGAGTAAGATTCTAAAAGTTTATAGCAAATGGACTGGTAAAAAAGTTAACATCCTGAATTCTTCTTTTCTGTTAGGGATATGTTCAAAGGAGAATAAGGATTGCTCTTTCATGATTCTTGGGCTTCAAGGTGGTCAATGAAATTAATTATTTGCGTATCAAGATAGCTTTGAGGAGACTGGCACTCTCATATTTCCAAAACCTATTGGAGAAAGTATTAAGTAGGTTGAATGTTTGGGGTAACAAATTTATTTATCTTGCAAGGAAGTTTCTAATAGTCAATTCAGTATGCCTATCTCTTCCTACCTTTTTATCAACGCATTCATTAATTCCTATGGCATGGTTGAATGATATTGTTTGAGAATGTGTAGGGACTTCTTATGAAACAAGCATAATGGTAATAAGGGTCTCCTCAATGAAGAAGTGAGAGCCATTCCTATCTCCATTTGGATGGAGCCTCTAGCACTGCTCACATCCCATCCATTGGATTCTATTGCTCCAGGCGACTTGTGTGGACAATGTGGAGGATGGAGTTATTTTTTCGTTCATAATCATTTAATAAAATTAAGTGTGGATGATGGAGTTAATGATGTTGCAATAGAATTTAATTAGGGAAAGGCTATTGGCATATAAAGGAGGACAAAAGATTAGTGTTGTATGAAGGAGAATAAAGGGTAGACGAGGTGTAGAGGAGTGATCGGCGGTGATGAAAGGGTACCAAATCTCAATGTTTTAGGGCGACATGATTGCCGGCATGTGCACTACAGGAAATTTTTTGTTAACCGACAGTAATACCGGTGGTCAATTGACCGCAGGTAATACCGGCCGTTAAACTGGCGGTTAGACCTCCGGTTTTTACCGGCGGTATTTAATAATTCACGGCCAGAAATTCTGACGGTAAAATGACAGCCGGATATATACCGCCAATTTTTTTTAGGTGTCGGAATTTACCGGTTGTTTGAACCAACGGAAAACCATCGGTAAGTTTAGCCTCCAGAAAATGGCCATAAGAATTCCTTACCAATGCGGTATTTTCATACCAATGGAAATGGCCTACGGTATTCAGCCATTTTCTTGTAGTGGTGATTGCTATGAAGAAGAATGACTTAATTTACATTTAATTTTTTATGTTTTTGAACAATTTTAGTGCATAAATTAAAGTTTTAAGGAGTTGAATATATACGCATGTCTTAAATGCTAGTCATTTACAAAAATGCAGTTATAGATGCCCCCTACAAAATGAAGGAAGAAATCCCGATAAGTTTAAACTAACAAAAACGATTTTCAAATTAGAGCATTAGAAAACAACTCTATCGATTTCCTCCGAGAACCAGTTCTAGTGTGAAAGACAGAAAATAAGATAAAAAAAGACAACAATAAATATGAAACTTAATAGATAAAATCTCATAAGAATATTCAATTATTTATACACAACTAAGGGTAATTCCAATACAAGATTTCCATGCATGGTTGATCGATGTGCTTTTTATTATAAAATATAACTTTTTTTTTTTGCATGGTTGAACTATAAATTCTGAAATAATTAAAAAAAAAAACGAATCATCGATTGCAAAACAACCTGGAAATGGCAAACGGGGCAGGCGAGGACGAGCACTTTACGATTTGTATCTTGTTTTATGTTCAGTAGGATTGCGCTGCATATCCGCAGTCCACAGATATCCATTGATGCGCGTATATACGTGCACAGTATAATCACAATATTAATACAAATTTATATACTTTCTACTAAGTACGACTATTACATGCAAAGCAATTAGCCGAGAAGTCTGTTTACAAGAATGCACAAGGAGAGTTAAGTGATCTACCAATTGGGGCAAATATTCGTAGTCTCTGTCGAGGAAGACGGACTCGACTTCTTCATAATTTTCTTTCTTTTTGTTTCTGAGAGAGAGAGAGAGAGAGAGAGATAGGGCGAAAGAGATATTATGTGCAGTGAAGCGCAATGCAAGCCTTAAGATGCTGATGAGTGTACCAGTAATCCTCTTAGTTGGATCGAATGCTTTGACTAATTCAGCCCGAGTGTATGTAACTAATTAATTACAATTAATTTAATGACTTCCAATGTATACACGAATTTTTCTCATTTTAAAATAGCAAGAAAATGCTACAAATTTGTTTTTTTTTATTAACATAATTTTGTTAAAGTTTTAATTTTCAAATGACTAGTACAAATAGGTGTGGCGTTTTTGAGTTTTGCATAAAGTAGAATGAAGAACTGTAAGTGAAATATCATGCACCAATTCTTGAGCAAGTAAAATATTATCAAATATACTCCTCCCTTTCACAAAGCCCGTTTGATTAGGGGAGATAATTCTAGGCAAAATCATAGAAAGTCTAGAAGCAATAAGTTTAGCCACAAGTTTGTTGAAAAAAGTACAAAGACTAATTGGTGTAAAATCATTCCAAAAAGTAGAATTCTCTTTTTTGGGGATAAGAACAATATTAGTGCAAGAAAATGCTTTAGGATAAGGCTTACCCTTGAAAAAATCATGAACAGCATCCACCACATCCACTTTAATGATTTCCCAAGTTTTCACAAAAAATTTCATGGTAAACCCATCCGAGTCTGCCACCGATTCAGCATTTATACCTTTAATGGTGTCCCAAATCTCTTCCTCAAGAGGAAGTTGGGTAAGAAAATCATCCACAATATTAGAAATAACATTAGTATTAACAATAGAAACAACAAACTTACAAGAATTAAAAATATTGAAGAAAAAATCCACACCAGATTTGGCAATATTATCACCAGTATCATAAACAACCCCATGCTCATCAACAATCTTGTGAATATAGCTTTTAATACGATTTTTGTTGACTAAAGCATGAAAAAAGGATGTATTCCTGTCACCTTCGACCAGAATAGCATTAGAAGCTTTATGTTTCCAAAAAATTTCTTCTTGGTTTTGCAAATTAAAAAGAGAGAGTTTACAGTGATCAAGATTAGCCAGATTCTCCGCAGAAGTATTATCCAAATAAAGGTTATCCGCAATAAGAACTTTTTCCTCTGCCTCTTTAATGTTGTCAAAAAGATTTTTGAAAACATGTTTATTCCAAGATTGAAACAAAGGTTGAGATGGTGGTTGAACATTCGTCATGTTAAATTTACCAATCCAATCGTTATTGAAAAGGATTCTATCAAGTCTTTGCCAAAGGTTATTTCTATTCCAAGTAAAAGAACTACCAGAGAAACCAATCACCTTTCTCTCTATTCGTTTTGCCCTAGCCGCTCTGGCGATTTAGGGTTTCTTCCGCCTCCGTCGTTTCGTTCCGTGTTTTTCTCAGTTTTCGGTGATTTCTTCGTGCTATCTACTGGCCTTGGCCTCGTTTTCTTTGCTTCAGCCCCTTCTGGGCTGCTTGGATGGCTGGAAATGTTTCTTCCTCCTCTTGGGGAAGAGTTTCTGAGCCGGTGACGCATTTGAATAAAGGTTTTTTCAATCTTGTTGATGACTCTCCTAAATCTCCGACTAGATCTCGTTCTTTCAAAGAGGTTCTTGTTGGAAAAACTTCTGCAGGTGATGATCTTCCATCTCTAACTCAGTCTACTTTTAATGGTGTACCTGCGATTTTATTGTCGGATGAAGAAGTCCTGAAGCTTGCTTCTCCTTTCAAGTTTACTTTGGTTGGTAAGTTTGGTCTTCGCAGACCTAACCTTGATGCTATTCGTCAGTTTTTCTCGTCTCTTAAACTGTCGGGTTTTTACTCTGTTGGTTTACTGGACCCGAGGCATGTGGCTATTCAACTCTCAAATGATCTGGATTATAGTCATATTTTCGCAAGAAGATCGTATTTCATTTACAACTGTCAAATGCATATTTTGAAATGGACTCCTTTTTTCGATATTAAAGAGGAATCCCCCATTGTTCCTGTTTGGATATCCTTCCCGAATTTGCATCTGCATTTTTTTAATCAGCAAGTTTTGCATGCGTTAGGTTTAATTTTTGGTAGACCGTTGCAAACGGATCAAGCTACTGCCTCTCGTACTAGACCTTCTGTTGCTCGAATACTTGTGGAAATTGACATTTCAAAAAATCATCCTAAAGAAATCTGGGTTGGATCTAAAGCATTTGGATATATGCAAAAAGTTGAGTTTGATAATGTCCCTGATTTCTGCCCTCATTGTAAAATGCACGGTCACGCTCAAAAGGACTGTTTTATTCTACATCCTGAACTCAAAAAAGATAAAGTTATGTCTAAAGGAAAGCCTGGCTCTGCCGATTCTCAAAAAATCTATGTCCCTGTTAATAGCAAGGTTGCTAACGAGCATATTGAGAATATGGTGAAACCGCAATCCAATGGGCATAATTTTGATATTAATGATGGTAATCCCAAGGAAAATAATTTAAGCATTGCTGTACCTCTTGTTAATCCTATTCTGTTAGATAAGAATGATGTTTTAGATAATACAGTTAATATTGATGTTGCTGCTACTAACTCTATTGTGCAAAATAGTGAAGGTATAGCGGAACCTAATCTTTTCATGTCTATTGCTTCTATGTTCAATGACATGGAGAATGATGTTCCTTTAGATAATTGTCTTGCTAATGTGGCTTTAGATGAGCATTGTCCTATTTCTAATAGTGGTAATAATAAGGATTATAAAGATGGTGAGTTCATACCTCCTCTTTCTGGCAGTCCTCTACCTAGTGCTAATCTTGGCAATAATGTTTCTATTGATATTTCTAATGATGTTTCAAATGATACCAATGTTAATTCTAACTGTCAGCTTGAGGAGAATTTTAAACAGGTTTCGAGAAAGAAGGGTAAGCAAGCCAAACAAAGTTTACCACCCACTCCCAGATCAACTAGAGCTCAAACTTCATCTAAGGTTTGCAATGATTAAAGCCCTTTTATGGAACGTTAGAGGTATTGGTGGTAAAAATTCTAAACTTCGTGTGCGTAATTTGTGTAGAATTCACAACATTCAGCTTCTAGTTTTGATTGAGCCTTTGATTAACAATATCAGAATTGATACTTCTGCTAAATCTCTCGGTTTTTCCAATTGTTATGTTAATTGCTCCAATAAAATTTGGATTTTTTGGAATAATACCATTTCTTTAGAAGTTATTGAGGACTTTCCTCAAGTTTGCCACTGTATTATCTCTATTTTCAATATCAATTGCTATGCATCTTTTGTTTATGCTGCTTGCACTAAAAGTAATCGTTTACCTCTATGGTACCAGCTTAGACAATTTGCTTCGATTATTAATGGCCCTTGGTGCATTGGAGGTGATTTTAATATCATTTCTAACTCCGCTGAAAGACTGGGTGGTAATGCTGCTAATGTCAATGCCATGGATGATTTCAACTCTATGATTAGTGATTGCAATCTTAATGATATTGGTTATTTTGGTTGCCCTTTTATGTGGTACAGAGCTAATCTTTGGCAAAGATTAGATAGATTTCTTTTTAATGATAATTGAATTGCTGACTTTCCTTTCTCTAGTGTTGAACATCTTAGCAGAACTCTTTCTGACCACTCTCCATTGCTTTTAAATGTTAAAACTAATATGCAGCTTAATGCTTTATCTTTCAGATTTCAGAATATGTGGATGTTGCATAATGATTTCTCTAGTATTCTATCTGCTAATTGGAATGCTCCTGTTTATCCTGATAACAGTGTTACTGGCATGGTTAGACTTTGGTCTAAACTTTCCAGATTAAAGCAGTGCTTAAGGTGGTGGAATAAATGTGTTTTTAAAAATTTATTCTCTAATATTAAAGCGGCTGAAGCTAATGTTATTGATATGGAAAAGCTTTTCCAAACCAATCCTATTTCTGATATTTTATCCAATCTGAATCAAGCTAAAGAATCTCTTCTTTTACTTCAACGTCAAGAAGAGTGTTATTGGCATAAAAAATCCAATGCTAAATTTATTGGGGAAGGTGATAGAAACACTAAATTTTTTCATGCTTTAGCTAACAAAAAGAAATCTAAAAGCTTTATTCACAAGATTATTGATATTGATGGTTCTGTTTTTAATTCTGATGAGGAGATTTGTAATTCTGGTGTTGATTATTTTAAGAATATTTTTACCAGCTCTACTACTTGTATTCCTCTTACTAACTCTACCATTATTCCGAAGCTTATTAGTGAGGAGGATAATATTTTGCTGTGTCAAACTCCTTCTGATGAGGAGATTTTAAATGTTATCAAGAATCTTAACAGCAATGCTGTTGCAGGCCCTAATGGTTTCACTACTAAATTCTTTCAAGATAATTGGGAGACGATTAAAGAGGATGTGATTAATGCTGTGAAAGATTTCTTTGCTGGTAAACCCTACCCGAAATTCTTTTCTTCTACTTATATTGTGCTTATTCCTAAAATTGATGGCCCTAATCATTGGCATGACTTTAGACCCATTAGCTTATGTACTTTTCTTAATAAGTTGAATTCTAAAATCATTGCTAATAGACTTATTAACATCTTACCCAGAATTATCTCTTTGAATCAAACTGGTTATGTTAAAGGCCGTAGTATTTTTGATAATATTTTGTTGGCTCAAGAGATCACTCATGACATTAATGTGAAAAGTAAAGGTGGTAATGTTATTTTTAAGCTTGATATCTCTAAGGCCTATGATAATCTTAATTGGAATTTCCTTTACAAAGTTCTTTCTATGTTCGGTTTTGGCAATTCTTTTATATCTATTATTAAAAATAGTATTGAAAACTGTTTTTTCTCTGTGATTATTAATGGCAAGCATAATGGTTTTTTCAAATCCGTCAAGGGCATTCGTCAAGGTGATACTATGTCTCCTGCGCTCTTCATCATTGCTATGGAATATCTTTCTAGAGGGTTAAATGATTTATTTTTAAGAAATCCTAGATTAAACTTTCGCACTATTAGAGGCTTCCCTATATCTCATTTGAGTTTTGCGGATGATTTCATTTTATTCACCAATGGTTCTATTAACAACATTTCTCTTTTATTAGATTTCCTTTTTAACTTTCATAATCATAGTGGGTTATCTATTAATAAAGAGAAAAGTACTTTTATTGTTAGCAAATCCATCAATCAAACTAAAATTCATAGCATTCAAAGATTATGTGGTTTTGTTCCTAAAGCTTTACCCATTACTTATCTTGGTACTCCTATCTACAAAGGTAAGAAGAGAAGCTTTCTTTTTGATAATATTTTTACTAAGATTGAGAAAAAGATGAACAATTGGTCTTCTAACTTTTTATCTTATGGTGGCAGACTTATTCTGATAAAATCTGTTTTAAACTCTATGCCTGTTTACATTTTTCATACTTTATTGCCCTCTATTTCTGTTTGTTCTAAACTTGAAAGAATTTTTAACAAGTTTTTTTGGGGTTCTACTTTTAATAATAAAGGCATTCATTGGTCCTCTTGGGATAAAAATTGTGGCACTCTTTCTGAAGGTGGGCTTGGCTGCAAGTCTTTAATGGATTCGTCCAAAGCTTTTTCTTTCAAACTTTCGTTTTCTTTTAGATCTAATTTTAGTCTTTGGGCTCGTTTTATGAATATCAAATATTGCAATAATATTCATCCTACTATTTGTTCTCCTAGACGTACTAACTCTTTTGTGTGGAAAAGACTTTGCAATATTAAGTGGGAAGCTAAAAAATGCATTCAATGGGGGCTTGGCAAAGGTGATATTTATTTTTGGCAAGATAATTGGATTGGTCATTCTTCTATTGATTTTTTACTTAACACTACCTCCGTTAGCAATTTCAAAGTTTCTAACTTCTTGCATAATGGATGTTGGGATGTTAACAAGCTGAATGAGGTGGTTTCTCCTTTCATTATTGATTCAATTTTAGAGATCCCTCTTCAGCTTCATGAGAAGGATATTATTTTATTCTCTATGTCTTCTTCGGGTAACTTTATTTTAAAGGAAGCTTGGAATTCCTTTAGAATTAAAAAGGAAAAGTCGATTGTTTACTCATCTATCTGGCATATTAATTTTCCCATATCGTATTCTATTTTATATTGGAGATGTCTTAAAGGCTATATACCGGTGGACGTTAGACTCCAGATGAAAGGTTTTCAACTTTCCTCTAAATGCCAATGTTGTTCTGATATTGAAACCATTGATCACATCTTTATCTCTAGTCCCATTGCTCAAACGGTTTGGACTTATTTTGGTAATATTGCTAATAACCCTTATTCTGCTATTAATAATGATTTTATGTCTGTTAGCAAAAACTGGTTTCATGTTTCTAAAGGTCATATTTTTAATCTTATTCCTATTCTCATTGTTTGGTTCATTTGAAAATCTCGGAATGAGGCCAAGCATAATGCTATTAGTATGGATGCTATGGCTATTGTTTCGAATGTGAAGTATAAGATTAATCAAATGCATTCTTACAAGCTTATCTCCAAAATGCATTTCAGTAATTGCATTCATCTGGCTAAGTTGTTAGGTATTAATTTCTCTACTATTTCTAATACGTGTGTTGATAGAATGGTTAAATGGATCAAACCGAAACCTCCTTATGTGAAGCTTAATACTGATGGTTCGCTTGGGCCGAATGGGGCTGGTGCTGGTGGTATTATTAGAGACAATAATGGTAATGTGCTGGCTGCTTTTGCTGCACATATTCATTGCAGTAATGCCCTTAAGGCTGAAATTCATGCGCTGCTTCTTGGTCTTCAAGTTTGCAGTAATTTAGATGTTAATTTTATCTGGATTGAAGTTGATGCTTTTCTTCTTATTCAAATCATTAAAAATGCTATCCCTGGAAATCCTGAGAATTTTTATCTTATTAGGAAGCTTAAATTTTCTTTGTCCAAATTTCATTACCTCATCTCTCATATTTTTCGTGAAGCTAACTCGTGTGGTGATTGGTTAGCCAAGTATGGCTGTAATATTCCTTGCTATGAAGATTTAAATACTAATGATTTGCATCCGCTTCTTCAAGGTATGATTTTACTAGATAATACTGGTTTACCTTATATCAGATATGGTTAATCACAATTGTTTCGTGTATTGTGTTTGTTCGGTCTCTGTATTTGTAAGCCTGATTATCTTTTGGCTGTTTTCCTTTATCTAGCTATGCACAGATTTGACTTTTATTTGTCTGTGAATGCTATGTTCTGCTTTTGCTCCAGAGAGGTCCATTTTATTCCTTGGTTATCTGTATCTGGTTGTGTCCATTTTCTGCATCCTTACTTCATTATTCTAGTTACTTATGGATTTCTTGCTAGATATTACGATATATTATGGCTTTTGTGTATCTGGTTGTGTTCTTTATGCCTCGTGGTTAAGTATTCTATTCTGATTAAGGCTATCTGGGTTACTTATTTGCGGCACCTTCACTCCAGTCATTTTAGCAATTGTAGTTTAAGTGTGAGGTTCTGGCTCTTTTACTCCTGTTTGACTTATGTCATCCTCTGTTGCTGGGATATTTCTTTTTTGGGGCTATTCTGTAACTGGAATTCCGTGACCTATCCTGCTTTGGCCATTACCTATGTTTCTAGCACTGGTTACTTATTAGAGAATGGCATAATTACTAAATATTCTGATCTTTTTCATATCAGATGTGAGGTGACTCAGCTTTTGACTATTTCCTACAGTAATATTATGTATAACCGCTGTTCTCATCTCTTTTTTTGGAGAGGCTATTGCAGGTTATTTTGGATTTCTAATATGCTTCTTATCAATCACTGTAAGCCTCTCTTTTCTACTATTTTTTTTGTGCTCTCTTTTTCTTTGTTATCCTTTTTGCAGGAAGTCTGTGCTGAATGTGAGTATCATCAACTTCCATTTTTAGGTGCTGCTGTCGTGGAGCCCACTTTTATTATCTGCAATTTTTGTAATGATAGAAAAAAGGTCCACCGGCTTGTAGGTTTTAATTTTCTTTTTGATTGTAGCTCGTCTGAGCGTAGTGAGCTGGAGGACCTTTCTAAGGACCTTGTAACCTTTTTTTCTGATCAACGCGTAGGCCCCTTCTGTGGGTTTTAACTAAAAAAAAAAACTACCAGAGAAACCAATGTCAATGAGATTACAAGAAGAGATCATAAGATTAAAATCATCCATAGCATTCATATTCGGCGGGTTACCCCCTCTACTTTCAGAAACATTAGAGATGATATTAAAATCACCCCCAACACACCAAGGGCCATTAATAGTATGAGCAAAATCAGTTAAGCAATCCCAAAGAGGAATACGACCAGTTCTAGTAGAAGCAGCATAAACCACAGAAGCATAGAAATTAAACTGGTTATGAGATATTTGCACATTAATAACTTGTTGAAAATCAAAAATCACAAAGACATCAAAATACTTCTTCCACATGATCCAAATCTTATTAGAACAATTAGAAAAACTACCAGAGAAACCTAAACTAGCAGCAGTAGACATAAGTTTATCAGGAGAAATAAAAGGCTCAAGTAGAACAAGAAAAGAAATATTATGAATACGACACAAATTCCTAACACGATTTTTAGAATCAGAACCCCCAACACCTCTAACATTCCAAATAATGACTTTAATCATTAGAACTTTTATTATTAGTTTGAGCTCTGGTAGAACGAGGAGTATCCGGTAATGTAACGTTAGCATTTTTCTTTTTCTTTTTTTAAGATTTAGAAATCCATTCTTCCTCAATATTTTTACCTTTGTTAGAATAAGTATATATCAGAAGACCGACCATCTCCATTTTTATACAAATTCTCCTTCTCCATCGAGTCAGATAAAGTCTGTCCAGGAAGATATTATCCTTCTTCTTGATCTTCAGTAGGTTCCTCCTCATTACAATCGCTATTATCCATATTAATCGGCTGATCAGAGTTGTTAAGCATGGAATCAACAGAGATAAAAATATTAGAAATATCGGCATATTCAGTCAACTGTTTTCCTTCCCCTATTTTATTTAAAAAACTCTTTTCAGCAACATCGTTATCTTTATTATTTAAAACTTTAACAGGCAAAATAGAAGAATTTATCATACTATCCGGAGATTTCAAAGTTTCCTTTTCAACCATCTGAATCTTGGGTTGTTCCTCAACATTAGTCACCGTAATAGCAGTATTAGTGTTCTCATTAATTTTTTCTTTATTGCCCACATTACCTGTAGAGTTGTTGGTTTTCATTTTAAGCTCCGGATGAAGTTTGAAACATTCAGCAACCGCATGACCGTGTGATTTACAGTGAGTGCAAAAATCCGGGATTTTTTCAAATTCTACTTTTCGTAAATATCCTAAAGCCTTGGAACCAACCCAGACCTCCTTTGCATGCTTTTTCGTAATATCCACCTCAACAAGAACCCTAGCAACCGAAGGCCTGGTTCTCGAAGCAGTGGCTTGATCCATTTGAAGCAGACGGCCAAAGATAGATCCTAAAGCATGCAAGACCTTGGGATTAAAAAAATGCAATCTTAGATTTGGGAAAGAAATCCATATAGGCACAATCGGAGATTCCTCCTTAACATCGAAGAAAGGCGTCCACTTTAAAATACGCATCTGACAATTAAAAATAAAATAAGATCTGCTCGCAAAAACCCGACTGTAATCCAAATCGTTCGAAAGTTGTATAGCTACATGCTTCGAATCCAGTAAACCAACCGAGTAGAAACCCGAAAGCTTGAGATTACCAAAAAACGATCTAATCGCATCTAGGTTTGGGCGTCTAATGCCAAATTTCCCAACAAGAGTAAAACGAAAAGGCGATGCAAGTTTAAGCACATCATCATCCAAAATTAACACCGTAGGAACTCCGTTAAAAGTCGAAGGAGAGAGAGAGAGGGTAGGATATCACCTGAAGATCCCACTGAATATTCAAATCAGCCTCCCTTTTAATCTTGTTTAAACTTGATATTACTAAAGCTTACGATAATTTAAATTGGGATTTCTTATATGATGTTATGTCATTGTTTGGCTTTAATCAGAATTTTCTAAATCTTATAAAGCATAGCATTGAAGATAGTTTTTTCTCTGTTATTATTAATGGGGGCACCCACAGTTTTTTTAAATCTAAGAATGGGCTTCGTCAGGGGGATCCCCTATCCCCGTCTCTTTTTATCATTGTGATGGAGTATCTGTCTAGGGGGTTGGAAGATCTCTTCTGTAGGTTTCCTAAACTTATTTTTCGTACTGGTGGTGGGTTCCCGATTTCCCATCTTAGCTTCTGATGATTTTATAATTTTCTCTAATGCTTCTATTAAAAATGTTAAAACGTTATTTAAATTTTTGGATGTTTTCCAAGATACTAGTGGGCTTTATATTAACAAAGATAAGAGTAATTTTATTACTGCTGATTCTGTTAACATTACTAGAGCTAATGAGATTAATAGGCTTTGTGGTTTTAATCCTTCTTCTTTGCCTATAAAATATCTTGGCACGCCTCTATCCAGAGGTAGGAAAAAGATTATGCTTTTTGATAATATTTTCACCATTTTCCAAAGAAAATTTTTATACTGGTCTTCTAAATTTCTTTCTTATGGTGGTAGGTTAGTTTTGATTAAAAGTGTTTTGAATTCCCTTCCTATATTTATTTTTCATACTTTGAATCCCCCGATTAGTGTTTGTAAGAGAATGAAGATTATGATTAATAGGTTTTTTTGGGGGACTGCTTCTTCTAATTATGGTATTAAATGGGCCAAATGGTCTAAACTTTGTGGGGTTTATAAGGAAGGTGCTTTGGGGTGCAAGTCTATCAACGATATGGTTAAAGGTTTCTCTCACAAACTTTGGTATACGTTGCGTGCTAATACTAGTATGTGGGCAAAATTTTTATTAGCTAAGTACTGTAAAGGGCTTCACCCTTTAATTGCTCACTATAAAAAATCTGATTCCGTTGTTTGGAAAAGAATATGTAAGATTAAAAGGGAGGCTGATTTGAATATTCAGTGGGGTGTTGGTGAGGGTGAAATTTTTTTTTGGCAGGATAATTGGATGGGGGTCTCTTCTATTGACAGATATCTTAATACTCATACTATTTCTAATGTTAAAGTGAAGGAGTTTTTTATTAATGATAATTGGAATATTGCTTTGTTACGTGATGCTCTTCCTAATGAAATTGTTGATCTTATCATTAAGATCCCGGTGCAAATGCAGTATAAGGATAAAATTATGTTCAAGCTGGATTCCTCGGGTAAGTTCAGTTTTAAAAAAATTTGGGAGAATATTAGAGTTAAAAATGAAATTTCTCATACTTATCAAGCTCTATGGCATAATACTATTCCTATCTCTTATTCTTTACTTGTTTGGAGATGTCTTAAGGGATATCTTCCAGTTGACAGTAGATTATGGGAAAAAGATTTATATCTTGTTTCTAAATGCCAATGTTGTGCTAACATTGAAAGCAACCAGCATATTTTCGTTACCAGTTTGACGGCTAGACATGTCTGGAACCATTTTGGTAATTTAGCTAATCTGGTGTTATCTTATAATGGGAATTTACAAGATATTCTCAATACCTGGTTTATTAAAGGTAAAGGTCATATTCTTAACCTCATCCCTATTTTAATTATTTGGTATTTATGGAAAGCTAGGAATGAGTCCAAACATGAGGGCATTAAAGTTAATGCCAACCAGATTATTGCTAATATTAGGAACAAGGTTCTTCAACTTATTTCTGTTAATTTGTTGGGTTCTAAGCATTTTAAAAACTGTAATACTGTTGACCTCATTATTTGAGGTCAATTTCCCCGGAATCGACTTTAGTACTTAGGTTTTTCGTAGCCTAGTGTAGATGTCGCACCCGTAGGATTTCCCTTAGGTGGATACCTATTGACGTAGCATCGACTTGAACCTATCACTCAACTCAAATCAGGCTCGATTTTTGATTCGTCGATGTCGATTGACTCAATCTAATTTATTTTCGATCAAATTGATACATTATTGGGCTCAAATCAATTCACCAATCGAATCAAAATCAAATCAAATTAACTCAAATTGAATTCGATTTCAATGGCTCCGATTAACCTATTTTGACTCGTCACAAGTATATGTATAATAATAATTGATACGTCGTCAAAAATTATCTTAATCGGGCACGAATCTCGATGCAAAATCAAGTTTGGAAACTTCAAAAATTAATTCGGAGACCATCCAAACTCCGATTTCAGCAAACTTACAGTCGAACTGAGCGTCTCAGGAATACAAACCCAACGACACCAAAATCAACCCAATCCGAGCCCAAATGAGTCCAAATCAAGGGCTCAAAGCGCTGTCTGAAGGTTCAAACCACAATTTGAGTTACCAAACGATCTCCGATTTTGACGAGCTTATACTCGAATCGAACGGCTCGACGAGACGAATCCAATGAGCCCAAGATCACCAAATTCCGAAATCATTAAGGCCTTCAAATATCCAACGAACGGTCCACGGTCAAAGGGTTCAGCAACAACCCATAACCACCCACTCTCCCTCTCCCTCAACCCATAACCACCCATTCTCCCTCTCCCTCAACCCAAAAAACGTCCAAACCTCCCTACTCTCATACAAAAAACGTCCAAGCCCCCTTCCTCTCATAGAAGACACATCCAAACCTCCCTCCTCTCATACATGACACATCCAAGCCCCCTCCGTTGCTCCTACGGCAGTTGCACGCCGGCAATCTTCTAAATCTTGGGTAATTTCTTCTATATTCTCTTCATCATCTTCCTCATCTATATTTTTCTTCATCTTCCTTGTTGATTTAGAGAAATGATTGCTATAAAGTATGATGAAAATTGTAGTAGTGGCTAAGATATTTGAGGTTTAAAAGCATTTGGCGAAATTTTGAAATGGAAATAAGCATATGCGAGCTTATGGTGAAAAGCATTTTATGAGAATTTCTGTACATAATTATCCATCGCTTTATATATATATATATATATATATATATATATATATATATATATATATATATATATATATATACGCTTTTCATATTTTGGGAAGAGAAAGAGTTCAAAGAATGACACTTTGCTTTGAAATAAATGTTTATTTTGGAAAACTAAGTGTATTAAAAGATAAGATAAATGTTTCGAAATAGTATATGTTAAAAGGGATGTTATCTATTTTGAAAAAGTGTGTATTTCTTAAAGGTAGAAAAGTATGTTCTAAAAAGTGTAATAAGTGTATTTTGAAAAGTATTTGGACTTAAGAAAAGCAAAGTGAAGTGTGTGTGTAATTTGAAAGATGAAATTTGTCTGTATTGAAAGGTGTATAATTGAAACGTTTAAAAAAAATATTTTTGATTAGGAAAAGTGTAGAGTATGATTTGGGAAAAGAGATTGAAATTTTGGAAAAATGATAACATATGAATGAAAAGTAGATAGTTTGGTTTAGTAAGAAAAAGTGATTTGCATTTGTGTAAAAGTGAAATTTGTATGTGTTTAAGAAAAGATGATGTGTGTAAATGTTGAAAGTGTGTGTTGGAAAAGTGAGAAGTGTATATATATTGAAAGTGGAATTGTATGAATTTGGAAAAAGAAGTGAAGTGTATAGGTGGAAAAGTGATTTGTGGTAGGAAGTGAGTGAGTTAGTTGTTTACTAGAAAATAGAAGTATTGAAGGACAATACCTCTCTTTCTCTCTCTACCTCTCATTCTCTCCCCTTTCTTCTTCCCCTTTCTTGTTGCCTTGGAGTAAATATTGGAAAGGTACACAATATGCTCATAAAGTAAAGGTTCTAAAAACAAAGCAAGTGTTCAAGCCCGAAGAAAGGTACGTCTTTTATTTTCAGTAAATTCAATTATTTTATTATTATTTATTAAAAGTGCTTCTAATCTCTGTTTTTCCCTATTTTCTTTTCTTTATTGGCATAAACTGCGAGGAACGGTACCGGTCGAGGGAACAAAAGGACAAGGAGCTAATGACGTCAGTCGCCTCTATCCAACCGGGTAGAGGTGCTACGGGCGGAACCACCGGGTCGTAGCCCCCGGTGACTGTGAGTATTTCTAAACTTAGAAAACCTTTAGGGACCCCTTGATGTGGTGTGCGCAAACCTTTTCCTTTTAGGTTCCTGTAGTAACTTCAATTTAATTAGGATTAATTTTTTGCTCTTAGATCCTTAAAACCCTTTATATATACAAAATGTCCTAAGGGTTAGTAATAACAAAGATTTTCACCTATATGACAGTAGTGACACTTAAGGACAATAATTAAGGACTGAGTCTTAGAAAATCTAGACTTAGGATGCATGTACACCTTAAGATAGAGACATATAACATAGAAACTTAGTGACATTCATTATTATTTTTATTATTATTATTATTTTATTTTTATTTATTTATTTTACAAATTAAATTTAATTAACTAAAAATTTTCTTTTAAATAATAATTGATTTAGGATATATCAAAACCACACTTTCCAATACACACATTTAGAATTGTTTGCTAGGACAACCGACTCTAGCTTTAGGTTAGGCCGGTGTTTATTTCCTTACTGCACTGTGACGGGCTTTTTCTCGAGTTTTATTGCATGTTGGTTGAAAAAAAAAATGTTGGTGTGTTTGTTTATTTATTTTTACCGCACTCTGTGATGTGATTTGATTGACGAGTAGATTACCCATAGGTTAGGAGCGATCTGGTTGTTAATAGAATTTTCTACAGGTGGCCACACTCGTATAGGGCAGTAAATTGGGGCTAACTAATTAATAATTATATATATGTGCTACAGGTGCTTCAGCTGCTTAGCCCCCAAATAAGAAAGAGTGTGGCCAAGTGTGGCTGAGTGATTTAATTTAAATGCTTATATATAACTGCTTGGGATGATTTTTGCTTAGGATAACCCTGCAGGTGGTCTAGATTTTCTTTTTCTTTCTGTGATGTAAATGTAAATATGTAAATGTAATGTATTAAAAGTCAAGATATGTGAAAGTGATTTTGAAAATGGGATATTACATCCAATTTGGAATCCAAAGAAAGGAGAATATACCTTAAAGGATTATTCTCTTTTATTTGGAAAGCCAAATTAAGATGATTCAATATCCAAATAAAAAAAAGAAAATACCCCTTTTAGGGATGAGTTTCTTTTCATTTGGATATCCAGAACCCGACGGATTCAAGAAGTTTGTAGAAGAAGAAAAGACAGAACGAGAAAATTGAAGAAAGAAGATAAAGAAATGAAGATTCAAGGAATAGTATATCCCATTTCAAAAATCACTTGCGTCATTTTTAGGATTAGAATCCGGGTTTGTTGTCAGTGGTGCCCGGCCGCTTTACTTTTCTGCAAATTCTGGGTGTAATATGGACATTGGACATTGGACATTATATTTGGATTATTAAAATTGATTGTTTACATTGTTTGTGCAGTAGAATTTTTTAGGACTCTTGCATGCCGTATTTTGTTTTAGTCTGGATTCGAATCGGAGAGATTTTTTTCGTAAGGGTACGCTTAAAATTCTTCTACTTGTAATTTTAAATAAAAATTTTTAGGCTCACATAGTAACTATATCGATCTAAGAAGTAAGCTCGGGACCGCCGAGAGTCAGCATAAGCATATTAATACTTTCTCTTCCTTGTTAGGCACCTCCCCGCCTGCGGGTTCTGGCAGACCACTTGACCTATGAGGGTGCAGTTCTGTCAAGGGGAAGTTGTGCAATCTCTAGGAAAAAAAAAACCTATTTTCTAAGCCTAATTTTTAAACTGCTTCATATTCATTTTATGCATTCGAGTCAATTAGCATGCATTGCATTAGATACAAATTAAAAAGAGTCTAAAATATTAATTGCATTTCTAGACATTTATCACCCTACATAAGTTGAGGGGCCAATTAGGGTCTGTCTTAGATGTCGGCCCCTAGTTCATTAAAACTTAAACAACGTCCCTACCCATCTTTCATAAGAGACTGGACACATGGTTTTAAAGCGTCTAGGTGGTTAGCTGGCTCCCCAATCCAGGCCGGGGTAAGTCCAGATTTGCACTTCATTAGTTAGGTTCGGGTCACTATTTTATAGTACCCAAATTAGATTTAGGTTCTGAGGCAGATTCTTTTTAGATCTTAAGTCCTCACCCTCCGGGAATATAAATCCCAAATTTCTAATAAAATGTCAATTTAAACATAAAAATCTCTCTCTTAAAATGTAAAGCCCAACATAGGATAGACTGAGGTTGCCTCTGAGCTTCTCAGAATCCGGCTCCTCCTACTTTTTCTCCTTTGACTCGCTAATAAATGTTCAATATTGAGCTATCTCCTTGAAAATTCATACTTCTTTTTCCTTGTCTTTTACTTTGTAATCAGAAGAGTATGAAATCACTGCTTTAATCGAGAGTTTTCTTAGGAATATCCCTCCTAGGATGTAATTAACTATAGGGGCTTGCTTCTATTGGGATTTGAGAACCCCAGACTAAAATAAACCTTGTTTTATTTATATAAAATAAGGGAAGAATCTTTGGGAATGCAGATATCTTTAAAAAAAAACTTTATTTCTAATCTTAAATATGCTCGTAGTATGTTATTATTGTCTTTTCAGGCAATATAATTTATTACTTGATATATTTAATTTTAGAAATGATGAATTTTATAAAACTCATTCTTGCTTTTGGATGTTCTTGAAGAATTTTATGTTCGTCTTTCAAGATGATATAATATTCTCCTTGCTATATCTAAATAAAAGAATGAATAAATTTTTTTAAATGTTTATTTCTATTTTTAAACACATTCTTAAGAATTTCATGTTTATTTTTCGAAATAATATGTTATTCTCTGAACTGTGTTTGATTATAGAAATATCAATTTTCAAAATCCTATTTTGATATTGAATCCATTGTAGAATATTGTGTCGGTCTCTCGAGACTGTACTTTATTCTTAATGTAGTATTCAATTACAAAATAGGAGAAATCAAAATCTGCGTGGTGATACATAATTTTTCCCACCAAGGTTTTTCTGGCGACTCCGCTGGGGATCAATCCTCTCTCCATCTTTAGCAGTGATTTATACCCTTACATCGGTAGTATACTTGTGCTTGTCATAAGTTGTAACTACCTTTCTTCCGCCGGTTCTTTTATTCATTTCATTCTTGAATAATTTGGCCGGCATCTAAAAAATTTTAGAGGTCTTATTTTGGACCCCGTTAGAAAATTAACGGGAAACTCCTTTGTATGACCTTTTTGTAAAGAAATTTTCTGTGCTAATTCGAATGTTGCAGTTACATTTTTCTTGTAGCTTGATGCTTGACTTAGCACTGGGTCTAAAATCCCTTTGCCCAATCTTTAGTATTATATATAGTTACTTCTTTTAGTAACTTAATGTATTATTTGGATTGGGTTCAAAAAATTTTAAGTCTTGAAAAATTTTAAACTTCTGTGTCCTAACTAATATGTTGCAGTTATATATTTTTATAACTCAATATGTGGCTGGACAAATCTCAAGAAAATTTGAGCTTTTAAATCAAAGTTATCTCCTTATCTAAACCAACATATTATAGTTATATTATTTTTTTATATATAGCTTAATATGTGTGGTACGACAAGGTCCAAAAGCTCAAACCTTCAAATCAAAATTTTCTGCTTGTCCTAATAACATATTGTAGTTACATGTCCTTTGTAGCATGATATGTTTGCTAGGACAGGGTCCAGAATCTGATATATGCAAGATTTTCAAAATTAAAGTCAATTTATATTGAGAAAAGCTTGAAAGTTCAAATAGAAGTCAAATTTATATATATATATATATATAAAAAAATCATTTTTGTTAGAGAAAATGGCAGGTTGATTTCTCTTAAAAGAAATTTACCTCTACTTTTATTAAATTGTAATAAAAATTTCGTTGTGGTTGACTCCTCTAAACACTTAAAGAATAAGACCTATGGTTATCAATGCTAAAATGAAAAGTGTGTTCCCTCCCTCCCTCCACTTGGGTGGATTAACGCTTTATATGAAGATATATCTAATCTCATTTCCTTTTGTAACCTCAAAGCACAAAAATTCAGCTAGTTTTGCTAGGTTTCTAGTAATCATCTGAATTAAATTCAAATATATTTTTAAATCTCATATTCAACCATATTATGATTTTTCTAATCTTAGAAACGAATAATTATTGGTTGATATATTGAAGTTTGAAAATATTTTGAATTCCCTCATCTTTGAGCCTTTTTGTAGGTTAGAATTTAAGATGCTTTTAAATCCTATTTCTTAAGGGTACTACATGGATACGACGATTTGTCCTCTACTATGTGGTTTAACTCTGATAGAAAATGGATCTTAAGGCATGCGATAAAGATAAATGACCTAATCAATTATATAAATGCCTTCGTTTATCGACTGAAGTTTTCTCTTATGGTAATATTTTTAAATTAAATTTTAGCTAAGTTTACTCTTGGCTTTATTACTCCATTTGCGAAAACTCATGAGCAGTTCTTATTAAAGATTGGTCATCTTAAATTTTTGTTTGGTCAAAAAAACTTAGGACGATTCAAGGTTCTTTATTATGGTTAATCCATGATATGGTTAATATTCCCTCTATCATGTGATTTTCCATCAAAATAAATTGACATTTCTTGAATTGATACTAAGTTAGTCGACTTCATAACATCTTTAATGGTTTCCTTCTTCAGTAGTAATAAAAAAAAATTATCATATTTGGGTTCACCCATTATGATATCCATAAATAACTTCTTTTAAATTAAGATTTATGTCAAATTGAAATTGGAGGAGGTGGAAGTTTTATTCATCTTTTTATCGTTATACATCTCATAAGCATTTTGCGAGTTGATGAACTTATTTTATAATTATCTCAATTAAGTTGTCTATTCATACTATAGGATCGGGTCCAATTTGTAAATCAATCTTCCTTGTATAAGAGTGTTAATTTTTTTTTTACTCTTATACTTGGAAGATGATTTTACAACTGAAATAATAATTACAAGATTTAAGTAAAGGAAGCCTCTTAAAAAAAAAAAAAAAAAGTGAAGAAGGAAAAGAAAAGAAAAGAAAAAAGAGGCACAATCATTAAATGTGTAGCCAAAAAAAAAAAAAAAAAAGTGGCTTCCCTTTCTAAATCTTAAATATCATAGGACCTATTCATCCTTTAGTATTTTTAACACTTGACTTTGAGAATTCAAAATTTTGGTTCATCATCAAGTATTGATGTTTTATTAGATGCAAAATATATATCATTTAAAGAATTTTGAAAGATTGGACTTCTACTTCTACTTTAATTTTCTTTAGATATAGTTCTTAATTCAAAAAGAATGAAAAGGTAAAGAAGGAAACCCCAGTTATGCTTGTAGGGAGCTTTGATCTGGGTTAAAAAAATCTAAATCTTGAGACCTTTCTAGTTAGCAACTTGAGTAGGTCAGTTCAGAATTTCAAATTATTATCAAGAAAAAATCACAAAGATGATCAATCTAACTGGAATTATAATGATGATGATTGTGCATTATCAGGTTTCTAATAACTAACCTAATTGAGATGCATAAACAAACCATTATCCAAATATCTTCAACTTTCTTTTGAACATCTTTCAATTTGAATGAGATTCTAGACAGGGTCCTGATACTGGATAATCTATAGTGATATTTATGAATATAAAAATCACTTTATTTAGATTCAAAATTTTGAAACTAAACTAAGGAACATCCCTTAGTTGGTTCTGAGATGATTGTCTAATGTTCTCATTCACCATTGAGTAGATATCATGTTCAAGTTTAAATCTATCATTGAATGAAATAGGATGTTAGAACATGAGGGGTTCTATCCTTAGTGATGGTAATGATATTTTTGTTTGAATCTTTGCCAAATGTCAAATCAAAATCAAACTACAACTTGACCTAGTCCATTATTGACTAATCTTGGATGTTAGAATTGGAGGGATTCTATTCCCGATAGAGTCTATGATGGCTTCGTCAAAAAGATATAGAATTCAATTCAAGGTATATCTTCACTTTTTCATAAACTAGAATCGGATGTTAGAGTCTAAACAACTCTATTCCTGTTAGCATTGAAATTCAAAATATTTGAAACTATAATTTTCTTTGAAAGAAAGTCGTTAAGTTTTGACTATTTGATTAAACTCATGTTGGTCATATTCAAATTATTTAATTTAGAGGGAGTCAACCTATTCTTCGTTGAGTTTTTGAATCTTTTCCCATGTCATTTTCATTGGGTTAAGATGATTAAAAATTAAGCGACCACTTTCCAATATTATAAGAAAATTATCAAATGAAAAATAAAGCTTTCACTTTTTGATGAAAATCAAACTTTTCTCAATCATTGTGAGTATTTGGTATTCCTTAGTGTTTTCACTATAAAGGATGCTCAAATATTCTCCTTGTTCTATAACAACTCATGCAAAAGTTAAAATTTTCTAAGGAAAATTTTATCATGTTGCATTTAGTTCTCCTAGAACATGCAAATGAGGACTCTAGAAAATTCATACGATTTTCTTTGAGTTATTCTAGACAAATTCAATCATAGAATCAATCTTTAAATAAAATCTTGCATTTCTCCTTTGGTGGTCGAAATGCTTTGATTAGTCTCTACTTATCAAAGATGATCAAACTACTCCCCTTTTGTTTTTCTCATATATGATGATCCGATATAAAAACATAATCCCTAGTGGATTATTTGTGAGTTATAAAGATCATTTATAATGAATGATAAAACAAAATTTTAATCAAAAGATTTTCAAGTCTATCAATCTTCAAAATGTTTTTTCTTTCCTTTCTAGAAAATGACATATATAAAAGCTTATGATCTCTAGTAGAACATTTGCAAGTTGTCAATGTCATTTGAGGTTGAGGGAAAAGATTCAAAGCTTTAAAGAAATCAACTTTACTTTAAAAATTCACAATCCTGATTAAATCAGTCTTTAGGTCTAAGTCCGCTTTTACGGCATCCTATTGGCTTTCTGGCTTAAGTCCGCTCTTACGGCAGCCAATCCTGTTTAAATCAGTCTTTAGGTCTAAGTCCACTTTTACGGCATCCTATTGGCTTTCTGGCTTAAGTCCGCTCTTACGGCAGCCAAACCTGTTTAAATCTGTCTTTAGGTCTAAGTCCGCTTTTACGGCATCCTACTGGCTTTCTGGCTTAAGTCCGCTCTTACGGCAACTATTCAATCTTAAATCCGTCTTTAGGTATAAGTCCTCCTACGGCATCCTATTGACATCTTTGGAGTTAGGAATAAGCATCCCTAGTGGCATCCTAATCTTCGTTCCGAGGAGAAGTATAAGCATCCCCAGTGGCATCTTCTCTTCATTAAATCTTAAATCTTAAATCCGTCTTTAGGTATAAGTCCTCCTACGGCATCCTATTGACATCTTTGGAGTTAGGAGTAAGCATCCCTAGTGGCATCCTAATCTTCATCCCGAGGAGAAGTATAAGCATCCCTAGCGGCATCTTCTCTTCATTAAATTTTAAATCTTAAATCCGTCTTTAGGTATAAGTCCTCCTACGGCATCCTATTGACATCTTTGGAGTTAGGAGTAAGCATCCCTAGTGGCATCCTAATCTCCATTCCGAGGAGAAGTATAAGCATCCCTAGCGGCATCTTTTCTTCATTAAATGTTAAATCTTAAATCCGTCTTTAGGTATAAGTCCTCCTACGGCATCCTATTGACATCTTTGGAGTTAGGAGTAAGTATCTCTAGTGGTATCCTAATTTTCATCCCGAGGAGAAGTATAAGCATCCCCAACGGCATCTTCTCTTCATTAAAATTTAAATCTTAAATCCGTCTTTAGGTATAAGTCCTCCTACGGCATCCTATTGACATCTTTAGAGTTAGGAGTAAGCATCCCTAGTGGCATCCTAATCTTCATTTCGAGGAGAAGTATAAGCATCCCTAGCGACATCTTCTCTTCATTAAATCTTAAATCTTAAATCCATCTTTAGGTATAAGTCCTCTTACGGCATCCTATTGACATCTTTGGAGTTAGGAGTAAGCATCCCTAGTGACATCCTAATCTTCATTCCGAGGAGAAGTATATGCATCCCAAGTGGCATCTTCTCTTCATTAAATCTTAAATCTTAAATTCGTCTTTAGGTATAAGTCCTCCTACGGCATCCTATTGACATCTTTGAAGTTAGGAGTAAGCATCCCTAGTGGCATCCTAATCTTCATCTCGAGGAGAAGTATAAGCATCCCCAGCGGCATCTTCTCTTCATTAAATCTTAAATCTTAAACCCGTCTTTAGGTATAAGTCCTCCTACGGCATCCTATTGACATCTTTGGAGTTAGGAGTAAGCATCCCTAGTGGCATCCTAATCTTCATTCCGATGAGAAATATAAGCATCCCCAGTGGCATCTTCTCTTCATTAAATCTTAAATCTTAAATCTGTCTTTAGGTATAAGTCATCCTACGGCATCCTATTGACATCTTTGGAGTTAGGAGTAAGCATCCCTAGTGGCATCCTAATCTTCGTCCCGAGGAGAAGTATAAGCATCCCTAGCGGCATCTTCTCTTCATTAAATTGTAAATCTTAAATCCGTCTTTAGGTATAAGTCCTCCTACGGCATCCTATTGACATCTTTGGAGTTAGGAGTAAGTACCCCTCGTGGCACCATCATAGTATAAATTTTAAATCTTAAATCGATCCTTTATGATTAGGTGTGAGTCCCCACACTTAGGCTTCCTTTTCATATGATCATCCGATCCTCTAAGGTTAGGTGTGAGTCCCCACACTTAGGCATCCTTTCCTTATGATCATTCACTAGAGTTGGAAAACGCCCCTCGTGGCACCATCCTAGTGTAAAATTTAAATTTTTAAACCTTCCAAGATTAGATACAATCTTTTCCATAGGTTGCTTTCTTTTCTTGGAAGACGCCCTCTAGTTTGTTGAGTTAGGTATAAGTACCCACTTGGTGGCATCCTTTCTCTTAGACTAGAAAGAAGACTTAAGTCTTATCAAAATCATTTTCAAATCAAAATTACATCAACTCTTACATTCCTTTCAAACTACATTCAAATCATTATATTCAAAATTTTCAAATCTTAACTTTACCAAATGATACTAATATCTTTAGTTATTATTTGATAAAGCATCAATGCCAATATCAACTTCAAAATCACTCAATCAACTCAAAAACTCTATCAACTTTTCTCTAGATTTTCAATCAATTCTTAAAATCCCTTCATTTCATATACTTAGATCTTAGATTTCAATTTTGGATCTAGATGATCGTTTCGGTCAACGCCAATACGCACGATAAACTTTGGCAAGTTTATCATGCCTATTGGGGGTCCATTTGTTGACCTCATTATTTGAGGTCAATTTCCCCGGAATCGACTTTAGTACTTAGGTTTTTCGTAGCCTAGTGTAGATGTCGCACCCGTAGGATTTCCCTTAGGTGGATACCTATTGACGTAGCATCGACTTGAACCTATCACTCAACTCAAATCAGGCTCGATTTTTGATTCGTCGATGTCGATTGACTCAATCTAATTTATTTTCGATCAAATTGATACATTATTGGGCTCAAATCAATTCACCAATCGAATCAAAATCAAATCAAATTAACTCAAATTGAATTCGATTTCAATGGCTCCGATTAACCTATTTTGACTCGTCACAAGTATATGTATAATAATAATTGATACGTCGTCAAAAATTATCTTAATCGGGCACGAATCTCGATGCAAAATCAAGTTTGGAAACTTCAAAAATTAATTCGGAGACCATCCAAACTCCGATTTCAGCAAACTTACAGTCGAACTGAGCGTCTCAGGAATACAAACCCAACGACACCAAAATCAACCCAATCCGAGCCCAAATGAGTCCAAATCAAGGGCTCAAAGCGCTGTCTGAAGGTTCAAACCACAATTTGAGTTACCAAACGATCTCCGATTTTGACGAGCTTATACTCGAATCGAACGGCTCGACGAGACGAATCCAATGAGCCCAAGATCACCAAATTCCGAAATCATTAAGGCCTTCAAATATCCAACGAACGGTCCACGGTCAAAGGGTTCAGCAACAACCCATAACCACCCACTCTCCCTCTCCCTCAACCCATAACCACCCATTCTCCCTCTCCCTCAACCCAAAAAACGTCCAAACCTCCCTACTCTCATACAAAAAACGTCCAAGCCCCCTTCCTCTCATAGAAGACACATCCAAACCTCCCTCCTCTCATACATGACACATCCAAGCCCCCTCCGTTGCTCCTACGGCAGTTGCACGCCGGCAATCTTCTAAATCTTGGGTAATTTCTTCTATATTCTCTTCATCATCTTCCTCATCTATATTTTTCTTCATCTTCCTTGTTGATTTAGAGAAATGATTGCTATAAAGTATGATGAAAATTGTAGTAGTGGCTAAGATATTTGAGGTTTAAAAGCATTTGGCGAAATTTTGAAATGGAAATAAGCATATGCGAGCTTATGGTGAAAAGCATTTTATGAGAATTTCTGTACATAATTATCCTTCGCTTTATATATATATATATATATATATATATATATATATATATATATATATATATATATATATATATATATATATATATATATATACGCTTTTCATATTTTGGGAAGAGAAAGAGTTCAAAGAATGACACTTTGCTTTGAAATAAATGTTTATTTTGGAAAACTAAGTGTATTAAAAGATAAGATAAATGTTTCGAAATAGTATATGTTAAAAGGGATGTTATCTATTTTGAAAAAGTGTGTATTTCTTAAAGGTAGAAAAGTATGTTCTAAAAAGTGTAATAAGTGTATTTTGAAAAGTATTTGGACTTAAGAAAAGCAAAGTGAAGTGTGTGTGTAATTTGAAAGATGAAATTTGTCTGTATTGAAAGGTGTATAATTGAAACGTTTAAAAAAAATATTTTTGATTAGGAAAAGTGTAGAGTATGATTTGGGAAAAGAGATTGAAATTTTGGAAAAATGATAACATATGAATGAAAAGTAGATAGTTTGGTTTAGTAAGAAAAAGTGATTTGCATTTGTGTAAAAGTGAAATTTGTATGTGTTTAAGAAAAGATGATGTGTGTAAATGTTGAAAGTGTGTGTTGGAAAAGTGAGAAGTGTATATATATTGAAAGTGGAATTGTATGAATTTGGAAAAAGAAGTGAAGTGTATAGGTGGAAAAGTGATTTGTGGTAGGAAGTGAGTGAGTTAGTTGTTTACTAGAAAATAGAAGTATTGAAGGACAATACCTCTCTTTCTCTCTCTACCTCTCATTCTCTCCCCTTTCTTCTTCCCCTTTCTTGTTGCCTTGGAGTAAATATTGGAAAGGTACACAATATGCTCATAAAGTAAAGGTTCTAAAAACAAAGCAAGTGTTCAAGCCCGAAGAAAGGTACGTCTTTTATTTTCAGTAAATTCAATTATTTTATTATTATTTATTAAAAGTGCTTCTAATCTCTGTTTTTCCCTATTTTCTTTTCTTTATTGGCATAAACTGCGAGGAACGGTACCGGTCGAGGGAACAAAAGGACAAGGAGCTAATGACGTCAGTCGCCTCTATCCAACCGAATATAGGTGCTACGGGCGGAACCACCGGGTCGTAGCCCCGGTGACTGTGAGTATTTCTAAACTTAGAAAACCTTTAGGGACCCCTTGATGTGGTGTGCGCAAACCTTTTCCTTTTAGGTTCCTGTAGTAACTTCAATTTAATTAGGATTAATTTTTTGCTCTTAGATCCTTAAAACCCTTTATATATACAAAATGTCCTAAGGGTTAGTAATAACAAAGATTTTCACCTATATGACAGTAGTGACACTTAAGGACAATAATTAAGGACTGAGTCTTAGAAAATCTAGACTTAGGATGCATGTACACCTTAAGATAGAGACATATAACATAGAAACTTAGTGACATTCATTATTATTATTATTATTATTATTATTTTATTTTTATTTATTTATTTTACAAATTAAATTTAATTAACTAAAAATTTTCTTTTAAATAATAATTGATTTAGGATATATCAAAACCACACTTTCCAATACACACATTTAGAATTGTTTGCTAGGACAACCGACTCTAGCTTTAGGTTAGGCCGGTGTTTATTTCCTTACTGCACTGTGACGGGCTTTTTCTCGAGTTTTATTGCATGTTGGTTGAAAAAAAAAATGTTGGTGTGTTTGTTTATTTATTTTTACCGCACTCTGTGATGTGATTTGATTGACGAGTAGATTACCCATAGGTTAGGAGCGATCTGGTTGTTAATAGAATTTTCTACAGGTGGCCACACTCGTATAGGGCAGTAAATTGGGGCTAACTAATTAATAATTATATATATGTGCTACAGGTGCTTCAGCTGCTTAGCCCCCAAATAAGAAAGAGTGTGGCCAAGTGTGGCTGAGTGATTTAATTTAAATGCTTATATATAACTGCTTGGGATGATTTTTGCTTAGGATAACCCTGCAGGTGGTCTAGATTTTCTTTTTCTTTCTGTGATGTAAATGTAAATATGTAAATGTAATGTATTAAAAGTCAAGATATGTGAAAGTGATTTTGAAAATGGGATATTACATCCAATTTGGAATCCAAAGAAAGGAGAATATACCTTAAAGGATTATTCTCTTTTATTTGGAAAGCCAAATTAAGATGATTCAATATCCAAATAAAAAAAAGAAAATACCCCTTTTAGGGATGAGTTTCTTTTCATTTGGATATCCAGAACCCGACGGATTCAAGAAGTTTGTAGAAGAAGAAAAGACAGAACGAGAAAATTGAAGAAAGAAGATAAAGAAATGAAGATTCAAGGAATAGTATATCCCATTTCAAAAATCACTTGCGTCATTTTTAGGATTAGAATCCGGGTTTGTTGTCAGTGGTGCCCGGCCGCTTTACTTTTCTGCAAATTCTGGGTGTAATATGGACATTGGACATTGGACATTATATTTGGATTATTAAAATTGATTGTTTACATTGTTTGTGCAGTAGAATTTTTTAGGACTCTTGCATGCCGTATTTTGTTTTAGTCTGGATTCGAATCGGAGAGATTTTTTTCGTAAGGGTACGCTTAAAATTCTTCTACTTGTAATTTTAAATAAAAATTTTTAGGCTCACATAGTAACTATATCGATCTAAGAAGTAAGCTCGGGACCGCCGAGAGTCAGCATAAGCATATTAATACTTTCTCTTCCTTGTTAGGCACCTCCCCGCCTGCGGGTTCTGGCAGACCACTTGACCTATGAGGGTGCAGTTCTGTCAAGGGGAAGTTGTGCAATCTCTAGGAAAAAAAAAACCTATTTTCTAAGCCTAATTTTTAAACTGCTTCATATTCATTTTATGCATTCGAGTCAATTAGCATGCATTGCATTAGATACAAATTAAAAAGAGTCTAAAATATTAATTGCATTTCTAGACATTTATCACCCTACATAAGTTGAGGGGCCAATTAGGGTCTGTCTTAGATGTCGGCCCCTAGTTCATTAAAACTTAAACAACGTCCCTACCCATCTTTCATAAGAGACTGGACACATGGTTTTAAAGCGTCTAGGTGGTTAGCTGGCTCCCCAATCCAGGCCGGGGTAAGTCCAGATTTGCACTTCATTAGTTAGGTTCGGGTCACTATTTTATAGTACCCAAATTAGATTTAGGTTCTGAGGCAGATTCTTTTTAGATCTTAAGTCCTCACCCTCCGGGAATATAAATCCCAAATTTCTAATAAAATGTCAATTTAAACATAAAAAATCTCTCTCTTAAAATGTAAAGCCCAACATAGGATAGACTGAGGTTGCCTCTGAGCTTCTCAGAATCCGGCTCCTCCTACTTTTTCTCCTTTGACTCGCTAATAAATGTTCAATATTGAGCTATCTCCTTGAAAATTCATACTTCTTTTTCCTTGTCTTTTACTTTGTAATCAGAAGAGTATGAAATCACTGCTTTAATCGAGAGTTTTCTTAGGAATATCCCTCCTAGGATGTAATTAACTATAGGGGCTTGCTTCTATTGGGATTTGAGAACCCCAGACTAAAATAAACCTTGTTTTATTTATATAAAATAAGGGAAGAATCTTTGGGAATGCAGATATCTTTAAAAAAAAACTTTATTTCTAATCTTAAATATGCTCGTAGTATGTTATTATTGTCTTTTCAGGAAATATAATTTATTACTTGATATATTTAATTTTAGAAATGATGAATTTTATAAAACTCATTCTTGCTTTTGGATGTTCTTGAAGAATTTTATGTTCGTCTTTCAAGATGATATAATATTCTCCTTGCTATATCTAAATAAAAGAATGAATAAATTTTTTTAAATGTTTATTTCTATTTTTAAACACATTCTTAAGAATTTCATGTTTATTTTTCGAAATAATATGTTATTCTCTGAACTGTGTTTGATTATAGAAATATCAATTTTCAAAATCCTATTTTGATATTGAATCCATTGTAGAATATTGTGTCGGTCTCTCGAGACTGTATTTTATTCTTAATGTAGTATTCAATTACAAAATAGGAGAAATCAAAATCTGCGTGGTGATACATAATTTTTCCCACCAAATACCTTGGCTGAATTTTTTGGTTTAAATATTTTGCCTCCGGATGATATTTCGGGTTGCAGAATCATTTGTTGGATTAAACCTTTGTTACCCTTTGTGAAGCTGAATATTGATGGGTCCGTTGGTGTTCATTTTGCTGGGTTCGGTGGGATTATTCGTAACCATCTTGGGAATCCTCTGAATGCGTTTGCTGGTCCTCTGGATGTTTGTCTTGTTTTATCTGCTGAACTTAGAAGTTTGAGTTTTGGCTTGGAGAGGTGTATTATTTTAGGCTATCATCATGTTAACATTGAGGTGGACTCTAAAACCATTATCCATTTTATCTCTGAGAATTCTATTGGTAATCCTCAAGACCTTTACATTATTAGGAAAATTAAGTTGATGCTTGGTGAGATGGATTATACGATTTCTCACATATTCCGTGAAGTGAATGTGTGTGCTGACTGGTTGGCGAAAGCTGGTGCTCACAGTTTAATTTTTCAGGAATTTTCTGGTTGGAACTTGCCTTCCCCTCTCAAAGGCATGATTTCCTTAGATAAAGCGGGTTTTCCATATTTTCGTCATGCTTAATTCTGGGGGTTTCTTTATGGGTGGATATTTTATCTGCTATTTTGTTGGTTTGGGTTGCTTGGATTGGTTTTGTTTTTATTTTTGGCAGGTTATTGTTATTAACCTCTGGAATCCGGAATTTATCCTATCTAAGCTGGTCTTTGAGGATTTTGAAGGTGCTGGTGATGCTGGGGTGTTGTTTTCTTTTTTTATTCACTGTGATAAACTGGGTATTGTGATCTGGATTTGGCTGTTGGTTTGTGATCTGCTGAGTTTTGCTATCAGTATAAAATGTTCTGGGATGGAGGCCATCTTCACTTTTGTTTACATTTCCTTTCCTAGTAGCTATTGTTGGCACGACTGGAGGGTAGGGGGTATTGCCAGATCTGGGCAAAAGTTTAAAAAGTTTTATAAGATATGTGTCTGGAAGCTATATGCTCGGAATCTGGGTAATCATTTTTTTTGCTATCCTTTATACATGACTAGCTTATTATCTTATATTAATCACCTTTCTGGTTGGAGAATTTTTTGCAGGGCAAGTTTGTTTGTCCTGTGGGTTATCGACTTTAAGGTAAACTTTTTTTGGTGCTTCTTTTTGTTTTGCTATTTCCTTTATCCTTTTTGCAGGGAGACTGTGCTGAATGGTAATCATCTGATCTTCCAATTTTGGGTGCTGGAGCTTACCAGCCCGAGACTTTATTTATGTTATTTCTGTACTGATAGGATAAGGACTATCCGGCTCTTAGGTTTTTTTTACCTTTATTTTATAGCTCTTGGGAGCGGTAGTGAGCTGGAAGGTCCTTTTAAGGACTTTTGTAACCGTTTTTTTTTTATGTTAACGCGTAGGCCCAATAGTGGGTTTTAACCAAAAAAAAAAAAAATACTGTAAGTGAAATAAAAGTGAGTTTTAGAAGTGTTCTTCTTCTCTTTTAAAATTCCTCCTCTTACATAATTGTGCTTTAATAATCATGGCAATGTCATTATTCATCTATATCAAAGGTAAAGTTTATTCTAGTATAGCCAAGCTAAAGCATGTATTATGATAAGTGCTACAAAATGATCAACACCATAAGAATTTTTTGAGCAAGAAACATACATCGATAAGATTATAGAGGCTTATGGTCGTCCATTCCATAGTTCAAATATGGTTTAAATGCATATGTCAAAAATTAAAAAGCAACATATGCAAATATTATGAAGTCTAGTATTTTAATACTAGAAGCAAATGAATCATTTTTTTTTAGAAGCAAATGAATCATTTAATCTCTTTGAGATGGTGAATCTCCAACTCTTTTTTGAATAAAATTAAAAATAGTTTTAGACAAGATGACTCCATTTCTCCTACTTTTTTTATCATTACCGTTGAATCACATTCAAGAGGAGGTTTAATATTTTTTTTTTCTAAATATGATATTCTTTCTTTCACTAGTTCTTGTGGTTTTAATGTCTCTAATCTTTGTTTTATTGATGACTTCATAATTTTTTGTAATGGTGATATTAGATATGTGAAGCGAGTTAATCATTTTTTGGATATCTTTGGTTCAGAAAGTGGGCTTCGTTTCAATTATCAAAAAAATCTCCTTTATTGTTGGTAAAGGCACAACTAGAGATAAAATTAACATGATACTTGATATCATTGGCTTTAAAAGTCAATCCCTTCCCCAACATTATCTAGGTTTTCCTATTCATAAAAGTTGAAAGAAAACTTTTTTGTTTGATAAAATATTTTCTAGCATGTTTAACAAATTTGCTACTTGGGATTCTAATTAGCTTTCTATGGGAGTGAGGCTAGTTTTAATTAAAAGTGACTTATGCTATGTTCCTATATATTTAATTTAATATTTTGATCCTTCATTGGAGGTTAGCTGTTAGTTCGACAGGCTTATCAATAATTTTTTGGGTTATTCCTAAGGTAATAAGAAGATCCATTGGGCTTCTTGGAAGTCTTTTTGTGGAGCTTTCAGTGTGAAAGGTTTTGGTTGCAAATCAATTTCTAATATGGAAAAATGCTTTGCTTATAAACTATGGTGGAAATTTACAAGTAATAACACTCTTTGGCCCAAGTATATGGGCCATAAATACTGTAAGAATTTTCACCCTCGCACTGTGCTTCTTTAAGAAAGGTCAATCTGCTACTTTGGCTAGAATGTGCAAAATCAATGGATTTTGGAGTAGCAATATCTCCAATGGGGTATTGCTAATGGATATTCTTACTTATGGCAAGCTGATTGGATGGGGTCTCACTCCTTAGATTATTTATATAATACTTATTCTATATCTAACCTTTTAGTTTCTCAATTTATTCTAAATGGTAGATAGAATAGATACCTTCTTTTGGAGTATATTCCTAATCATATTGTTGATCTTATTTGTGAGATAGCTATAAATATGCATACACATGATCATATCATCTTTAAACATTATACTAATGGAAATTTAAATGTTAATGAGGTTTGGAATAGTTTTAGAGATAAGTAGGTTCACAACTTTACTTATAAGAAAATTTGGAATTCTGTGCCTCCTATTAATATATCATTATTTAATTGGAGGCTTGTAATAGGCTTTATTTCTATTGATGAGAGACTTAAAAGAAAAGTGCTTTGTATCCCCTCTAGATGCCAATGTTGTGCGAATATGAAATCTTTTAATAAAGTTTTCCTTAATGGATCTATTACATATAGAGTTTGGGTTTTATTAGGTCATGCTCTTAATATTAACTTCAGGCTTAATAATTTTAATTATTTTGATATGCTTTAGAATTGGTTTGCTAATCACTTTAATGGTCATATTATTACTATCGTTCCTATGATTATTTTTTGGCTTTTATGGATAGAGTGAAATAATAGTAAGCACCAAGGCATTAAATGAATGCTAACTTAATCATCATTAGCCTCAAAAACAAAATTCTCCAACTTCAAACTACGAATCTCTTGAAGACTAATCATTTGAGGGGAAATTCTTCTTAGACTGCATTGTTTTTAACTTATACCATCGCAATAAAAGTATTCTTGGTCTCCATATTATTTTTGTTTGAATAATTCCAATTTTAATTAATATAAGGTTAACATTGATTGTTCGGTTAATAGAATGGATGCTGGGCATTGTGGTATTATTAGAGATTCTAAAGGGGCTTTTGTTCTTATTTTTGCTTCCCAAACTCCAAAAGGTTTTGTCATTATGGTTAAAATACAGGATCTTCACCATGTTCTTTAGATTTATTTTGACAACCAATGGTGGAACATTTGGATAGAGTATAATACAACCAATGGTGGAACATTTGGATAGAGTATAATTAGAAATTTTTGGTATCTCTTATATCCAAATAGTCTTATTATAATGCCTCTTTATACTATTTGTTCAAAAACAAATAATGCAGCTTTTATAATAATTTTAGTATATCATCTCTCATATTTGACAAGAGGGAAGCATGATTCCCTTACATGGATTGGTTTGATAAAAAAGCGAACTCGATTCCTAATTCTCTGACTTATCTTAACATGAATAATTTTCTTAATATTAAAGGAATGGTGAGGTTGGGTGGCATTGGTTTCACTTACGTTATATTGAAATAATATATGTTTGGGGATTTAATTTGTAGTTGGGTTGGGGGGTCTTCCTCACTTATGTTGACGATTCTTCTTTTTCAAGGTGCTTTGTTCCTAGGTTTTAGTTTATGACTGGTTTTGTGCTCTAGGCTAGCTAGGTTTTGTTGTATGGATCTTTACATCTATTGATTTAGTTTAGTCCATCTATTGATATAAATGTAAGATGAAAAACGTCCAGCCTGACTCCTTGAAACAAATATATCTCACTAATTAGGAATAAAGTGACTCCCTTCTATGGATAGTCAATCTAGACTCTATATCGACTTACCTAATTTATACCCATAATGATAAAAAACTTACAAATAAAAGAAAAAACCTAGTTCTCAAATTTCTATCAGATATATCTAAGATAAAAAAGTAAACCTCACTAACTGTAATATTATCTCACGTAGGCTTAGTAATAGATAATGAAGAAGCTAATAATTTAGAAGATAAACATATTAAGATAAAGTATCTCTAAAAAATGAATGAGTGATTAGCTCCATAATCAATCAGAATGTAATAAGGTGCATAAACAAATTAAGCCATACCCATAACTACATGTGGTGCATCCAAGAACTCATGCTATATCAAATTGTACACAGATGACTAAACCAAAGCTAGAGCAACATAACAACCATGCTACCTCAAATAACTACCAAACTACCACCAAGATTCATGACCAGTTGATGCTCGATAATTTGAATCCTATCAGAATGTTGTGTTGAAGAATGGCATCAGTTAGGAGTAATGACACCTGAAAGTACCACTAACAAAGAGGATGTATTACACCTCCCACAAGGATCTCTTCTCAGATCAATCTTTGCAGTTCGTGTCGTAGGGCATTATGAGTGAGCTCAACAATATGTGGTCAAATTAAATCTTCAGGGATGTCTGGAGGAATGAAGTTTGTCGTCTTGTATGCGAAGGATGGGTAGAACTTGTATTGTCAGCAAGTTCGTTGTCTTGATTCGATTGCATATGCCTCCTTGGCAGAGGAAAAGGAATTTCTACTTGAAGATGCTCAAGTTGAGCATCTTCGGCCAGTGGTGATAAAAATGAGGCAGCCACCTCTTCTACATCTCCCTTGCTCTACTTGTGCTCTTGTCATATTCATTAAACATGATGATGGACCTATCATCGTGATCAGGCACGCTTCTTAGTATCCTCCCTTCTAGATCATTCATTGAGCATGCTATTTATTATCCACCATTCATAAGAGACTATTCAATCTTCATTATATGTAATTGCTTGTTAGGGAGATGTAGGGATTTCTTTAACCCCACCAATAACTTTACATGCATGAGATTTGGATGGATCATATTTCTTAATTAGCACTTGTGTTTTGATTGAAATGATAGTTCCATTGAAATTTTGGTTATCATTCATTTGAGCCCTTTTGTATTTATTTATGTGAAAATTTAGTTTGTTTAATGTCATTTGAGTTCAATGTGTTCTTAAGTCCAAGTCCAATGTCAAATTTAAGTTCTCTACTGTCCAAAATTGAACTTAATTCTTAGTCCAATTTGAGCTCAAGCCTGACATCATTCGATCAAGTTTGATTTAAATTTGATTTTATGTTTGAATCATGTTTAAATCAAATTTGAGTTCTAGTTCACTTGATGTTCAAATTAATGCCCCAATAAAGCCCCCTGTAATTTGTTCATTAGTATTCAAATTTGGTCCTCAGAATTGTCCATTGGAGTTCATTTTTAATTTGTCATCAATTCAAATTCAAGTTTAACTGCGGTGGCCTATTCACCGAAAATTTTGGTTGCCTCCAAGCGTCACCCCCATTTAGGGGAAAACTATAGGAGTCTGTGCCTTCCCACCAAGCTAATAAAAGCATGTATGATAGGTGTTCTTAGACACCACAGTCATGTATCCATTCCCACCATGCTAATAAAAGCATGTATGGGGTCAGTGAGTGTACCTATTTGAAAACACAGTTATTTCCTCGTGTACGAGTACTTGTAGATAACCCCAATTCGTTGTAGGCACTGCACCAGATTCCCATCCTACCATTATAATAAAAGCATGTATTAGCGATTTTTGCTGCACCGCAGACGCTGAATGAGGCTTTTGGATCACCCGCTTCATTACTAGCATCGTTCCTCCTACCATGCTAATAAAAACGTGTATAAGTGGTTGTTTTGTCACTATGCAAGCGTCGAAGGTGAGCTTTTGTAGTTTTAAGATTTAGAGAGATTATACCTTAACGACTGGTGAGGTGGAAAGCTATAAAATCAAGATAACAATTTTTATCTTTTTTCTCTTTCTTTTATTTTTCTCTTTCTCCTTTTTTTTTTATTTTCTATCTCTCCTTTTTTTATTTTCTTCACACACACATACATTCATGATAATAATAATAATAATAATAATAATAATAATAACACATAAGTAACATCAAAAATAATTATTATTATTGTTACACTTATAACTAATAATAATAGTTATCATTTTAAAAATAATATGACATTAATACATGAACAATTATCTAGGTTAAATAATAATAATAAATTCAGCTTTAAGAATTAAACCTGATGTTAGGAGTTGGACCGGCCTAAGCTGTACGATGCCAACAGATAGGGAAATCAGGTTAGGGTCTGGACCGGTTTTAAATGGGTTAGGTTTTGAATCGTTCGGCTATAAACTCCAAACAGGGATCAGCCGAGAGCTCGGTTGGGTTTTATGACGAGGAGTTCGACTATATTTAGGCTAGATAAAAAAATCGGGATAGGCAACAACAGGATCTTAGGTAGGGAGGAAGATGAATGGAGGGGTTCGGCCAGATGGTCCTACAGCTTTGGAGAAGTTTTACTACGGATGAAGGCCGTAGGTGCAAGATCCAAGCAGATCTAGTCGAGTGGCTTGCGGCTAGGGCAGAACTTCAGATGAAGTTTAAACAGGGAAGGGAATGTAAAGGCCTATGGCTCAGTTGTCTTGTGGCAATTTGGTCGGAGGCAGCTTCTTCGAACTGGACAGGGTCGGCAGGGGATTAAGTCGGAGCTTGCGGCTCCGACAGGCTCTACGAAGGACTGAAATGTGATCGAGTGGCTGCAGGAGGTCGTGGGTTTTGGTTTGAAGATTTGAACGGGATTTAGGACAAGATTCATGGATTCGAGCAGGACTTTGCCGAGGTAAGCGGGATTTCTGCCTTCTCTCCCATTTTTTGTTCTTTACATAGAGGTCAAGAGATGTGTATTGACTATGCATCGAGTATGCATCCACTATGCATCAACTTTGTATTAACTTTTCTAAATTATACTGCACATATTTCATACATTATATATGAGTTATTTTTATTCATTTTTATGATTCTTTTTTGAACTTGTATTAACAATGTATTGAGTCTTTATTAATTATATATTAACTGCATATTGACTGATTGACTCTATATTAACTAGGTATTGAATGTGTATCAACTGTGTATCTATAATTTATCAAATGTGCATAAAGAATTGAACTTGTAAGGAATAATATATTTGATACACTATCAAGATAACTTTCACTATATATTAACTGGTATTAGGGGTGTCAATTTCGGGTCACGGGTCGAATTCGGGTCGAACCCGAAACTGACCCGGCACTATTCGGGTCAACCCGAACCCGACCCGTTTTTAAAAACGGGTCAGTTTTCCTGACCCGAACCCAACCCGCTTCGGGTTCGGGTCAACCCGACACGACCCGAATGGCCCGTTTCCAACAAAAAATTGCTAGTTTTTGGGTAAAAAACGGGTCTATCTCCTCTTTTTTGGGTCAAAAACGGGTCTATCTCCTCTTTTTTGGGTCAAAAACGGGTCTATCTCTTCTTTTTCGGGTTAAAAAATGGGTCAATCTCGGGTTGCCGGGTCAAAATCGAGTTTTCGGGTCAAAATCGGGTCAACTTCGGGTCAATTTCGGGTCAAAGGGTTAATCCGAACCTGACCCGATTTTGAAACTGGTCAAAATGTTGAACCCGAACCCGACCTGTTTCGGGTTCTGGTTGACCTGAACCTGAAATTTTCGGGTCGGGTCGGGTTCAAGTCGGATTTTCGGGTCGTGTCAAATATTGACACCCCTAACTGATATTTATTTATTATTCACTATATATTAACTACGTATTGACTTTAAAATTCATTTTCTAAATTAAGTTACACAAATTTTAAATATCCATGATTTATTTTTATTTTTTTAATCTCTTTTTTAACTTGTATTAATTGTGTATTTACTTGATATTCATTATATATTAACTATATATTGCATTAAGTATAAATTAACTATGTATCAACTATATATCAATTTTGTATTGACTTTATATTAACTATGTGTCGACTATTTTTATATACCTTATCGATAATACACAATCGATATTAGTATCGTTATAATTTTTTTGATATCAATATAGAGTTTACCACATGCTAATACACAGACCAATAAATAATAAAAAGCAAAATTAACATAAGAATTTACTATTATATTATTGAAATGAATCAATATCAATATGAAGCGTACAAAAAAGTTATTTTATAGGAAAATTTAATTAAAGAATAGAGTATAAGCTCATTGATATAAAGAAAAAAGTTTATCTCATTGTTGACCAAAACAAGACATACAAATTTGACCCTAAATTTTGGCAATTTGCTTGGCGATCATGATGTTCTACCCAACTGATGTTCCTTTGAATAATAATTCTTTCCATATGTTTACAAACAAATGTTCCACAATTAATACTTTTAATATGGGTTGGCAAACAACAAACACCTTAATATCCCATTGTCTTATATCACTATCAAAAGATTATTTCATCTCTGCATATAGGTTTTATTATCTAAACAAGATAATGAACAAATACTAGTTTACTGGCCATTAGAGAAAAATATTAACACTATACCATAATGCTCTCATTTAAGATTGCAGGGAGGATTTCTCTGTGCATCGATTTGGGTAAGGAATCATAGAATTTCTAAACATTTTCCTTCAGCCTCCCTAACAAAAGGTCTAGTGTTGATTGCGGATGATTGGTACAAGTAGAAAATTTGATGCCCTGACCGTAGCCTTGTTGACATGTTGAACATAAATATGGGTTACCTAATCATATTTCTTGTATGCCTACAAGAAGTCAAAGTAAATGGCTAATACATGAGCAAGAAATATTATATAAAAATTATTTATTATATGAATACTAATCCAATACATTGTGGAGACGTCTAGGAAGGGTTGGTACATATCAAGGATAAGTTTATTCTTTTCATATAACAATAAGGCAAAGGTATCAACGTGGTTATTATCCAGGTTTTTTTTTTGATATAAGCTTGTCAATCAGTTGTACTGAATATGAATTTTCCATATGTAAATATAATGTCAATCCTACAACCAATGTCCATACATAGTCATGACATAGCCAATACACAACCGATATAGCCAATATACAATCGATATATAATAAATACAGAGCTAATATATAGTCGATAAGAAGTCGATAAACCATCGATATATTGATGATACACTATTAATACGTATTCGATACACAATTAATATGCATTTGATATATAGTCGATACACAATTGATATGTAGTTAATACATAGTCAGTACGTAATTAAAATAGTGTATCATATATTGATCCATGAAGAATTGCTTTTCCTGATAAAATTTGAAATACCTAACTTATGAAATGCAATATATAATTGATACATAATTCATGCATAGTCGATACACAAATTATACACAATAAATACACCATCAATACATAGTCGATTTGAGTCTAATTCACTATTAATACACAATCAAAATCATTAAATACACAGTAAATATGTAGTTCATAGTTGGCAGGCAGTCAAATATAATACACATCAAACAACATGTCAGACCATTTGAAACTTACTTGTTAGTATACTTTTCAAAATAATGATCCATGAATAACTGCTTTTCCTAGGATTACATTTCCTTTCCATCAAATTCCATAATTTTACTTTTTGGTATAACAATTATAGGAAATGAATCCACTGATATTGTTGCTTTAGTTGCAGGTTCCTCAATTACGGGGGGGGAGCTTGTTTTCTTCTTGTTGTTGTCAATAGTTGTTAATGGTGAATTGACAAGATTTTTAACTTTGATCTTTACCCTTCTTTACTCTTTCTACTATAGCTGATGAGGTTTATCATCCTCTTCCTCATTAATTAAGAGGAACTAGATCAGTTGGAGCTTTCTCCTTTCTATCGAGAAGAGGAATTGGATTAGATGCGACTTCCTTCTTTCTATTGATAGAAGGAGGAATTGGATTAGCTGAGGCTTCCTTCTTGATATTGACAGGAGGAGGAAGTGCATCAATAAGGGATTCCTCCTTAATGTTGATAGGAGGAGGAAGTGCATCAGCTAGTGTTTCCTCCTTGATTTCAATAGGAGGAGGAAGTGTATCGACTGGGGGTCTTGCTAGTAGGATGAGGATGAGGATGCAGAAAGTTTATAGGGATCAAATTTATACTCAATAATATGGAAGAGGAGTTTGTATTAAATAGAATCAATGTGTGCTTCAAGTCGACCAAGCCTCAAGCCCAGCTTCTGTTCAATGTCATTGAACTGAAATGTACATAATATTTGGATTGCTGTTAGCAATTGCTCATAGAGGCCCACCCGAACCTGAGATTTAGTTAGAGGGAGGGATTCATAGGAAGAGTTAAGGGTGTGAGGAGGGCTTAATGGGGAGAATGAGGGGTGTATGTGGGGCTTGACAGGTAGAATGAGAGGTGTGGGTTGGAAATTCATTTCATGCTATTGGAGAGGATATTTACTAAGGAGATTGAGAGGGGTTTGAATTTGGATGGTTTGGATGGTTGTGCAGTTAGTTGACAGGTGGTCGGCTTCATGTAGAGTTACTTCCTAGAGGGAATAAAATATCTACAAAAATATTAGCCCATTATTTTCAAACTTCAATCAATGTGGTGTTAATTGAAATGTTTTCTAGGAGAAATCTTCATGTGTACCCACCCTTCCTTTAGCTCCACTAATAAATTGGAGACCTTTTTTGTAGAATATTAAAATAAAGCATTATTGTGCCACCAAAGAAAATGGGGTCTTAAGTTAAGGTTCCTAAGGGCATTTATTGATGTGTGCTCTAGGAACCAATTCTGTATAAAATAAAATATAATGTTGGCTAATGAATTTATAAAATAAATTAATAACTAGAAAGATATATAGATTTTGTTAGCACTCACAATTAACAAAGGTACAAAATCCTTTATATAACCCAATGACTTCTCCATATCAAACTTCTTGGCAATCCTATTAAACTTAGAAACAAAAAAATCCCTTATGATCCATGCCCAATTAATAGATGAGAATCCATATATTTTTTATAATAATAATGATCCTTCTTGGGATTTTGTTGTTATTAAGGGGCGAAAATAAATTTCTTTAACATAATAGCTGGATCAGTTGATTTATTAATATTTATAATCTCATTCTTAATATTGATTGATCTATATGATGTAAGTGACTTGCTTTTATAGATGGTTTCAACACCTTTGTTTAGAAATCCTATAAGTAAAGTCACTTCATCTGAAATGAATTTTAGCTCATGACCCGTAATGATAAAGCATTGATAAGGAATATCAAAAAATTAGATTAGCTCATATATCAGGAGAATATTCTATTAACATGGCAGGAACTTTAGAAATTGATATATGTTTAATCTATTTAGGGAGTCCTCAACATCATTGTCTAACATCTTGATGAACTTGAAATAGATGTTATGGAAGTTAATGATCTGCAATGATAAATAATCTTTAGAACATACAGTTGTAAACATCACAAAAAAAAAAAAAACATAATTTAAAACTTTAGCATATGAAGAGTTGATTTCCTCTAACCACAACTTGACCCAATTAGTCCTAAAGTCATTTTCTTCAACCAACAAAAACATGGATGTTATAGATCCCTGAGGAGGCTCATCTCCAAATTCCATCTACATCGACAAATAAGAAATAATCAATTCATATTATAACATAATCAATTCCCTCATAGATATAGAAGACCCAATCTAACAATATGGTGGTGACACGATTGATACTTAGTCTATGAGTAGGAAAAATAGTTGCATGTGGATGGACCAGCGTAGGAACATAAAGTAGATGGGCTTGGATAAAATGAGGTGGCGTATTCAAAATTAGTAAAATAGAAACCTAGACTCTAATGAACTAAACCATGAGTTGGTGACTGGTGTGCATGGAAACTGTAAAGAGCGTGAGTGATTGCCTCTAACAACAACTTGACCCAATTAGTCCTAAAATCGTCTTCTTCAAACAACAAAACATTGATGTTATAGATCACTGAGGAGGCTCATCTCCAAATGTCATCTACATTGACAAATAAGAAACAATCAATTCATATCATAATATTATATAAAAAATATAAATAAGAATAAAATCATAATGCATACTTATCATTTTTGGTTAGAAGATGAGTTAGCATCAATTGAATTAGAGTTTGTTCATTATTATTTCAATTATCAGTAATCTATATTATTTGAATTCAAACTTTGTTTATTATCATTTTTTATTATATCCTTTTCTCAATAATATTATCATCGTCTTCCTTTTCAATACTAATATCTTAGAATTTAGTTAATGAGTAAACATGAGCAATAGATTGTCTCAATATAACATCTCTTCTTCTTAATGACTATCTTGTATTATACTCTTATGTTTAACTCTACCTCTTTATTTATATTTAATAACTATAGAATCATATTTCTCTCTTACTCTACCACAATATTTTGCATAATTCACTTGAGTTACTAAATGGGTCATCATAAGAGGATCAATTTATCATATCATATATTTCTTTTTATTCTGATGATTTTATATAGATTATAAACCCATTTAGGACCATGGTCAAATTATCAATCAAAATTAAATAAGAATAGACACTTTTCATTAACACTGTAATATTATAATAATATTATCTCTAACAAAATTTCATAAGTCACTCTTTTGCAAGTGTGTTCCATTTAATGTAGATAATACAATTATTTGTTTTTCTTTTCTCACATTGGAAAATGAAATGAAATTTATTTCCATTTAATATAAAAATAGGCAATATCTTCACTAATTTCATTGGCTCTAATGCTATGTCATGCAACTCTTGATTTTCAACTAAATTTTTGGGACATGATCCTAACATCCATTATGAGAGAGATTTAGGAAATTTATGAGTTGATTTTTATTCTTAAGGAACTAGCTATATAGAGTTAAAGTAAACTTATATACAGTTAAACAAATTTATAAAAATCATCTTTAATTATTTTATTTGTGACATTAGCCTCAATGGTTTGCAAAAATGCACAAGTAATTTATAGTTTGATAAGGTCTATATGTTGTAATTACATTAATAATTAATTAGCAGTTACTTCAGGAATTGAATCTTGTGGATATGCCTTATTTTATATTGAAATTCTAATTTCATTTTAAGTTTTTAAAATTTCATTTTTCAATTAACAATGATCAATAAACCAATAATTTCGAAAAAATAAAATAAAATTTATATTATACATATCTCAAATTGATATATCCATTAATATTGAACAGAACCATCAACTCTTGCCTTATAAGATAGATACATGGGTTGATGTTCCATTGAATTACAACAACAACAACAACAACAACAAGCCTTTATCCCACTACGTGGGGTCGGCTACATGAATCCTTTTCCTCCATTGTGTCCGATTAAAAGTCAAATTCTCGTTGAAATCGAATAAAGAAAGGTCATTCCTAATATTTTCTAACCAAGTCTTTTTAAGTCTGCCTCTACCTTTCTTAACATAAGTCAAATCTAATACCTTTACTCTCCTAACCGGGTCATCGGAAGGCCGCCGTTTTATGTGACCAAACCATCTAAGGCGACTCTCTCTAATCTTATCTTCTATTGGAGCTACTCCAACTTTTTCACGTATATGCTCATTTTGTATCATATCTCTAAGGGTAAAGCCACTCATCCACCTGAGCATTCTCATCTCTGCCACACTTAACTTAGTATTATGCTTCTCTTTTAATGGCCAACATTCGGCACCATAGAGCATTGCAGGCCTCACCACCATCTTATAGAATTTTCTCTTAAGTTTGAGAGGTACTTTTCTATCACAAAACAAGCCCAATGCATTCCTCCACTTCAACCATCCAACTTGAATTCTGCTGATAGTATCCCCATATATTTCACCATTACTCTGAACAATAGATCCAAGATATCTAAAACGTGTACTCTTATTAATGACTTGATTGCCCAAAGTCACAATCCCCTCACTAGGTCTATTACGACTAATATTACACTCCATATATTCCATTTTAGATCTATTCAAGCTAAAACCTTTAGACTCTAAGGTTGACCTTCATAATTCAAGTTTACCTTCAACTCCCTCTCTAGTCTTATCAACAAGAGGAATATCATCAGCAAAAAGCATACACCAATGTATATCCTCTTACAAATGTCTAGTGAGAACATCCATGACTAAAGCAAAAAGATATGGGCTTAAGGTTGATCCTTGATGTAAACCAACTGAAATAGGGAAATACTTCGTCCAACCACCTTGTGTTTGAACACAAGTAATAGCTCATGCATATATATATCATTAATGATTTGAATATAAGCGTTATTAACTCCTTTCTTATCAAGAACTCTCCATAGCACTTCTCTTCGAACTTTATCATATGCTTTTTCTAAATCAATAAATATCATATGTAGATCCTCCTTATTTTTTCTATATTTCTCCATCAAACCTTTTAATAAATGTATGGCTTCCATAGTCGATCTACCCGGCATGAATCAAAATTGATTTTGAGAAACATCAGTATCACGCCGCAACTTATATTCCATAACTCGCTCCCATAGTTTTAAAGTATGACACATTAACTTAATTCCTCTATAATTCGCACAATCTTATGCATCACCTTTATTATTAAAAATATGAATTAATACACTCATTCTTCACTCATCTGACATCTTTTTAGTCTTCAAAATAGTATTAAAAAGTTTAGTAAGCCAAGAAATTCCTTCATCTCCTAAGCATTTCCACACCTCTATTGGAATATCATCAGGTCCAACAGCCTTTTCACCCTTTATTTTCTTTAAAGCCTCTCTAACTTCGATTTTACTAATACGCTGATAGAAACATAAATATTTATTTTCATTTAGGGTGCTAAGGTCACTACAGTTAATCTTATTTTTACAATCTTCATTAAAACGTTTAACAAAATATCTCATCCACCATTGAATTAAAAAAAAAAAATCTTATGAAAATATTCTCCGTATATAATAAGAAAGGGTAGAAGTAGCTAACTCTGTGAATGGGAGAAAAAAGTCTCAGGGCGTAAATCCATTTATGAATTTTTTGTAATATTTTTAATAGTAATTATGTGAGAATTAAGTAAGAAATTTTTTATCAATATTTTTTTAATAAATTTGCTAAAATTTTAAGTTATTTTCATTGGATATTCAAGATCTTTTATTCGAGCCATTTTGTTCAATCACTAATTATGTTGGTAAATCTATAATTCTCATTATGATCATAAGCTATCTTCTTCCACTAACACATATATTTGCTTCAATATGTGATGTTTGAACACTTTCTAAACTAGATAGTTCTGCATTGAGCTGTCTCCCATGGTGATGTTGTGTAATGTGTTCTTGAGTTGAATGATTCATGAACGGTTGGTGGGATGAAGCCGGTTCTTCAGAGTTTTCATGATTTCTTGAGCTAAGGACATGTTCAAAATGTAGGGTAGTATGGCTGGGGAAATGGTGGAGAAGAGAGCTGATACAAGGTTGTGATCGATGAGCTTCCATAGACGGTGGTCTGGGCTGGGTTCAGGCGGTGAAAGATGAGCACTGGTTAGGAATCCTTCGAACCCGTTGGCAAAAAAGAGTTTGGTTGTTTGCAACCTCCAAATGGCGTAGTTCTTGTTGTTGAGCTGAATTGTGATGATTTGCTTGATGTTAGACATGAGGAACTTGAGGGGAGAGGGAATGATAAACTCTTCCATGGATGCCGACAGAGAGGAGCCCAATTGGGAACCCAACTGGGTGCTGGATGCGTCGTGTTCGGTCATTCTCCCGAGTCCCAGGATAGAGAAGGTATAAAGCGTCACAACTCTAATACCATGAATGTTTCTAAACTAAAGGGAAAGCAGAGATATCAGGAAGATGGACCTTAATAGAGAATAAAGATGATCCTTTGGATCACTTTTCATTATATTTTTCAACCATTTACAATGTGGTTTGCTCAGCCGATATATAGGAGGAAGAACAGAATATAATTCAATTAGAGAGAAGCTTTTGGAATGGTAGTGGAGTCTGAGGTTGTCAGGCGGCTGACAGGGAGTGTGGTGCACTTGCTATCATCATGTGTTAACAATGTTGATAAACATTATTGTTTCTCCCATTATACCATTGTAAAAGGTTTGGTCCAACATCCATTTTTGTAGCCAACAATATGATCACTTTCTCAACAACTCCTTGAACCACTCTCACAACTCATAAAGTGCTTCATCCTCTACATGTGCAATATTTGAAATTTTAATTCTCATCATAACTTCCTTTTGCATGTAGGAAGTATTTAGTAGAGCTTTTGCTTGTCATGCCAACTTGTTATAGAATCACATAATCATGAATTTAGTCAGCTCTTAGCCTGATGTCATAAAAAAGGGGAGAAATCTCAAAATGGATGGGGTCATCAGAAATGCCATTATATCAAAATGAGGTATATATTTCCAAGATGTTAGTAATGTGATAATTTGAATCTTCTAGTATCAAACATTTAAATTGGGAATTCTAAATCATTTCCTGACTGGCAAGCTTAGTTTTGAACATGTTAACATAAATTTTTGGCTTGATGACCAGTTAGGGATTACAGTGAAATAGATGGTATTACATAATCTCATAATTCATTAGCATCGACACTAGTGCCATTGTAACATCCTCTAGTTTCTCCATCATGTAAAATATTGTATTGGTAGCTCAAAGCTATTCCCTATATCTCGTCTGATCAGTTCTCTCCATCTCTAAATCAAATGAAAGTAGTAGCTCACCAAGAGCTCAATGCATGCACAATGAACAAGAATTGAGAGCTTAAAAATAAAAATAAAAAAATAATAAAAAAATTTAAATTTAAAAATAATTATGATGTTAAAATAAAAATATTGTAAGGAAATACAAATCTTCTAGGATTACAAAATGAGGTAATCATGGTCTAGGTATTAGATTTCTCCAACTTTTGTTCTATTAGTATGTTACAAACATATGAAATTGATACAATATATTTCACTATAATTTGATCTAAGGTGAATCCTACCATACTCTCAAAAACTTAGGATCGCAAAACTATTTATATTACTATGTTATCTCTCAATGAAATATTTAATACAAAATATTTCACTGATTTAATGTTAGAGATCTAACACAAATTTATCATTGATACCTCTTTCATAAAGTCAATCAAGATATTTCACCCATAAAGAGTATGTTCTCCACCTCTCATTTTTTAATAGACCTCCTTAACTCCTAATCCATGGGCAAGCTATTATATGTACTTAAACAAGCAATGGTTTTGCTTCTTAAAAAAAAAAAAGATGAAATATATGGCGATAATATGGCACAAAAAAAAAAATCAAATAATTGCATCCACCTATTAACAAAGAAAAAAATGTCATCAGCTTTTCCATATATGGGCGGTATTTTATATCATAAAAATATAAAGTTACATGGTCTTTAAAGGAATTCAAATATCACTACTACTTAAAAAGCTACAATGAATAGAAAAAAAATAAAACCTGACGAGCATGGGATTCCATACTTAAATACAATAATTTACAAGAAAAATACTTGGAAGGCAAGAAGCCAATGACCAAAACTTGATGGAATGCATCCCTGAAGCCATAGCTTGAATATACTTTAAGCACATACAGGATATAATGAGGACCTTCTACAAACAGACAGCCCAAAAAACTTTAAAGAACATGGATAAAAGGACAATACTTGATGTATTCTTAGAAAATTATCTTGATCAAGCACGAATCTTGAGGCAAAATCTAACCGGAAATTTCAAAGATTAAATTCAGGAGCATCTGAACTCCGATTTCAGCGAGCTTATAGTCAAACTGAGCGTTTCGGAAATACGAACCCAATGACACCAAATTCGACCCAATCCGAGTCCAAATGGGTCCGAATCAAGGACCCGAAGCGCTGTTGGAAGGTTCAAACCACAATTTGAGTTACCAAACGGTCTCCGATTTTAACTAGCTTATACTCGAATCGAGCGACTCAACGAGACGAATCCAACGAGCCCAAGATCGCCGAATTCCGACATCATTAAGGCCTCTAAATGTCCAACGAACGGTGCACGATCGAAGGGTTCAATATCAGTCGTCCATTCAAACCACTCCTTATTCGCCCATGATCTCACACCTATTTACGAGCTATGCCACTCCAGAAAAACTATAAATAGAACCCTCATTCTACACAAAGGGAACTGAAGTAAAGAGAGAGAAGAAGAAGAGAAGAAGGAAGAGAAGGAAGAAGCTCCTCCTCGACCACCGCAGGAGCTCTTCCGTCGCCTGAAGACGCCGGAACTCTGCCGGATTTTCGAGAAACGCCAGGAATTTGCAGAACTTTGTAACTTTTGAGAAGTTGATTTTAAACTGATCGTCTTGATTTGTAAGTCGGATCACCCTTTGTACTTCAAACAAACACTAGTGGAAATTTACAACTGGGCGAGGCCCCGTGGTTTTTCCCCTTTTTGGGTTTTCCACGTAAAAACCTTGATGTTCATTTCTATTTTCTGTTTGTGTGCTGAATACTCGTACAACGCTCGAACGCGAATTTACAAACTCTACCGCCGCGTATACTCTAGCACGCAACAATACTAAACTCAAATCCGCCCATAATGTACAAAAAAACACAAATTAGGAGTTAGGAAGTCAAACTAAAAAGAAATATAAACGAAAAATAGTCAGCACAAGCCCAACCGCATAGCTCTCAAACAAACATTGATGACTTGCTTATAAAACATGTCACAATGATAATTCCTTGCAGAGTCGAGATCAATCATAACAAGGTGAAGGCGGTCTTCAATAGGTGCCCTTTTCAAACCATTGCTAACTTAATCAGTTTGTTGGCTCAATTGTATGAGCTATTTTTTTAGACTTTTTGAGCACTTAAATGTAAACTCAGACGCACACATCACATGTAAATTTCAAACTCAAGAATTCTTGATTGATAGCCTAAACTCCCAACTAATAGATTAAAATGTAGAGCCATCAAATAAAATCAACTCCAACCGGTCAACTTTTGCATGGGTACCATATTGTGCTTAATTCCACGGTTATTGTACATACTTTAATATTAGGCATATAGAGTTTAAGCAACATCTGAGTAGAAAAAAAAAAAAAAAGAAAAGAAAAAGGAAATTCCAACTCAATTATAATCAAAATGATCTTAAAATAATTACATGTGATAATCTTTTATTAATAAATATTCTATTGATTTATTATAAATATCTTAGTATTTTATTATTTTGCCATGTATTTTATAATAAATGTCTACATTATGTTTCAAATTTATAGATAAAATGAAATCATGTATATTATTTCATACTATTTGACATAATAAAATATCACATTAAATTTAAAGCCCATCGATTAAAATATAGGTTTGGATGTAAGATATAGATTTTTTCCATTTTAAATTCCATTTCAAGTGTGTTAATTTCCTTTAAGAATATTCTCAATCTGACCTCATGAAAGCGACTAGGCCTATAATAACAGATATGCAATTAATACCACATCTTGTATTATTGTTATCTGTCATATAGTCTGTACCTATAAATATATACTTGTATCATGTAATACAAAGATATGGAATGAATACAAGAAACCAATTCTACTACATTTGTTTCTCTAGTTTGTCCTTATATTTCTTCATGGTATTAGAGCAAAATTAAGATCCACACTTCAACAATGGCTCAATCTTCTTCAGCACAAATCGGTGATCCTCCAATTGCAAGTACCAGTGAGCAAAGTAATATTCCTTCTTCCCTCAACTTTGTCATTTCAAATATCAAAGCAATTGTCTCTAATCCGCTTACACAAGAAAATTATGCCGTCTGGAAGTTTCAAGTACTAAAACTACATAATGCAAATTGATTTTATGTGTTTCTTGCATCGACAAAAGCTCCTCCGTCTCGTGTGAACCAATTATCATCTATATGCTCAATGGACTTCCACAATTGTATCAAGTATTCAAGACAACTATTAGAATCAAAATTCAGCAGATCAACTTAGATAATTCATATTCCTTATTGATTAGTGTATATGCCACACTTTTGTCATGGCTGCAATAAGAGCCTCATAGAAAGGGCGCTTACCAAGATAATAGCCAATTAAGGTGAGATCCCAATGTTTCTGACCTTTGGTTATCAAATCTAGCATGAAGATAACCATTGACTCTTTAGGAGTTAGAAAGACTGGAAAATTCATCTAAGACAAGATAAAAGAAGAGAGAATGTTTTTACACTTAAGATTGAATGCAGTAGTGTCAGGAGTTAGAATGCTCATTTCTATGAGTGAGGTCCCAAAGGTAGATAAGGGAAACTTAAAAGGGGGGGGTGGGGGGTGGGGTTGGTCTTCGAACTCTATAATAAGGATTCAAGCCTCCAATAGAGCCTGAGGAGGGAATGAAGATGCTAGAAAAATAATAGAGGTTGCTAGGTTGTCAAAGGACTTAAAGGAACACTTCTCACATTTCTTGTTGCTTATCATGGTTCTATATTGAGGTATAAATTCAAGAATATGTTTAATATGAACATGTTGAATTTGCTGATGTACTTATAATACTCCTATCTACTTTCCATAATGTATCTCAAATTTAAGTTCATATGTTCTTGAGTTAGCATAACTGTTGCTCCAATCAACTTAGTTAGATGCCTAGACATTGAAAGTACTCCTCACATCCAAAGAAATATTCTCCTTCTAACATTGAGTAATGATGAAACTTAAACTTTAGATGTATTGGTCCAATCATGTTCAATCGCTCTCAAATAGTCATATGATTGATATTGATATAAATAATCCAGTACACTCAACCAAGTCAAAAACCTAATGTAAACCCAAGATTCCTAAGTTCAAATTAAAGGCAAAAAGCCTAAGTCTTAAAACCATTTCTTGGTGGATTTTCTATCATCCAAAAATCTAGTTAAATGGCCTTTGATTTAGGTCTTTCAATTGAATTTTGCTTAGATATGTCTGTTAGATCAAACCATTAAATTTGAACCAATTCTGAGACCTTAAACCTTAGAAACTAAATATATTTCCAAAGGCTACGAAACATTCAAATATTTTTTTTGGCTATGCCATTAGACTTGTTACCTTATGGAATTTGACTTTGGAATCCCCCCCCCCCCCCCACAAAAAAAAAAAAAAAGCCTCTAGCCACATCCATCACTTCTATTATGACCTATATAAGCTAGTAAAATGTAATTACATTTTTTGACCCAAGGTTGACTAAAGTTCAAAATGACTAAAATACCCTTTAAGGGGATTTTTGAAGTTTTGGCCAAAACTCAATATGGTTTAGTCTCTTCAACCCTTGAAACCTCTTATAATAAATCCAAAATATCATTTGGAGTCAATTTGACCCAAACTCAAACTTTAGTTTAATCAAATTGACCAAGTCAACTATGGTTAGCCAAAATACCCTTTAAGAGTTCAAATACCCATTTTTTACCAAATGACCTCTCCAGTTCATGAAATCACCTCCAACATGTCTCTTATATCATTTCAAATATGTTAAGCTCAAACCCAACCCATGGGTCAACTTGGTTGACCCAATAGGCCCTCTAGGGTCAAAATGATCAAGCTTACAAAATTAACTAATTTAACCCTTAGGATCACCTCTAGCAGACTCTAAATATCATTTGAAATCTGTTGAGCCTAAACCCTATCCCTAACTCAACCTGGTTGACCAAGTCAACCTAGGTTGATCAAACTAAATATAAACTATATGTTCACTCAATCCAATCTCAAATCAACTCCAAACTCAGTCAAACTTCTTTGACGACCTTTCCCAGTGGTTTGGACTTGACTGGACAGGTTGACCCAGTCAATAGTTGACTTGGTTAACTTAGTCAAACTCTGGTCAAACTTGCCTTGTTTGGGTCAAATTCTCCCATTCATTCAAGCTTGATCCATCCAAACTTTATTAAACACTCAAACTCATCCCATTATATATCTTAAACATATTCTAATTATGGGTGAGCCAAAACCCCTTTATTTTGACCAATTCAACTCCAAATCCTTGCTCAAAACCCTATGTTATATGCTCCCATTTACTCTTATCATAGCTATAACCCTTTTTGACTCCACCTACGCTTGCTCCAAAAAGCTCTCTACTTTTCCTAGATGCCACATTAGCAACTTTGACTTGGTTGACTGCTCAAACCAGTCAACAAGTCAATCAAACTCCTTTTAAATGGTCAACCTCCCCTCTAAATTTTAAATCCATTACCCTAAGGATTTAGGGTTCACCCAACCAACATCCCACACTCCTTCCCTACGCCTCATCCCACTTTGACTTGTTAATTGGTCAAATAATTGAAACTTGGATCAAATGAGCTAGGGAGGTCAAACTCTTTCTTGCGTGGAAATTCCTTTCAATCCTCCTGTTCCAACTTCACTAAATGAGGTTTAAAATACTTCTAAACCTCTATTAACCAGGTTCAAGGGGGTGGTTTAACCAAAAATGGCAAGTGGTCCACTCCCTCAAGCTCAAGTCTCTAATAGGAGCATGGCTTAACCCAACCTATTCTCTGCCCTTCCAATGTCCTGGGACACTTGTGCTCATCAGGCCAAAAGGTCTGATTGATACACACCGTCTAAACTATACCCTTGGGATAAAAACTATCAAGAGCCTTCATTTACACCAATCTTAGATAATACTTCTCCTAGAGCCCTTTTGGAAAAACTCTTTCTTCGTTTGAGCTCCCAATAACTCCCTCTCCATTTCCCTAGTCAAAACCCGACGGCCCAAGCTCACTGGGGGCGAGTTCTCTAGCAAACCAAGGCCATACTCCATCCAAGTCTTCATCCATTAGATCTAGGGCATTTCAGAAAGTGCTTTCAACTAAGGGAATACACGTAGACAAACTACTAGTTCAGAGGTTCCATTATTTCTAAAATTGAATGGTAAAATTTCTCAAAATCTTTAACCCTAGGTCACTACACTTAAGATAAAATAGCTTTTCATATAGTGCATTTCAAACTGAGTTTTGACCACCCATGATTTCTATTCAGGTATTCTAGCTATAATTAACATTTCAATTGAAATGATCGATCTGATCGATAGAACAAGGCAAATAGTGATTCTAGGGTGCTTTTGCAGTCTCCGTAAGGTATACATTTTTTGGACCATTGATCACACAATCAACCATTCAGATCAAGCTCTTCCATGGCTCTGATTAACCATAGATCGATCTTGAAGTCAATCTTCTGGTCTGGATCAATTTGGACCTTTTGTTTCGTACCACACTCGATTCGATGGGTACAAACCGCTGCTGACTTAGATAAGTGAGCAGCACGGTCACAACAGTACATCCCACATTAATGGCCAACGATTGCCATCACTCAATAATTGGTCATTAATGCTTAACGTGCTTTCGATCTAACAGTCCAGACGCTGCCGCGTAGCCCCACCGTTATAGCGACGTCGCTTCAAATTTAGAAAAACACATAATATATTAAAGTTTTTATAATTTTAAATATTTTAATTTAAATTTAAATTCAATAAATAAAAAATAAAAAATAACTTAATTTATTTCAAATAATTCTAATTATTTAATTATTTTAATTTTTAATGAAATATTAAATCAAATATTTAAAAATTTAATAGTATTTCTTAAAATATTTTAAATAAAAAGATAATTTTTTTAGGAAACTTTAATTTAAAATTAAATTAATTCAAGATATTTTAAATATTTTAAATAGTTTTAATATTTGGATATTTAATTAATAATAATTAAATAATGACTTAAATAATTTGCGAAAATCAGAAACTTTTATTTTAAAATATGTTCAAATTATGAAGGTATTTTTAGAAACCACTTTAAAATTCTTTTTGAAATTATCTTAATTTCTTTAATTTTGAATTGAAATTAAGTTATTTTCATATATAAAATTAATTTTAAAATTATATATGTTAAGTTTTGAGAACTTGTAGTGATGGCTTTGAAATTTTAAACATAGGTTTAGCGTGATTGAATAGATGTGGTGGGCTTGGATTAGTGAATAATTGCATTCCAATTTGTTATTAATCACATTATCCTTTATGTTTACAATCATGATTTGCATGTGTAGGTTGCACTTGCACCTATCTTAGGCTATCCTAATTTTAAGGATTTGATTGTGTTTGCTTGTTTATTTATAAGTTTTTGCCCAAGGGTTAGAAACATTTATTTCAAACCTATTTAACATAGTGACACCTTAAAGACACAAATTAAGAAAGTTTCTTAAGAAATTTAGGTTAATGTTAGTAAATAAAATATGAATCCAATAGGCATGAAATTTTGTTTACTTGAACCTAGTGATATCTCTAACCTTAAAGAAAATTTCCCATAAATTTTGGAAATCAGTAAGCCACCTAATTCATTAACTTCAGATTAAATCATTAATTAAGCCTTAAAACTTCAAAAAATTCAATAATCTAATTAAATCCAAAAATTATAAATAATCCCTCTAACTGACACATATTTAACCCCTAATTAATGAAAATTAAAATCCTCTGATTTGACCCTTACTTTAAGTTTAATTTGATTTTTAAGGAAAATTAACAATTAATTAAATTATTTAATTAAAAACATTAAAATTCCAAAAAATTCCAAAACACTTTGAAAAATCCCCTTATTTCATTTCTGACCTTTGGGGGTGATCCTAAGAGGTTTGGGACTGAGTTGGATCAAAATCTAAAAATCCCATTAATTAGGCAATTTTAAAAATAAATTTCAAAATATCCAAAACTTTAAAAAATCACCAATAATTCTAGAAAAATCCAATTTAATCAAACTCAAAGCCTTCAAGTCTAATTAAATTCAATTATTTTCTAAAGACGTCAAACCTCCAAAATTAAATTAAAGTCAAAAAGTCCACTTTTCGACCAACCGTAGTTCAATACCAATTCCAAACTTCAAAAATTCAAAACATAATGCAGAAAATCTCGAATCCGATAAACAAATAGTCAAATTGCTCATCTTAGGGTCTAGTATTTGTTAAAAATCTAAACTTACAAAATTGACTTTAATTTAAGAAGACAACTTTGAATTCCCTTAATTAAAGTATTTAAATAATTCCAAAAAATATTTAAAATTTAGTAATTAACTTAAAACTCCAAAAACCTTAATCTAATCATCAAAAGCAGTCAACAAACCCCATAATACATAATAAGCTCTCCGAAGATGAGGTTTTTAAGATATACTGCCTCAAACTACGGAACTAAGTGTTCTCTAAGGAGACCTCATCCTGGAGCCTGATGTTACAAAGCCAAGAATGGATTTAATGGAGCATTAAAATTTTAAATTAATTGATTAATAATGATTTAACCAAATTAAACTTCTTAATTCAACTACTTCAACCAAGTTTTTAGGATAGACTACCTCTGGCTAAGGGGCTAAGTGTCCAAAGGAGGCCTCATCCTTGAGCATAATTTTACAACATCATGAACCTGTTAATGGAAAATTAAATTATTCTTTAAAATAAATAATTAACCAATTTAACTAAAATTTATGAAACCTTGATTTTCAACCAGTTAACCAATTTAACCATCAAAATTTACTTAAAATAAGCCTTAATGCACTAATATTTAAACACAATTATAGATGTATTCTTTTGACCTTTAACTAACCCAAATATTAGGCAACTTTAACAAACTACATAGTTAAAGATCTATCCCAACCACACAACCTTTAACACATACTTTAGATGATTTGCTAGGATAACCAACTTTAGTCTATACTAGGTCGGTGTTTACATTACTACTGTGTGTCGGGGTTTCCAATTGTTTACTTACTTTTACTACACTCTACGAATTGATGTGATCGGTGATAGCTTACCCTTAGTTAAGGACCGATCTGCTTGCTCACAAGATTTTCTATAGGTGTTCAAGCTCATGTAGGGCACTAAAAAAGGGGGCCAAATTGAAAATAATTATAATTATTATAGGAGCTTTAGCTGCTTAGCCCCCAAATAAATACGAGTGTGGCCAAATATATTTATTTATTAAATTAATTGCATATTTATGTACTTGGGACATGATTTCTTTATTTAAATGCTTAGGATAACCCTAGAGGAAAGTCTAGATATTTTAATTTATTTTTTAATATTGATGTAATTTGTTTAAAGTTAAGGGTTGTAAAAGTTGATCTTTGAGTTGAGATATAGGTATCCAAAATTAAATTCCATAGAGGAAAGGAAACCCCTCAGGGGATAGTCCTTTTCTAATTAGATTCCCAATTTTTAATCATTTAAATATCCAAAGTGAAAAGAATAGCCTTCTCACTCGGGGGAAGAGTTTTCTTTATCATTTGGGTATCCATATATGAAGAATTCAAGGAGCTCGATGAGTAGAAGGATGAAGAGTTAAAGACAAAGAGTAACCCACTCAAAGTCACTTGCATCTTCCATATGATTATAATCCAAGTTTATTGTGAGTGGTGCCCGACCTTATTTAATTTTTGTAATTTCTTGGTTATAATAATCAAATAATTTGCCTATAAATATTTATTTAATTAATTTGATAATTTAATGTGTTAATTAAATTGTAATTAGGATTTGACTAATTTTTCTAATTTTTTGGCGATTTATATGTTGAGCTTGTTTTAGCCAAGATTTGATAAGAGGCTCCTAAGGACACATAAAATTTTTTTAACTCAAAATTAAAATTTGAAAATTTTAGGCCGATACAGAAACTCTAACAATTTAACAAGTAAGCCCAGGACCACCAGGAGTCAGCATTAGCATAGTTTAACTTTCTCCTCCTTGTTAGGCACCTCTCAGCTTGTGGTTCTAGTAGACCACCTTGCCTTCGAGGGAGTAGATCTGTCAAGGGTCACTAAAAAAATAAATTTTAAGCCTTTTTTTTAAAAAATGCTTCGTATATATTCTATGCATTTAATCAAGTTGACCACCATGCATTACATTGAAATCTAATTAAAAGTATCTTAAATTTTAATTACATTTGAGATAAATATTTTCACCCCGCATAAGTCAAGGAACCAATAAAAATCTACTCTAGACGTCGGTCCCAATTCTCAACAAACTTAATAACAACATCCCTACCACTCTTTTAAGATGAGACTTATAAATTTTAAATCGACTAGGTGATTAGTTGGCTCCCTAATTTAGACCAAGGTAAGTCTAGATTTTGTACTACATTAGTTAGGTTTGGGCCTCCATCGTTCAATATCAAAAATAGATTTAGGATTCAGGGTAGATTTTGAATTATAAGACCCCAACCTTCAGGAACACAATCTAAAAGCTTATATTAGGTTGGGACACTTCTGAACTGTTTCAGAATTTTAAAGTATCTTCTACTTCTTCTCTGTTGACTCCTAAAGTAAATGCTCCAATTCAATTATGTCCTTATTGAAATTCAAAAATTCACCTCCTTTGAAATCACTCCTAATAATTTTGTAAATAAAATTTCTATTGTTATGTTAATTGAGAGTATTTGTAGAGACCCTAGTTTACTATATGTAATTAACTATGAGAGCTTGCACTCGTAGGAGATTTAGAACACACTTTAACCTTTTTCAAAAATAAAATTTTAAAACTTAATTAATTTTCTTTAGGAGAATTAAAATCAGTTATCATCATGTATGAATAACTATTAATGAATGATATTTTCTTTCTTTAGGGAGATATATCATTTGTTGATAAGACTTTGAATATGAGAATAATGATAATTCATACAGATTATTATAGCTAGATATTTGATTGAACTTCACTTTTATCCTTTAGAGCCATATATGAAAATTCGAATAGGTTGTTATACCTAATAAAATTATCCCAAGGCTAACCAAGAGAGGGGGGGGGGGGGGGGGGGGGGGGGGTGAATTGGTAATTAAAAAATTCTCTTAGATTTCAAAAAACTGATTTATAATTTTTTAGTATAATAATAAAAATTTCAAAAAAAAAAATGTTTTTTAACCACAACAAACTAAAGTGTTTAAAATTGAAATGCAGTAAAAAGTATCAGAACAGAAGATCACTAAATTTTATGGTCATTTGGTCCAACTTGATCTACATCTACTCTCTAAAAACTCCTTCAAGTATTGCACTAAATCAAAGTGACTCTCCCTTTACTCTTAAAGCAAGGCAAAGAAGCCCTTACAAAACCTGTTTTCCACCAACTCGATGTGGTAGAGTACTGACGTCCTTTCTAACCCTCTTACTGATGGCAGAGTACCAACATCCTTTATCACCCTCCTTGTGACGGCAGAGAACAACTGTCCTTTCTCACCCTCCTAGTGATGGTAGAGAACCAACATCCTTTTTTATCCTCCAGGTGACGATATAGTACTGTGATCTTCTTTAAAAATCATCTCTTAAGAGCCTTCAAGGAAGTAGGGAGAAACTTGAAGAACAAACAATATATCATTAACTCTGGGTAACTTTGTGAATCCCCTAAAAAATTCTTTTCAAAAAATCTTTCAATCTTCACTTCTAAAACACTCTCCCAAACACTCTCCTTCTCAACTCTTAGAAGAATTTCGTAATAATAACTCTAAAAGATTGTAGGTGACAGTTTTTAGGACTCTTATATGTGAAAAACAATAAAAATTGTCCATAAAACTTAAAAAATTAAGTTAAATAAATTTAAATCATACAACATGATCATACTTTATACGAACAGTTCAAAATTCTATGTATGATCATGTAAAAACTTAATTTCATACTCTATCAGTCGTTCGTAATATCTGCATCGTATAATATGAATACTTGAAAACTGAACAAATTTGTTTGGTATGATTATGTAAGAACCCTATTCGTACATTGTGAATCATCTATAAGAACATAATATCATACACTATGAGCAGTTTAAATAAATCATGCTTCGTTTGGTACGAATGTGGATGACCACATTTCATACTCTAGGAGTCATCTGTATCAATCTAAAATCATACAGTACGATCAATTAAAAAATTGAAGAGATCGTTTGGGACAAACTCGTATGCACCCATTTCATACTCTAAGAGTCATCTGTATGAACCCTACTTCGTATAATACGATCAGTTAGAAAATGATGAGTTCATTCAGAATGAACTGGTATGCACCCATTTCGTACTCTCTAAGTTATTTGTATGAAAAGATTATTGTACAATACAAAAAATATAAAATTTTCCTTGACATGATTTGCTTAACTTTGTTTTAGAGGAACTACCATTACAAACCATCCTATACGAATTGAAAATCATAGAATATGATTAGTTTTAAAAATTAAAGTAATAACTCACTCCCTTAGTGTGTCTGTGCACGGTTACTCAATTACATTCACACTCTCTCAGACTTAAGAAAAATAAAAAAAATTATGAACTCTATTACATGAAACTATAATCTAATCTATCTTGAAGTCATTGGCAGTCTTATATATGATTTCCCTGAAATATTAGTATACACAAATAACACATAAAATATATCTAATTTATGCTAGGAGAAACAGTAATCACAACAATAATATTTTGGTATCATAAAAAAATCACTTGATATGAAACTTAATTTTGAAATCTAACTTGTAATAATCTCCCACTTTTTGATGATGGCAAAATAATTATTATTTTAGTTAACGCTCAAGGAAATTTTTCTCCTAAGCTCCCCCTCAATGAATGATCAATTTTTTTTTTTTTTATAAAAAAGGATTATAATGAAAATCAAAACCATAATAAATTAAAAAGATCCTAAAATAAACATACACAACAAAACACACATAGTATAGACATCAAAGCACACAGTACACATATCACATAGATCACACAAAAATAATCATACACAAATAAAAAACATCAAATAATATTTAATGACTCCCTCTTTTGAAGAAAATAAAAAGGGAAGTACCTCTTGGAAAGATAAGTTTCTATTGATAAATCAAACATATGATTAAGAAGAAGATTTTAAACTATTTGCAAATACAACATTAATATCCTAATGTGAAAAGTAAAGCCTCAAATTTTAAATCGAAGAATAATTAAGATAGAAAAATCAATCAGGTTCACTGTTTGTTCTAGGCATATCAAATAAAAATAGTTATTAGAAAATGATGAAATAATGATTAATTAGTTTCTACTTCAATAGTGGAGATTATTGCTGATTATATGAATTTGTATAAGAGATAGAAAGATAAAGGAAAGAACTATATGAACCTTTCAATTGACAACGTTGTGCATCTTTTTAGTTTTCACTAATTTTATGCCTATTTTCACTTTGGTGAACATTGTGCATCTTTTTAAACTAGTGGCACATTTTGTGCATCTTTGAAGTCAGGCATGCTTTGTGCATCTTTTTATAATTTCACTTTCCAATATCTGTAAATCTTAAAACAAATTTTAATAATCAATAAAAATAAATACATTGAAGAAGAAATCAAATAAAAATAAGACATATATTTTACAACAATTATAGCTAAATCATATTTGTCTATAAGAATATAAAATTGATCTTCTTATCTTCATCCAATTATAATTTAATTTAAAATATTGAGAGATTAAATTTTGTAAGGAAATTAATTTATAGAGAAAAGTAATTTAAAATTTCATTCTAGAAATCATCTTCAAATAAATTTTCTCTAAAAACTTAAACAATTCAAGAAGGGTAATTTCAACACAAGTCAAAATGTCATTCCATTTAACACTTGTAACACATACATCTAATACATCATATCATAAAAGGAAGAACCACAACCTAGCAAAGCCAACATATAAGATCAAAAGAAACATCTCAATAAAAAGTATAAAATCTCAATAATAAGTACAATAAAGAAGTAACAACTAAAATTCGGAGGTACCTTGGTTTGGAGGTGGTTGAGGGGTGAACATCATAATGTAGCTATTTATAGTAGCTACTTGCATGCTGATAGAGTCAAATTGTCCTCTAATCCACCCAATGTCTTCATTATACCTAGCATCCTGCTAGTTTAGGTGATTCTCAATTTGATCAAAATAATCAAAATGAGATTCCAATATATCAAATTATTGGACCATTTCTTGATAGAAATTCTAATCGGGTCCAAGAGTAGGTATAGGTGCTAGTGCAAGTGCTCCTTCTCCCTCAGATTCTTCTCCCTAAGATCCTTGAACATGTTAAAAAGTGCTCGAAAAGAAGCATCGATAAAGTAAATAGGAACATGAGTAGGAGAATAAGGCTGGATTAAAGTGTACTTGTTTTCTAAAATGTAGGTAACTAAATGTCCTAAAGCCACATTTTTCTTTCTCCTATTGTGAGGAAGTTTAATATATAAAAAACTTATAGATATAGTCCATAAGCCGTTGGGCTTCATCTATAGGAGTGTTGATCATGATAAGTTATGTGATAGTAGATAATAAAGGAGTTAGATTGATATGATCACCAGCTTTAGGTATTATAGATGTTCTCAAAACATTCTAGATGATTCTGGCATTTTAGTTTAGGATATACACATGAAAAAGGTGATTGATTTGAGCAACACCTCTAAGAGTTTGGTTAATTTCAAACTAGTCAAAATCAAATCCAGAGGTTACGGTGTGCGCCTTAACCCCTTCAGCCCTAAGATGTAAGAAGTTGCCTAAATCTTCCTTAGTTATTTCAACACGCTACTTAAAGACATAAAAAGTCATCCTAGTGTGATCTTCATTCATTCTCATGTTTGCAAGGAAAACTTGGAATGTGTCATGATGATAGACATAAATCAAAGTGAGGATAAAAGAGAATTGAGTTGAGGTAAAAAGAGGCATAACTAGGAAGTTAATGTCTCTTTGAATTAGGAGATGCGAGGGGGTAATCTTAGCTTCAAAGTAATGACTATAGGCTTCCTCATTTTCTTTCTAGACAAAGTTCTCATCTCTACCATGGTAAGAGGATAAGACATTGGAAGTTTGTGGATGTTTGCTACTGCTGGCTATTTCTAAAGCTTGGACTTGAGATGCTTGAGATTGAAGATGATTGCAAAGAAAAATCATAGAATACCTTTCAATTTAAATAAAAATGATCAATAGTATAGTATAAAAATTTGATCGTACTTACGATTTTAAAATTATACGGGATGAAGATAATTTCATACACACTAATGGAAATGACCAAAAATGAAATGACTTTTAATAAACTGACTTTCCCGAGGAGTTATTTTGTACACCTTTTTTACCATGATGATCGTATAGCTGAACACCTATTCATCTGAGATGATTAGAATAATAATGATCATATATGGTGGTTAGGTTAATCCGCATGAGAAACTAATAGCAGGATCATACAAATGAAATATGATTTTATACGTATGACCAGTAAAAAATAACTGACATTTGGAAAACCATCCACAATCATACATAAGAAAAGTAACTAATCGTACAGACAATGATGACATCGTATAGTATGATAGGCATTAAAAATCTCAATTTTGTGTGGTCATCAAAGGAAAAAAATCATGTATATTCTATATAATTCATATAGTATGAAAAAGTTTGTACAATATGAAAGAAAACCAAACTTAAGACATGATAAACAAAACTCTATTTAAATTCACACAAGATCAATGACAAGCAATAATGAAAATAAAAATAACAATAATAGTAACGAAAGAAAAAATAATAAACACAAACTAGAGAAATAAACAACAACTAACAAACAAACAAACAAAATAAACACATTAATACATTACAAATCTAAATTGTAGAAATTCAATTTTAAGCATTAAGATCAATCACACCTAATATGGTTAATAAGGTGCTAAATATTTCAAAAGCTAATAGTTTTGTAAAAATATATGTAAGTTGATTCTCAAAAGCAACATGGTGTAATTCAATTGCTCAATTAGCCACATATTCTCTAATGAAGTGATGCCTTATATAGATATATACTTGGTTCTAGAATTTGAATAGAATTATTTGAAATACATATGACACTTGTATTAACTAAAAAAATTAGAATAATGCTAATAGAAAATCATAAATAAATTAGTTATTATTTTAACCAAAGAACTTGTGCCACACAACTTTCTAAGGTAATGTATTCTACTTCAGCAGTATAAAGGGCTATTGATTAATGTTTTATACTAGACCAAGAAACTAAAGAGTTTCCTTTGAATTGATTAGTTTCAGAAGTACTTTTCTGATTAATCCTATATCCTATAAAATTTAAATTAGAATATCTAATAATTTCAAATGAAGAGCTATTCTTATGATACCAAATCCTTTAGTTTTGAGTTCCCAAAAGATATCTCAAAATTCTTTTAATATCAGTCAAATGTGATTCCTTTAGATTAGATTGAAATCTAGCACACAAATAAATACTAAATATGATATTTGGTCTGCTAGCTGTTAGGTAAAGTAATGATCCCATTTTTCCTCTAAATTTTTTTTATTAACAAATTTTTTTTTTAGAGTCCTTATCTAACTGCATTGAGAAACTCATTGGTGCACACACTGATTTAGCACTATCTATTTCATATTTCTTGACAATATCCTTAATATACTTTGATTGACTAAAAAATATTCCATTATCATTCTACTTTATGCTAAAACTAAGAAAATAGCTTAACTCTCCCATCAAACTTATTTCAAATTCACTACTCATTATTTTTAAAAAATCATCACAAAGATTATTATTTATGGATCCAAATAAGATATCATCAATATATATTTAGATAATGAGTATGTCATCTCCTACCCTTTTTATAAAGAGAGTGATATCCATACTTCCTTTAACAAATGATCTTTCTAGTAGAAAAGTACTTAACCTCTCATACTATGCCCTAGGTTCTTGTTTTAGTTCATGCAATACCTTTTAAATTTAAACACGTGATTATGGAATTTTGAATTTTCCAAATTTGAAGATTGCTCAATATAAACATCATCTTATATCACCCCATTTAATAAGGCACTCTTAACATCTATTTATAATAATTAAAAACCTTTAAAACAAGTAAAAGATAATAACACCCTTATTGCTTTAAGTCTATCTACAAGGGCAAAATTTTCTTCAAAATAAATTCCTTCTATTTTATTATAATCCTTGGCCACCAATCTTACCTTATTTTTAACCACTACAGCTGAATCATTAATTTTATTTTTGAATCTCAACTTAGTTCTAATAACACTTTGATCATTAGGCCTTTCAATTAATTTTCAAACATCATTTTTAACAAATTGATTCAGTTATTCTTGCATGAAAAAATATAAAATTTATCAGAAAGTGTTTGATTTATATTAGTGGGTTCAATCATTAATATAAAGACAGAGTTGTTCATTTCTTTGTTAAGTCCATGCCTAGTTCTAATACCCTCATTAGGTTCACCTAAAATTAAATCTTTATGATAACTCTTAGAAAATTTCCATTATCTAGGCAATTTATTCTCTATTCCAACATTCTCTTCAAAATTTGTCTTTTCAATTTCTTGGGAGATATCTTCAATATATTCTTCCTCCAACCTTGGCTCTTTAGAAATACTAGATTCATCAAAAACAACTTGTGTTATCTCCTCAACTATCAAAGAGCTCTTATTAAAAATCCTGTAGGATTTGCCAAATTTAGAATATCCTACAAAAAATTCCTTCATCAAATTTAGTATAAAATTTCCTAAAATAGTTTTACCATTATTATGAATGAACACCGTACATCTAAAAATATGTAAATATGAAAGATTAGATGTTATCCCCTTAAGAAATTCATAGGATGTCATATTCAACTTGGATCTAATGTTTAACATATTTAGAACATAATAAGCCATACTAACCGCTTCAACCAAAATATTTTTGAAGTAAACATTCAGCTAACATAGCTCTAGCGGCTTCTATCAGAGTCCTATTCTTTCTTTTAATAACCCCATTCTGCTTACTAATCATAGGTGCTAAAAAGTTATGATCAATTTCTTACTCTTTATAAAATCATTAAATTTTTCATTTTCAAACTCTCCACCATGATCACTTTAAATTAATAAAATTTCATACCTTATTTTCCTCTAAATCCAAGTTGAAAATTTTTTAAATTCATCAAATAACTCACTCTAACATTAGAATATCCTACAAAAATTACTTCATCAAATTTAGTATTAAAATTTCCTAAAATAGTTTTACCATTATTATGAATGAACACCTTACATCTAAATATATGTAAATATGAAAGATTAGGTGTTCTCCCCTTAAGAAATTCATAGGATGTCATGTTCAACTTGGATATAATGTTTAACATATTCAGAACATAATAAGCCATACTAACCTCTTCAACCCAAAAATATTTTTGAAGTCAATATTTAGCTAACATAGCTCTTGCGACTTCTATCAGGGTCCTATTCTTTCTTTTAATAACCCCATTTTTCTTAGTGATCCTAGGTGCTAAAAAGTTTTGATCAATTTCTTGCTCTCTATAAAATTCATCAAATTTTTTATTTTCAAATTCTTCACCATAATCAGTTTAAATTGATAAAATTTCATACCCTAGTTTCCTCTAAATCCAAGTTGAAAATTTTTTAAATTCATCAAATTACTCACTCTTATTAGATAAGAATTTGACCCAAGTGAATCTTAAAAAATCATTAACTATTACTTTAAATCAAGTATGTATATGTTATTTACCTTATTTCCATGCAACACATCAATTCCATTTCGGCTTATATTGCAGCTTGTAGGAAAAAAATTAACATTATAGCCCTTATCACAAAGCTGACTAATACTCAATAAGTTATATTTTAAGTCTTCTACTAGTAATACATTCTCAATAAAAACTATTTTTTTGTTGTCAATTATACTTATACCTACCACTTTCCTTATAGTATTGTCTCCCAATATCACTTTACCTCCATTCCTGACTTCCAGCGATATGAATTGATTTGAATCTCCAGTTATGTGCTTCGAACATCTCCTATCCAGGTACCAAATACTCTCATGAGGACTTTTATTAGAGCATTTTAATTAAATTATTAAACATTAGACTTGGAAACACAAATGAATTTAGGTTCACATCTTGGCAATGATAATCTAGATCCATGTTTGATATGTTGTGTTTTATGTATCTTAGGTCTCTACACTAGATGAGTTTTACTATGAATTTTACAAGTGTGGATATATGACCAATCATTCCATATGAAAAATATTTAACTCGAGGAAATGAATTTACCAATCTATGTGATTATACTATATTTTTCTAGGTTTTGAAATTTTATGCATCTAATTAGGATTGGAAAATTATTCAAGTATACGGGGTGTCCTGTTTTTCTTAAGAGCTTTTAGTTTCTCTTTAAGATATGAGTTTATGCTTTCTAAAATAGCATTGTCAACTCTTAACTCATGTTCACTTTAATTTATTTCATTTATAAACACATTATATTCATTTTTAAGATTAGTATAAGATGTTTTCAATAAATCATATTTCTTATTCAAATCATCAAATTCATCTAATAATGTCATTTAGTTGATATCTATTGATGCATGATCTTTCCTAAGGATTTTTTACTCTTTTAGTAAATTTAAAAATTATATATTCAATTTAGCATGCAATTTTTTGAGTTTCCTATATACAATATGGATTTTCTCAAAAATTTTAAATAACGCGTCATAGGACAAATCACTTACCTCCTCTTGATCCGACTGATCAAGTTTATCTGTCATTAAACACAAGTTTGTGACTTCCTCTTTTGCTTCTGTTTCTATGGAGTCCTTAGCTGAGTCAACCCAAAAGCTCTCTACAGTCTTTCTTTCCCTTCTTAACATTTACTTTTTCCTCAACTTTCTCCTTGTTAGGATTAGCTTTGAGATTCGGGGAATTGGATTTAATATATCCAGCTTTTTTGCATTCATAATAAATTACATCATTAGAAACTTTCGTATTCTTATGAAACTTACCCTTATTCTACTGCTCATGTCTCCATTATTTTCTTCTTAGGAAACTTTTTTGTTGACCTCGATTTTCATCAAACTTTTTCCTTAGAATTATATTTTAGTTGGATTTCAATTTCTAGTGGGTTGTCTGCTTGTTATTTGATTTAGAGAAATGAAGTTTTCGGCTTCTCATTCTTAAATGTGTATGGCTTTGTTATGAGACCATAGTAGAGTTGGGAGAAATAGTTTGGCATGTTCTCAAAACTTTATTTGTGACCTCCCAAAGCCTCTTTTTCTATGTCATATTAATAACTTGGTACGTTGAGCCCTTAAAAGAAACGTCTTGCACTCTCTTATGTTGTTTGTTGTTTTTTTTTTTTTTTGGAAAGAAGAATGTGTGGAATCATTCCTTGGCATGACAAAAAATGAATAGTTGTTTGGAACATTTCTTATGAGTTTTGGGTAGAATGTGACATATGTTGAAGGCTTGAGCTTGTTGGAGGATAGATGTGTTTGGTAGAGTCAATATGATGTTATTTATGTTGTTGGAGCATGTTTTTTTTAACCTTTGGGGAAAGTAAATTGATATCAAAACCTCCTTATAATGATTGCATTTTTACTAAACAGTTGAGTTTCAAATTTATGTTGGGTGCGTGGTTTTGTTGCTTGGCTTAAGGAATATGATATCCTTTTTTTTTTTAACTATCATTTCGTTGGTGGGAGTACAAAAGGGAAGGTTTGATACATGTTGAAAGCTTTATTTGTAATCTTTTAAAGGTATCTTCTTACATTGCATTAGTTACTTAAGATGTTAAAGAAATGCTTTTGCACTATCCTATGCTATATGTTTATTTGGAGAGTAGTAGTTACAAGAAAGTGCCTCTTTACATGAGTGGAAGTGTAGTTTTTTGAAATGTTTCTATGAAGTATTGGGAAGGGGAGCATGCTAAAAACTTGACTTATTGGATGACAATTGTAAATGATTAGAAAGAAAGACATAGCTCCTTTTCTCCCTTTTTCTCTTTACTTCTTTCCCCTTCCCTTTCTACTACTTCTTTCATTACTTGTGCTTTGAGATGAAAAAAAAAACTTCATGATTTCCTTTATGCAAAAATCTTATGATTTGCTGTATGTTGGAAAATTTTGTGAGTTGTCTCATATTTGAAAGATGGATGGCTTTGTTATATTTGAAAGACATATGATTTGTTTTGTGTTGAAAAGAGTTTTGTTTATGTTGCGTTTAAAAGAGCTTTGGTTGGTCTTATGTTGGTAAGAGCTATGTTTTGCTTTATGATTGAAAAGGTCTACAAGTCATTTTATATTGAAATATAAGAGCACTTGTTTGTTTTGTGTCGAAAAGAGTTTTGGTGGATTGTTTGTGCAGGGATTTTATATTTCGTTTGATTTGGAAGTTTTTTATAAGTTATTTTGGGATCGAAAATCTTATATATGGCTTTGTGCTGAAGAGTTCTTTATATCTTTTTTGAACGAAGTGATATTTCATATGTGAGTTGTTTTTCTTCTTTTTATGTTTGCTTCTATAGTTGAGTTTGGATAAATGTGGAGTGAAAGTTTATTTGAGTTTTAATTTTGGGAGCTTATTTTCCCTTCACAAGTTTTGAGTTTATGTGGGAAATAGTATATGTAATTGAGTCTGATTTTCTTGAGTGCTTTGTTTGGAATATGGGAACAGTGAAGGATACAAAAGAACTCCTTCTTTCCTATTCACGTTATATGGAATTGGGGTGAAGGGCATTTTAGAGGCATGCTTGACTTCAAAGAGGTATGCCCAATAATAAGATGCCTACATTTCTTTTATTATTATTATTTTTTCATTCCTTCCTTTTGACATTTTATCATCTTTATCTTTACTTCTCATCTTTCTACTACTTTTCTGGTTATTGTCTTAGTTCATTCATAGATTCCTAAACCTTTTGATACATGTACGAATGTCTAAAAGGGTTAGAAAACACTTTCTTTTATCTCCTATAACACTAGTGACATCTAAGGACAGAGTCTTAGATAAAATAGACTTATGATGCATGCTCCCTATAAGATAGATACATCAAAACATAAACTTAGTGACACATTTTCCTTGGTTTAGTGTTCCTTAACTCACTAATAATCAACCAATAAAATCATTCATAATTTAACTATTAAATTGCATTAAAACACCTAATTTTAAATCAAACAATAATTAACTTGTTTAACCACTAAAGTACAAAACTTAGATCAAATTTTATAAATCTATTAATCGATCTCTAACCAACCCAAAACTTAAAAGAGGTAGACTAAATCAAGAGAGTAAAGCTACACTAAAACTTATTAAAATAAAAGACTTCTAAAACCCAAACCATCATCAAACCTTAAGCAAACCTTTTAAAATCAACCAACAAATCCCTTAATACATAACAACTACTCCAAAGATGAATTTTTTGAATGGAGTACTCTGAGCTGCGGGGCTAAGTGTCCTAAGGAGGCCTAATTTCTCGAGCCTCGTGGCACAACGCCATGAATAAATTCAATGGAGTATTAAAACTTTAAAATTAATTGATTATTAATTATTTAAACCCAAATAAAACTCTAAAAATAACTATATCAATTGAGTTTTTAGGATGGAGTACTCCGGACTACAGGGCTAAGTGTCCTAAGAAGGCCTGATTCCTTGAGCCTGGTGGCACAACACCACAAATCGGTTGATAGCAAACTTAACTAATTTAACCACTTAATTAATAATAAATCACTTAACTCACCTTTCTTTTTAATTTACAACTAATTAAATTAATTTAACAAAATTGGTTACCATTGGGTAACCCAGGCCTACGAGGCTATTAAATTAGTCCCACGGAGGGTGAAATAAATCTTACGGTCTTGGTGAGTAATAAAGGTGGTAATTAACTAAACACTAAAATAAAACTTCTAAAATAAATCTTAAGACATTAATATTTAAACTCAAACTAAGATTTCTCTTTTAGCCCTTTAACAAATCAAAAATACAAGCAACCTTAACTAAATCATCATATATATGACATATTCAAAACTACACAGCCTACTATACACACACCTAAACTTATTTATTAGGACATGACTTCTAGCACTAGGTGAGACCAATTTTTTATTTTGTTATTCAATATCAATTACTCTTACCAAATTAGAGAACTACCACATTGTTTTATAATCTAGCAATAATGTGCACATGTTATATATCAATATTTCTTTTATGAATGGCATATATGCTCACATTTATATTTCTCTTTTATCTTATCTTGTGAGGTACATCAGGTCTTGTATGGTCGAGAATCAAATGGGACCATTTACTTAGGAGCTTTTGAGTGGGAACTCTATAATCAGGTATAATCCCTACAACTTGTAAAGAAAACTCCTAATTATATATCAAAACTACTACACATCACACACATCTTATTAATAGCTTTTAGTTTAATATATATTCTAGCATGTTTAGGTAGCTGGACATAGGTTAATGCACTAACAAAGCTTTGGCCCTGTAGACTAAAGCTTGCCCCCCTTCTGTGAGCTCTAGAGACCCTTTGGTCACCTTAGGCATGTAGTGTAGGCCAACCTATTTATGATATATGCATCGCCAATTTTTCCATATGAAGTGGGCACCGCTAGGATGTTCCATTGTCTTTTAGTTTTGGGTATAATACGCCCCACCTTACGTGAGCCCTAGAGACTATTAGGGTCATTTTAGGCCTGTAGTGTAGGCCACCTATTTGTGCTATGGACATCGTTGTTTTCCCATGCGAAGTGGGCACTGTTAGGATGATTTTCTATTGTGATGTGATGCGGGTATCTTGCCTGGAGCATATCCTTGATGTATTTATTTATTTTTTCTATACTCCGAATGTCATGCATGTATTTTTATACACTTTGCTTCACAGTGCACCTTACTTACATGTATGCATTACATTAGCATTGCTCAAGTAAAAATGTCATCTTATCTTTTAGTAGACAAAAGGGTATTTTTACTTATGTATCTATTTCATGCATCATATATTGCACTAGGTATATTCTTTTGCATATTATAGAGTCCCTAATTTAAACCTTTTAAGCTACAAATCATCAATTCCTTAGGATAGAGCCTTCCTATCTTGCATACATATAGGGTGATTGATTGTGTTTAGGATGTTAGTTGGCAGCTCACTCCATAAAAGCATAAGCCCATATTGTACACTCCTCAATGTGTCTCTTTTCATCTTTGATGAATTATGAGTATGTCATTTCTCCTATGATAATGAACATAATCTTTGATCTTTTAAACTCAAAATTTTAATCATATCTTTATTCATCTAAAAAGGTATAATCATCACTAAGGATAAAGAGAAGAGTTTATCCACGCTTTGGAATAGAATTTAAAAACTTTCTATGTACACCAAATGAAGAAGAGAATAATACACCATCATTAATCGAGTTTTCCTAGGTCAAGACCTAGATGTAATTAACCACTAGGGCTTACGCCCGTGGAAAATCGATCCCTACATCAAATAAACCCCATTCGAGCTGATGTATCGAATGGGGAAAATCTCATGATGTTTTGAGTTATATATATTATTATCCATTGATTTGTGTAGGGGAAAGACATTACCTTCTATGACTTATCGTATATATGACTCCATATGCTCTTCATTGGCCTGCTTGTGTCGAGTGTAAAGGCCTATGATCATTTTATCCTATGTGATAGTGCGATTGTACTCTTTGTATTCAAACCCCATGAGCAGCATCCTTTCGGAGACCCACACTTTTGAATTGCCTCATCATGAGAGTAATATCTTCATCATCCTTAGGATGTGACCGATCAATTTCAGAGACATCCACTTTCAACGTGATATTTTTCTTCTTCTGCTTGTCACTTGCATCAATCTATATTTGTGTCACTCTTTGCTTATAAGCAATCATTGATCCAAGCAAATTATCAATAAAATAAATAGTTAGGTCTTTTAACTCAGTTATGACTGTTATCTTTACGTCATAAATAGTAGGTAAACAATATAAAGTTTTATTAACTTTTTAAGAATTCGTTAGTTCCTTACCTAAAGTATGTAATGAGGTGATTATATGTATAAAACGAGTATACATGTTAATGATTAACTCAATCAGTTTTATGTGAAAAAATTCATAGTCGTGTAATAAAATATTCAATATGGATTATTTCACCTCATTTGTTTCTTCATATATTATGCAAAGTTTATCCTAATTTTCTTTTCCAATTTTATAAGTTGAAACATGCATATAGATCTTCGATTTTAGGGCTTAGAAAAAATAGTTTAAACATTTTGCATTTAACTCAGATAGTTCTTTTTCTTTTGCTGTCTAATCAGTAAATGGTATTTTAGTCCTAATTCCATTAACAAGTCTAGTTGATCTAGTATAACAATTCTGTACTAAAATTCTCATGCGATAGTCAAGTGATTGCAAAAGAGTAGACATACGAGTTTTCCAAAAGTCGAAAAGAATGTTATGAAATAGTGATGGTGTAGTGATCGAATATCCTTCATGAGTGTTACCGTTTCTAAAAAAAGCCATGATCATTTTCAAAAAGTTATCTAAACCTTAATTTTTTTAAATAGGCTCTAATATACTTAAAAGTTTGAATAGGTTGGTAGACCTAATAAAACTGTTCCAAGGCTAACCAAGAGGTGGGTGAATTGGTAATTAAAAAATTCTCTTAGATTTTAGATAATCAATTTAAGATTTTTTAGCACAATAATAAAATGTTCACACAAAAAATTTTCAACCCCCAACAAATTAAAATGCAAAAAATAGAAATGCAGTAAAAAGTAAAAGAACAGTAGAATAATAAATTTTATAGTAGTAGGGCCTAACAAGAACTACATCAACTCCCTGAAGACTCCTTTAAATATTGCATTAAATCAAAGTCACTCTCTTTTTTCCCACAGTAAGGTGGAGAAACCCTTACAAAACCTCTCTTCCACCAATCCAATACGGTAAAGTACCAACATCCTTTCTCACCCTCCTAGTGATGCTAGAGTACCAATGTCCTTTCTCACCCTCCTGGTGACGGCAGAGTACTAAAATCCTTTCTCACCCTCCTGGTGACAGCAGAGAACCAACATCTTTTCTCACCCTCATGGTGACGTAGAGAACCAACATCTTTTTTCACCCTGTTAGTGACTACAGAATACCGGGATCTTCTTTAAAAAATATTCTCTCAAGAGCCTTCAAGGAAGTAGGGAGAAACTTGAAGAATAAATAAGATATCCTTACCTTTGGGCAACCTTGTGAATCCCCTCACAAATTCCTCTCAAAAGATCTCTCAATCTTTACTCCTAAAATACTCTCTCAAACACTCTCTTTTTCCACTCTTGGAAGAAATTCACAGCAATAACTCTAGAAGATTATAGATGATAGTTTTTAGGACCCTTATATATAAAAGACAAAAAAAACTATCCAGAAAACTAAAAATTTTAAGTTGAACAAATTTAGATCATATAGTATGATCGTACTGCATACATACAAATAGTTCAAAAATCCATATACAATCATATACAAACCTGATTTCGTACACTATTAGTCATCTTTATGAACTGACATTATACAGTATGAATAGTTCAAAACTGAACAAATTCATTCAATACGATTATGTACGAACCCAATTCGTACACTATGAATTGCTTGTACGAACATAATATCATACATTATGAATAGTTTAAAAAAATCATGCTTTGTTTGGTACGAACGTGGATAACCCCATTTCATTCTCTGGGAGTAGTCTGTAGAAACCTAAAATCATACAATACAATCAGTTAAAAAACTAAAGAGATTGTTTGGGATGAACTGGTACACACATTTTTTGTACTCTAAGAGTCATTTGTACAAACCCCACTTCATACAATACGATCAGTTCAAAAATGGTGAGTTCATTCGAAACGAACTGGTATGTATCCATTTCTTACTCTGTGAGTTATATGTTTGAAAACATTATCATATAATACGAATAATATAAAATTTTTCTAGGCATTGTTTACTTAACTTTGTTCTAGAGGATCTACCATGATAAACTATCCAGTACGATTTAAAAATTGTACATTATTATTAGTTTTAAAAATAAAAGTTTTGACTCCTTCCCCCAATGTGTGTGTGCAAGGTTATCCAATTACAATCACACTCTCTCAGACTAAAAAAATAGATAAATTACATACTCCGTTACATGAAATCCTAATCTAATCTATCTGGAGGTCTTTGGCAGTCTGAAGTATGATTGCTCTAAAATGTTTGTACACACAAACAACACAAAGAAACTATATCCATGTATGTTAGGAGAAGTAGTAATAACAACAATAATATTTTGGTAACTTCAAAAACTCAATTGAGATAAAACTCAATCTTGAAATCGAAGTTCAACAATATGCAGTTCTTTCTTAAATTTGGCTACAACATTCAAGATGGGATTTGCAATTCTAAATCTCGACCCCATCACGAAATCATATTTCTACCTCTTGAGGTAGTATATCTTTTGTAACGGGTCATTTGATTTTAGAATTAAAATTCAATGTCAATTTCAAATTCCCCAATGAAAACTAAACTTTTCAAAACACCTTTTAACCCAAATAGTGCCCTCTTTAGATTCAAATTCTCACTTAAATCTAATAAAGAATGGTTATTTCTAATATTTTCTAACCAAGTTTTTTGAGTTCTACCTCTACCTTTCTTAACATATGCCAAATCTAATACATCTACTCTCCTAATAAGGTTTTCAAAAGGCTGACGTTTTATATGATCAAACCAACAAGGCAACTCTCTCTAACCTTATCTATCATTGGAACTACTCCAACCTTTTCCTAGATATGCAAGTTTCATATCTTATCTATAAGAGTAAGTCCACTCATCCATTTGACTATCCTCATCTCAGCAATACATAACTTAATATTATGCTTCTCTTTTAATGGATAGCATTCTGCATCATTAAGCATTGTAGGTCTCACCACCATCTTATAAAAATTTCCTAAAAGATTAAGTAGCACTTTTTTATTGCACAACAAAATGGAAGCATTCCTCCACTTCAATGATCTAACTTGAATTATACTAATAGTCTCCTAGTTTATTTCACCATCACTCTAAACAATAGACCCAAGATATCTAAAACGACTACACTTATTAATGACTTGATCACTCAAAGGCACACACACCCCACTAGCTCTATTCCTACTAAATTTACACTCAGTGTATTCAATTTTTAATCTACTTGAATGGAATCCTTTTGACTCTAAGGTTGACCTCCATAATTTAAGTTTACCTTCAACTCCCTCTCTAGTCTTATGAATAGGAAGAATATCATCAGCAAAAAGCATACACTAAGGTACATCCTCTTGCAAATTTCTAGTGAGAACATCCATTACTAAAGAAAAAAGATAAGGGCTTAAGGCTGGTGCTTGATGTAATCCAACTAAGATATGAAAATAATTAGTCAAATCACCTTGTGTTTAAACATAAGTAATAGATCTTGCATGTATAACTCTAATGACTTAAATATAAGCATTATTAACCCCTTTCTTTTCTAAAATTTTCCAGAACACGTCCCATGGATCTTTATCAAATGCTTTCTTTAAATCAATAAACATCATATGTATCCTCCTTAATATATCTAAACTTCTCCAACAATCCTTTCAAAAAATGAATATCTTCTATAGTAGACCTACCCGAAATGAATCCAAATTGGCTTTGACAAATATTAGAATTACGTCGTAATATAAGCTCCATAACACTCCCAAAGTTTTAAAGTATGACATATCAACTTAATTCCTCTATAATTAGCACAATTTTGTGCATCATGCTTATTCTTAAAAATAGGAATCAACACTTATTCTCTACTCATATGGCATGTTTTAGTCTTCAAAATAATATTAAAAAGTTTAGTAAGCCAAGAAATTCCTTCATCATCTAAGAATCTCCACACCTATTTTAGAATATCATCAGGTCCACTAATTATTTCACTTTTCATTTTCTTTAAAGCCTCTCTAACTTCTGTTTTACTAATACGAAGATATATATATATATATATATATATATATATATATATATATATATATATATATTCATTTAGAGTGTTAAGGTCACAAAAGTCAATCATATCCTCACAATCTTCATTGAAAAGCTTAATAAAATATCTCATCCACCATTATTGAATATCCTCTTTTAAAAGAGTACTTTTTAACTTCATTTGTAATGCAATTCCTTTGAACTAAATCCTTACTACTCCTATCTCTTTGTTTTTTTAGCTTATACATATATCTTTTATCCTTATTGGTATATAATATCCTTGTCTCAAAATCAGTCAAAAGGCCAGGTTCGGGTCCAACCCGAACTAACCTCGGTCCAAAAAGGTCAGCCCAACTCAATTTTGCAAACTGGTCACATTTCTCAACCCGAACCTGACCTAAGCAAGTTTTTAGGTTGACCCGACCCAACCCTGAAGACCAAATGCAAACATGTGTGTTACGGTTTAATGCTTTGCTTATAGGCGCAATAAGTGATCTCACCAGAATCAAGATGTGGCATGGAGGCAAGCGAGACTAGCATGGGTTGCAGAAGAGCATGCGACTTGCAGGTTTAGCAATACGTGTGGCTGGTGATCGTGCTTTGTTTTGGTCTACTCAATAGCGAGATATGCTAACACTTTAAGGCAGGAATAATGGCTACGAGAATAAAAAGAGCAAAATTTTTGTAAAAAGATGTGGAGCGAGTGTAGACAGTGGATGACAGATGATGTACGATATATTACGGATGAGATCAAGCTCAAGCACGTAGAAGCCATGTTCCCGAGTTAAGCCGGGTTGATTTAGGGTTTTTGGGTCAGTCGAACCTGACCCAATTTTATGAACTGGTCAAAAACTCAATCCCGAACTAGACCCATATGGTCAAAAACTCAATCCAACAAGGCAATTATCCAAACTCGTAGCCACTATAAATATTTTTAAAATCCTCTATCTCTCTATCAACATTTCCATTTAAATCTCCTACAATAAAAAACTCTTTCTTTAAGAGAAATCTTTTGAATTAATTCTTCTAAGTCATTTCAAAATTTCAATTTTAAATGCATATCTAAATCTACTTGAGGAGAATAAGCACTTATAATCTTAACATCAATAATAATATTCAAAGCAATAATTCTACCTATAATTTTATCATTTTTTAAAATATTATCCTTCAAACTTTATCTACAATCACACCTACACCATTTGTATTATGACTTTTACCAGAATACTAAAATTTAAATCCTAAACTATCAATCTCATTAGTCTTCTCTCCAACCCATTTAGTTTCCTCAACGTATAAAATATTTATCTTCCTTTGAATCATAATATCAATTAATTCTTTTAATTTGCTTGTAAGAAAACCTACATCCCAATATCTAATTTGAATTATAGTTTTATGGACTAGTTTTTTTTTTTAACATCCATCCGTGATGTGGGAACCCTTGCCTATTTAATACTACACTCGAACATCAATGCATTGGTCCTTACACACTTCTCTCTATATATAGGCTAAACAACGTGTCACTTATAAGGAGTGCCCTAGCATGGAGGGTTGTGTTAGGTAGTCAATAACCAGCGTAAAACTTGTCGAATAATCATGACATATGTTTATAATACTAATTAAGAAAAAAATATCACATTTATGTTTAAGGTACAAATTTTAATAGAATAAGAAATATGAAATTAAAACCAAAATTTTCCAAATAATTTATTTTTTATGAGATGTACGAAGGAAAGTCAAATTCAAAAGGGACAACTCTAAGAAGATACAACGCATTGTTGAGCTCATCTTTCAATGACATCCTAACCGAATACATGGTGTATTTTTGTAGAAATAAATCTAGTGGAAGATTATGACTTTGGGCAATCAAGTAATTAATAAGAGTACACATTTTAGATACATTAGGTCTATTACTCAGACTAATGGTGAAACAAATGTAGATATTATTAGTATAATTCAAGTTGAATGGTTGATGTGGAGTAAATCGTTGAGCTTGTAGTGTGATAGAAAAGTTCCCCTCAAACTTAAGAGAAATTTTTTTAAGATTGTAGTGAGACGTGCAATATTTTATGGCATAGAATATTGGCCATTAAAAGAGAAGCATTATATTATGTTATGTGTTGCAAGTATGAGGATGCTCAGGTGGATGATGTTGCAACCCGAGTTTGAGATTTTGATGATGCCAAATAATGAGTGTTTTTGGAACAGCTTTTCATTGAATATTATTTTATTTACTATTTTCCTTGAGCACTAACATTTCAGGAAGATCACAAGTGACTCAGGAAGAAAGGAAGACTCAAGACCGGGTAGATTAGAAGTATGAGTCAAACATTGTATTTTTCATTTATTGTATTTTTACTTTATTGAGTCTGGCCACAAAATGCGTAAGAGTAAGAGCAACCATGCACACACACAGGGGAGAGTTTTTTTTTTAACTGCAAAATGTAACAAAAATTCTTCTCTGGAGATCGTACTGTACGATTTTATTTCGTACCGTACGATCCATGCTATGTGGACAATTCTGTGAATAGATCGTACTGTACGAAGTCTTTCGTACTGTACGATATGTTCAGATCCAAAACCCTAGCCGTGATTTAATTTAAGTAAGTGATTTTGCGCCGTTCGTACTGTACGAATAAGTTCGTACTGTACGATATGTTTTTAATACTTACTTAAATTAACCCGTGATTAGTGCATGTAATTCAGGCATAATTAAAATTTGAACATCGTACTGTACGAACTTGATCGTACCATACGATGAACAGAGACGAAGTATGATCGTCCCGGATATCGTCCTGGACGATCTCTTGGTTTTTTGTCACATCGTACTGTACGATAGTAATCGTACCATACGATGAACAGAGACGACATCCGATCGTCCAGACCATCGTCCTGTACGAATAGCCTCTTGTTGGATCGTACCGTACGATATTATACGTACAGTACGAATTGTCTTTGAATTGTTCGTACATCTTCGTACCAGGACGACGTCTGTTTATGAAGATCGTACTGTACGATGTGGAATCGTACTGTACGAACAGTAACAGCTACTTTTGAATTCAGAGGTTTTTGGAGCCTTTTTTAGATATCAATCAAGTTCTTTTTCAGTAAGATTTACAGAGGGGGTGAACGTGGTTAGAGAGGGATTCCAAGGGAGAAAACTCTAGAGAAATTCTTGAGGGTTGAGAGAGGAAGGAGGAGGTGAGTGTTGTGAGGGAGAAGAGGTGTGAGGGAGATCACACGGTTGCTCCAAGCTTGCTGCATCTTGCTCCTCCTGTGGCCCGAGAAGGATTTGAGGGAGGATCTCCAAGGGAAAGGCTCGTCTACATCCGCTACCTCGAGGTTCTCTGCCTTCTCTAGGAGGGAGAAAAATGAGAAGGTTCTCTGCCGTCGCCAGGAGGGCGAAAACAGAGTTTGGTATTCCGCCACGCCGGGTTGGTGAAAGGGAGGTTTGTACAGGCTTCTCCGCCTTGCCGAGGGGGGCAAAAGGAGAATTATTTTGATAGTGAAAATCCCGGAGTGGAGGACTCCGGGGAGTGGATGTAGGTCATATTTTGACCGAACCACTATAAAATTCTTGGTGTGTTCTTTCCTTATCGTTGTTTACTTTTTGCTTGCATTTTAAATTTGTCATATCTATTGCATGTGAAATTTTGTGAAAGTAAAATTGCATAAATCTTTGTTCTAAAATTTCAAAAACAACAAAAAAATTAGAACTCTTATTTAGGGTTAATTTTATTAAGGAAAAGACTTTTACAATTCACCCCCCCTCTTATCGTTTAGTACTTTCAGATGAGTGGTTTTACTCTTAGAGATAGGATATGAAACAAGTATATACATGAAAAGGTTGGAGTAGCTCTAGTCATAGTTAAGACACTACACGAAAACTTTATTTTACTGTTGAACTTTTTGAAGGAAGAATATGCTGGTAAAAGTGGTGAATCATCCGACCTATATTTTACCAGCACCTTAAGGATGGCATTTCCAGCGAATTATCTACAAGTCTTTTACCGACGGATTATCCATCGGCATCTTCATCGTTATTTATAAGACTGGTTATTTATTCTGACGTAATGTTTTCCATAAATTATCTATGGGATATCCGACGGATTATTCGTCGGCCTACTAAACCTAATGTACACATTTCGACAGATTTTGCACTGGTAACAATACTGGTGGAAAATCCATCAAAAAAGGTAATAGAGAATTCCCTATTTCCCTCCTAGTGTCATTTTCCTTCCCATTTTCTTTCCTCCTCATTTTATTTTGCTCCACTCGCATTAGTTGCCTCAGCCAAATGTCATCGCCGTCAAGTCTGGTCTGTCGCCTAACTTTCGCCATCGACTTTTCCAATGTTCGCTACCTCAGTCGATGATGTTTGCAACCTCATTTGAAAAAAAATCTACTGTAAGTTTTTTCTTTTATCAAGGATGTTTTTGGTGGACATTTACAAGAGATTGTACCATAGTTTATGCTTTTTGTTGATTATATTCTTCTTTTTGACGAGTCTAGAGAGGAATTTGATGTGTATATTATTAGTAGAATTCAAATTGGATGGTTAAAGTAGAGAAATATTTTGAAGAAAAACGTAAAATAGAGAAAATGTTTGTCATAGTCAGGGCAATATCCTAAATGCAATATGTGAAAGAAAATTCCCATCATACTTAGGGAAATTTCTATAAGATATGGTGAGACTTTCAATGCTTTATAGTCTAAAATGTAGGACATTAAAAGAGAAACACAACATTAAGTTAAGTGTTTTCAGAGATTAGAGTACTAATGAGTTATTATACTTTTAAAGACAAGATATGGAATGAGCATATACATGAAACTATTGGAGAAGCTCCTATGAAAGATAAGATTAGAGAGAGTGAGAGAGTTTCCTTAGATGATTTTTCCATACAAAGTGCATTTTCACACGCTAAGAAAATCAATTAATCCGTCGAAAATATTTCAGCTACAAACTGCATTTTCACACAGGTAAACTGTAGTGTCACCCAATTTGATTTATATCACAGAGGGTACCTATGTGAAATAACACCACTTGATTTATAAATAAAATTGAAATATATATTTTCCTTCAATAGATTTTCCAATAATATCTAATATATGCATATTATATATAGATTATATTATGGATATTAAAAATAAAAAAGTTGGATATATAACTTATTGGCATAAGGATGGATGATATTAATAGATGAGTTCATTAATGGGATGAACTATTTCATTCAGACAATGAAACAACTGCCTATCTTTATCTTAGATGAAAAGTTAAATTGTTTGTATTTTAAACACAAAAATCAAGTGCACCTAAGACCAGATAATGTAATCGTTCATCTATATCGTAGAGGGTTCATTCCATAATATTGATATTGAACTTCTCATGGTGAGTACGATCACATTTTGATTCTTGATGCGGCCCATCTACAACTTCAAATATAGCTAAGGAATCTTGGGGACTTAATTCATGATGCAACTAGAGCATAATTCAAATATGTTGAAATCCAAGATCCCTAGTCTGTTATTTTAATGATGATAAACATTATTAATTGAATTGTTACTTTTCTTTTTAAATATTTTAGATATTTGTTTAGTCTGTTAGCACTAACATTTCAAGTATGACACAGACTGCTAAAGGCTACTAAAAGCTCAAGAATAGGTAGAATAGGAATATCAAGCAAATAAAGTATGTAATTTTACATTTCTTTATTTCTATTGCTCGAGTCTAGCTACATGAGAGTGTATGTAACTAGGTGATCGTGCACCCACATATAGTGGAAGTAATATAAATATTAAAGGTAAAAATTTTATATTAATCATACTATATGATATACAATTAAATTGTATGATCAGTATAAAAAAATGAGGTTAAGAACTAATTAAAAATTTAATTTATATGAACTAATCGTACTGTATGATTCATTATGATCCTAGCTTCCAGATTAATTCAAGTAAAATTTTGAAATTTAATTTTGAACTAAATGAAACCGTAATGTATTTTAAACTAATAGTATTATACGATATTCATATCTTACTGAATGACCTGCTTGAAATCAACTAATCATATTATATGATGAGAAAGTATGGGACGATTGGCATAGATAATTTTCAATCATCCATGGAATCATCCTATATAAATAGTGGAAATTAAATAGATTGTACTGTATAATGTATTTGAATTAATAGTACAAATTTTTGAATGATTATTTACTTTATACTAGACTGGATGTTTTGAACAGATCGTACTATGCAAACTCAAATCATATGGTACAAATAGTGATGGCTAATTTGATTTTTTTAAGTTTCTTGAAGCCCAATACTTAAGAAAGTTTTAAAGATTCTCTTTGTAATTGATGAGAGGATTGTGTAACTATTGAAGGAACTTTAAGAGATAAGCTTTTGAGAAATCTATGGTTTGAGAGGAAGGAGAAGGTCAGGTTGAGAGTAAAGGAGGAGTGTGAGGGGATCGCATAGTTGCTCTGAGCTAGCTACACCCTTGCTCCTCTTGTGTCTTTGGTGAGTCTTTGAAAGCTCTCCAGGGAGAGAGGCTTCTAGGTCAAGTCCTCGAGGTACTCTTCCTTCTCCAAGTGGGAAAAAAGGAGCTGAGATTCTCAACCTTCTCTAAGAGGGAGAAAAATGTGTCAAGGTCCACTACCATCATCGAGAGGATGACATAGTATCCGGCACTATGCCACATCAAGTTTGGTGAAAGTGAGTTTATAAGAGCTTCTCCTCCTTGTTGTGGGAGTAAAACGAGAGCCAGTTAGTGATTAGTGCAATACCTAGAGAGGAGGACTCCAAGGAGTAGATGTAGGTCAAGGTTGACCGAACCACTATAAAAATCTTCTGTATATATATTTTTCCTTTTTTGAACTTATATTTTTCTTGCATTTTCCTTCTGTTATAAATACTTGGGAAAATTAGTAATTAATGCTTAATTTAATAAACCAAGATATCATCATAATTAAATTAATATTTTTGATAAACTTATTCACTTCTGCAATTAATTAAAATTTTGTATTTTTAATCTCTAAGACTTTTCAAAAATATTATCATCATTATTTTGGAGTTAAGGAAATTTTTTAAAACTACCAATTTACGCCCTCTCTGGTGAGCCTTATGCTAATTCTTTGAGTTTTAACAACCTTAATGAACTTTCAAGTGGTATTATAAGAGTTTCAAAAATAAGTTTTTAGAAAACTTTTGAAGAATGATCAATGGCTCATTTTGGTAATCTTAACATTGGAGAGGATTATTTGATAACCCTCCACCACAATTTGAAAATATTCCTTTTGATTTCTAGAAAGTATGCATGTCAACATTTTTACAATCCATTGACTATAGATTTTTAACATATGATTCAAACCGGCTATTTACATTCATCACATATAGTTAGTGGTCTCAAACTGAAAATCCTTTTACTGAATGGAGTTATAAGGATAGGAAACTCACACAGTTAAATGCTAAATGTTTGAATAGTTTCTTTTGTGCTATAAAATTTGAGGACTATATACAAGTTTTTACATGCACTATGGGGAATGAGATTTGTGATAGGTTATGTATCACTTATGAGGGATCTAGTGAAGTTAAACAATTTAAGCTAAATATTCTACTACATGAAACTTAGCTAGATTATATCTAAAATGTACACTAGTTTCACCCAGATAGTGACATCCTTGCATGCGCTAGGTAGATAACTATCAAACTATTAAAAATTTAATAAGATTCTACAATATTTACATAGTTTATATGAGGCCAAGAAAATAGTAATTACTGAATCTAAAGACTTGAATATTTATTCCATTGATATTTAGTATGGGTTACTCATTGACTATGAGTAAGGAGTGAGTCAAGGAAAAAGTGACTGAGTAGGGAACAAGAAGGAGATAAATGTAGCATTAAAAGCAAATAATTCGGATAGTGGCAGTTCTGCAATGGAGGAGGATGACAACATTGCCTTAAAGACACGATAGTTCAAGAGTTTTCTAAAAAGAAAATAGAGACATTATCAACACAACTAGAGCAAAAGTAAATGCAATAAAAATATTAAAGCTTCTTCTAACACAATTTGCTTCAAGTGTTAGAAACCAAGCCACCTCTTAGTTGACTGCCTTAACCTGAAGACTCATCCGATTAAGGAGAAGGGTGAAGAGAAGCTAAAGCTTAAGAGGGGCAAGCAAAAGATGTAGAAAGCTTTTTAGGACACATCTAGTGTAGAGGCCTATATTGCATTCATTATAGCATATCATAAATTCATTTCTTTCAATTAAGCATAAGATGGTACCCAAACTCACTTATATTTTTAAATCTAACCTTTGAATGACTATGTAGGGATTCTCTCATAAAAAGCATAGTGGGAGCATGTGATACCTGGATAGTGTATGCTTGAGGTACATAACAGGTGATATGAAGCAGTTCATCACATGTGAAGCTAGGTCAGAGGCAAGGTGAAATTAAGGGACAACACCACTAGGAAAGTGGTGGGATTAGCTATAATTGGCAATCCTAAAATTTTATGTTTTAAAATGTTTTCTTAGTTGATGATTTAAAAGATAATTTAATGAGTATTTGTCAAATATATGATAAAGGCATTGATATAAATTTTTTTTTTAACAAATGTATGATTAGTTTAAATGAAAAACTTGTGTTAGAAGGAAAACGAATGAACAATATTTGCATTTTAGACTTGAATTGCATTGAATATTCAAATTCCTTGTGCTTAAAAACTCTAATTGATGAATCTTGACCATGGTACATGATACTATATCATGCTAGCATGAACTCTTAGGAATATCACCCAGAGAAAACTAGTTATAGGCATACTTAAGTTAAACTTCATAAGGATCACCCATGTGATGCCTGTTTAGCTCATGCTTATTCCTATAAACTTTGGCATAACTTTCATGCTAAAATTAGTCTTTAGTCTAAGTTTATGACGTATAAGTATTTTGTTGGCAATTATCCAACTGTTTGTACTTATAAAATGAGAGATTCTAGGGTTTGAAAAGACTTTACAGGATCAAATGGGAAGTGGAACCTTATATTCACTAGGGTATTGGTTGTGCTAATATATTTTTTTGGTAGGACAAGTTGTTGAACCAATCTTCTATTGATAATATGCTCCACTTGGTCTTTACCTCTATTATCAGGGTCAATTATTTTATTACAAATAATTGCTGGGATATTTGAAAACTTTTGTAAGTTATTCCTATGTATATTATTAATCAGATATTACAATTTTCTTTAAATAATAATGTTGATGATCTTTTGTTGTCCAACATGGCCAGCAATGATATCTTTAGTATTAAGAAGGCTTGGAAAACTTTTAGAACTAAAAATGCTTCTTATAAATATTTTACTGTGTTATGGAACAAAAGCATTCCCACTTCTATTGCTACTTTTATTTGAAGAGTCAAGCATAATTATGTTTCTACGGACAAGATTCTAATTAAACGTGGTTTCATTTTAGCTTTCATGTGCTAATGTTGTTATCATGTTGAGAATATGCATCATATTTTTATTTATGGGCCCATTGCTACTAAAGTTTGGATTCATTTTGAGGATATTTTTAAACATAATTATTTTAAGGGTAATATTTCTATTAAAGAAATCATCCATTTGTGGTTCACTAATGTGAGAGGTCATATTGACAATCTTTTTCCTTCCCTTATCCTCTAGTACTTCTGGATTAGTAGGAATAAATCTCCTTTTAAAAATATCACTATGAATCATAACCAAATTATTAAAAATGTTAAAGATAAAGATTGTAGGCTATTTAATGTTAATCTTCTGACCTCTAAGAATTTTAAAGGTTATTTCCATGTTGCTAAGAAGTTTGGTATTGTCCTTCATGATAAGGATATCAATGAGGGGTAAAAATTGATTTATTAGATTAAACTTCCTCAAAACATGTTCAAGCTTAAACTCTATTAAAAAATAAATCACACCTAATCACACAAAAGCTAGTGGTTTTATGAAAATATCTGCAAGTTAATTCTCAATAGTAATATGATGTAATTCAATTTCTCCTTTTGTTATATGATCTCTAATGAAGTGATGCCTTATATCTATATGCTTTATTCTAGAATGTTGACTAGGATTCTTTGAAATGTATATGACACTTGTATTATCATAAAAAACTGGAATTGGGCCAACAAAAAATCCTAAATCAATTAGTTATTATTTTAACCAAAAAACATGTGCCACAAACCTACTTAAGGCAATATATTATGCTTCAATAACAAAAAAAGTGCTATTGAATTATATTTTCTACTATATGAAGAAACTAAAGAGTTTCATATGAATTGATAAGTTTTAGAAGTACTTTTTCGATCAACCCTACATCCTGCAAAATCAAAATCAAAATACCTAGTGATTTCAAAAGAAGAGTTAAGCTTAGGTAATCAAATCCCTAGGTTTTGAGTTCCCAAAAGATATCTCAAAATTTTTTTAACAATAGTCAGATGTGATTCCTTTAGATCAACTTGAAGTCTAGCACATAAATATATACTAAATATAATATCTAATATGCTAACAATTAAGTAAAGTAATTATCTAATTATTCCTCTAAATTTCTTTTGATCAATAAATTTTCTCTTAAAATCCTTATCTAACTACACTGAGGAACTCATTAGTGTACTCACTAGTTTAGCACATTCCATTTTATATTTCTTAAGGATATCCTTAATATACTTTGACTGGCTAAGAAATGTTCCATCATCATTATGCTTTAAGTTAAAACTAAGAAAATAGCTTAAGTTCATCAAACTCATTTCAAATTCACTACTTATTATTTTTAAAAAATTATCACAAAAATTTTTATTTGTAGATCCAAACAAGATATCATCAACATATAATTGAACAATGAGTATGTCATCTTCTATCATTTTGAAGAAGAGAGTAGTCTCCACACTTTAACAAATGATCTTTCTAATAGAAAAGTGCTTAACCTCTTATATCAAGTCCTAGATGCATGTTTTTGTCCACATAATACATTTTTCAATTTAAACACATGATTAAGAAATTAAAATTTTCAAAACTTAGATGTTGCTCAACATAAATATCCTTTTGTATCATCTCATTAAGAAAGACACTCTTAACTATAAGGGCAAACGTTTTTTCAAAATCAATTCATTCTATTTGATTATACCTCTGACCATCAATTTTGCCTTATTTCTAATCACAACACTTGAATAATTCATTTTATTTTTGAACACCCACTTAGTTCCAATAAAACTTTGATCCTTAGGCCTTCCAATCAATTTCTAAATATCATTTCTAACAAATTAATTTAATTCTTCTTGCATGACAAAAATTCAAAATTTATCAGAAAGTTCTTGATTTATATTAGCGAGTTCAATCATTAATATAAAGGTAGAATAGTTCACTTCTTTACTAAGATCATGCATAATTCTAACACCCTCACTTGGTTCACCTAACATCAATTCTTTAGGGTGACTTCTAGAAAACTTTTATTCTCTAGGAAAAGTGTTTTCTACTCCAACATTCTCTTCCAAATTTTATTTTTTTAACTCCTTGGGAGATATCTTCAATATGTTCTTCCTCTAACCTTGACTCTTCTAAAATACCAGATTCATTAAAAACTACATATGTGATCTCCTCAACTACCAAAGTCCTCTTGTTAAAAATACTATAAAATTTTCTAACATTACAATATCCAAAAAAAATTCCTTCATTAGATTTCAGATCAAACTTTCCTAAAAAGGTTTCACCATTATTAAGAATGAACACTTTACATCCAAAAATGTGAAAATGTGAAAGATTAGATGTTCTCCTCTTAAAACGTTTATAGGGTGCCTTGTTCAACTTAGATTTAATATTCACCCTATTAAAAATATAATAAGCCATACTAACTGCTTTAGTCCAAAAAATTTAAAAGTGAATATTCAGCCAACATGGCTCTAGCGGCTTCTATCGAAGTTATATTCTTTCTTTCAAAAATTACATTCTACTGAGGGGTCCTAGGTGTTGAAAAATTATGATCAATTCCTTGCTCTCTACAAAAATCATCAAAATTTTCATTTTTAAACTCTCATCTATAATCACTTTGAACTGATGAAAATTTACACCCTAATTTTCTCTGAATCCAAATAGAAAAATTTCTAAATTCATCAAATTATTCACTCTTATGAGATAAGAATTTGACCTAAGTGAATCTTGAAAAATCATCAACGATTACATACCCAAAAACTTTACCTCCTAGACTTATAGTGCTAATCGGTCCAAAAAAATCCATGTAAATTATTTCTAATTGTTTGTTAGTTCTAAGATCTCTAATTGAATGAAATACGGACTTCACCTATTTCCTAATTGACATGCATCACATATGTGATCCTTAAAGAAGTCTAGTTTGGGTATCGCTCTAACCAATTCATTCTGAGTAATCTTCCTAAGATTTTTCATGCTTGTATGATAAATTCTTATATGATATAACTATGATTCATCAGTGATTATTTTGATACAAAAATCATTAAAAGATTTAACAAAATTTAAATCAAGCATGTATATATTATTTACCCTATTTCCATGCAACACACCAATTCCATTTTTGGTTTATTATGCAGCTTGTGAGAAATAAATTAACACTATAACCCTTATCACAAAGCTAACTAATACTCAACAAGTTATGATTTAAGCCTTCAACCAATAACACATTCTTAATAAAAAAAGTATTCTGGTTGCCAATCATATATATACCTACCACTTTCTTGTGGTATTATCTCCTAGTGTCACTTTGCCTTCATTCTTAGCTTCAAGCGATATGAATTGTATTAAGTCTCCAGTTATATGCTTTGAACATCCATTGTTCATGTCCATAATGCTCTCACTAGGACTTGTGTAAGAGTGTTTCTATAAAATTATGAATTGTTAAACTTTGGAACTCAAATGAATTTGGGTTCACCTTTTAGCAATAATAATCTAAATGCATGCATGACATGCTTTGTTTTATGCATCTTAGGTCTCCACACTAGATGTGTTTTAATATGAATTGTACAAGTGTGAGAGATATGATCAATCATTCCACATAAAAAATATTTAACTCTAAAAAAAAAGATTTACAAATCTAAATGAGTTATTCTATCTTTTCTTGGATTTTGAAATTTTATGCTTCTAATCAGGATTAGAAAATTATTCAAGTGTTGGTGGTATCCTGCTTTCTTCAAGAGCTTTCAGTTTCTCTTTAAGATATGAGTTTGCACTTTATAAAACAGTATTGTCAACTCTTAACTCATGTTCTCTTTAATTTGTTTCATATATAAAAATCTTATATTTGTTTTCAAGATCAGTATAAGATATTTTCAATAAATCATATTTCTTTTTCAAATCATCAAATTAATCAAATAATGTCATGTGGTTGTTATCAATAAATGTGTGATCATTCTTAAGAATTTCATACTCTTTTTGTATGCATAAATAATCTATGTTCAATTTGACATGCATTTTTTTTAGTTTCCAATATGTAGTATGGATTTTCTCAGAATCTTTAAATAACTCGTCATAGGATAAATCACATACCTCCTCTTGATCCGACAGACCAGGCTTGTTTTTTATTAAAAATAAGTTTGTGACTTCCTCTTCTACTTCTATTTATGAGGAATCTAAAGTTGAGTCCACCTAGAATGCTCTCTGCCATCTTTTCTTGCCCTTTTTGACATTAGTTTTCTCCTCAACTTTCTCCTTGCTAGGATTATCTTTGAGATTCGGGCAATTAAATTTAATATGTCTAGGCTTCTTGCATTCATAATAAATTAGATCATTAGAAATTTTTTGCATTTTTGTGGAATACCTTTATTCCACTACTAACATATATGTTGCTTTCTTCTTAGGAAACTTTTGAATTGCCTCATCATGAGTGCAATATCATCTTCATCTGCAGGTTGTAACTATTTACTTTCTAAGTCGTCCACTTTCAAGGCAATAATTTTCTCCTTCTGCTTGTCACCTGTATCAATCTGTCTTTGAGTCACTACTTGATCGTAAGAATTCACTAATCCCAACATATTGTTAATAGAATAAATAGTTAAGTCTTTTGATTTAGTTATAATAATTATCTTTGCATCATAAGTAGTAGGCAAACAACGTATAATTTTATTAACTTTTTTAGAATATGTTAGTTCCCTATATAATGCATGCAGTGAGATGACTATATGTGTAAAATGAGTATACAAGTTAGTAATTGATTAATTTGATTTCATATAAAAAGGTTTATATTTATCTAAAAGAATATTCAATCTATATTGTTTCACCATGTTACTTTCTTCATATGTTATGTAAAGTTTATCCCAAAATTATTTTTTAGTTTTACAAGTTGAAACATGCCTAAAATATTTAGATTTAAGGGCATATAAAAAGTTATTTAAGCATTTAACATTTAACTAAGCTAATTCCTTTTCAACTACTTTCCAATTAGGAAAAAATAATTCAATCCTAATTCCATCATCAAGTTTAGTTGGTTTAATGTAACCTTCATGTAGTAAAATCAATATGGGATAGTCAAGTGATTCAAGAAAAGTAGACATACAAGTTTTCTAAAAATCGAAAGGAATGCTATCAAACAGCAGTGGCCTAATGATCAAATATCCAACAGGAGTGTTATTGTTTCCAAAAGTAGTCATGAACGTTTTTAAAAAAAGTTGTCTAAATCTTATTTTTTTTAAAAATAGGCTATAATATAACTTAAAAGTTTGAGTAGGTAGTTAGACCTAATTTAATTATCTCAAGGCTAACTATGAGGAGGAGTGAATTGCTAATTTAAAATTTTCTTAGAAATTTAAAAAATCAATTTAATATATTTGGCACAACGATAGATTCTCACAAAAGATTTTTCAACCATAAAAAAATAAAAGTGCAAAAAATAAAAATGCAGTAAAAAGGAAAGAATAGATGAATACCAAATTTTATAGTGGTTCGGTCCAACTAGATCTACATCTACTTCCTGAAAACTCCTCCTTCAAGTATTGCACTAAATAAAAGTGACTCTCCTTTTGCTCCCACAGCAAGGTGGAGAAGCCTTTATAATAATCTCTCTTCCACCAACCCATTCTAGTAGAGTACCGACATCCATTTTCACCCTCCTGGTGACGGCAATACTAATATCCTTTTTACCCTCCTAGTGACGGTAGAGTACCAGCATCCTTTCTCACCCTCCTAGTGACGGTAGAGTATCGCCGTCCTTTCTCACATTCATGGTGATGGTAGAGTACCAGATCTACTCAAATATCTCCTCTCAAGAGTCTAAAAAAGAAGTAGGGTAGAGATTTGAAGAACACACAAAGAGATCCTCATCTTTGGGCAAACTTGTGAACCCTTTACAATTTTCACTTGCAAGATCTCTCAAACTTCACTCTTAAATACTCTCCCAAAATTCTCTCTTTTTCACTCCCAAGAGAAAACTCGTAGCAAGAAGATTAATTGTCAATTTTTTAGGACACTTATATATGAAAAGACAAGAAAAACTAAAAATTTCATGTTGAACATACTCATATCGTACAGTATGATCATAATTCGTACGTACGAATGGTTCAAAAAATCGTATACGATCCTGTATGAATCTGCTTTTGTACTATATCAGTCGTATGTATGAACTTACATCGTACCATATGAACAGTTCAAAATTGAACAAGTTCTTCTAGTACAATTTTGTACAAACTCAATTCATACATTGTGAATCGTCTATATGAACCAAATATCATACAATATACAATATGTTTAAACAAATTATGCTTCATTTTATATGAATATATATGGTCCTATTTAATATTGTAGTAGTCGTCTATATGAACCTAATATTGTATAGTATGATCCGTTCAAAAACTGAAGAGATCGTTTGGGACGAATTGGTAAGCACCCATTTCATCCTCGAGGAGTCATCTATATGACACCCACTTCGTAAAGTAATATTAATTCAAAAAATGATAAGTTTATTTGGAATGAACTGGTACATACTCATTTCATACTCTGAGTCGTCTATACGAAAACATTATCGTGCAGTACAAACAATACAAAATTTTTCCACACATGATTTGCTTAACTTCATTCTGGAGGAAATATCATGACAAATTGTCCAGTACGATCAGTTTTTAAAAATTAAAGTTTTGACTCACTCCCTCAATTTGCATGTGCACGATACCCAATTAAAATTACACTCTCTCAGACTCAAGAAAAATAGATAAATTACATACTTCATTAGAAAAAACCATAATCTAATTTGTCTTGAAGTCTTCGACAGTTTGGAGTATGATTTTCTTGAAATATTAATACACACAAATAACACAAAGAAAATATAGCTAATGTATATTAGGAGAAACAGTAATCACGACAATAATATTTTGTTAACATAAAAAACACATGATAGAAAAAAAATAATCTTGAAATCTAAGTTGCAACAATATCATCGTAATTAAATCAATATTTTTGATAAACTTTTTCGCTTCCGCAATTAATTAAAATTTGGTATTTTCAATTTCTAAGACTTTTCAAAAATATTATCATTATTATTTTGGAGTTAAGAAATTTTTTTAAAATTACCAATTCACCCCCTCCTCTTGGTAAACCTCAGGCTAGTTCTTTAAAGTTTAACAACCTTTACGAATTGTCAGAATAATATACAGAGGCGTTATTAAATAAGAAGACACAAAATTTTTATGATTTGTTGCATGTACCCAATAACCAATATGAAAGAGGTACACAACTCACTTAGAGTTATCCATTATTGTGAAGATGTTAAGCATCAAAGAAGAATATAATATCTCATGTAAATATTTTAATCAATTCGTTGGGCTGCTTATAAAAACTAAACTGACAAATAATATAATTTATATATATTTATATTAGATAAAGAAGTTAGTTTTCAATGTTGGTTTGACATACACAAAGATAAATTGTTGTGTCAATGGATAAATATTATACTATAAAGATGATATATCAAAGATTGTATATCATTATTGCAATACACCAATATTTAAACCAAAATTTGTGACGAAAAGAAAGTTGAATGAAGTATCAGTTAGTAGGATGTTTTACTTATCCATAATTCCTAGCCTATAATGGTTATATAAATCCATAAGATCTGATGCACATATGGGATGTCATAACGAACATATCTCGCAAGAAGATGTTATTACACGTCTGTCATAAGCAAAAGCCTAAAAACACTTTGATCGTACATATCTCACCTTCATCACTAAATCAAGAAATATAATATTAAGTTTATATGCATATAATTTACTATATTTAGTTAGTCTATTTCACCTTACTCATGTTAGCCTGTGATACTCACCGCTTATAATATTCCCCCTGAGTTATGTATGACTACTCATATATTTCTGATGTTTATCATTTCAAGAACACATAATCTAAAAATAAACATTAATATATTCTTAAAATTATCAATTAATGATTAAATTTATTATGAAATGTGGGAGCAAGTACATATAATATCTTTACCAAATAAAACTTCATAATGAAGACAATATTACTTTGGATAATTAGTGACTTTACTACATATAGTATGCTTTAAGGTTGGAATACTTCCGAAAAATTAGCTTGTCAATAATATATGGAATATATAAAGTCATTCACTTTAAAATATGAAGGGAATAACACTTAGTTTGAGTGTTACCACATATTCTTACCTATAGATCATCCTTTGCTAATTAGTTTACGTTTTTGTCAATAAACATGCTAATATTATGTTGGATCTACCAATTAGGTGCACATTAAAGATAATGGTTTATAGTATTATAGGTTACTAGATCTAGTTTGGGGACCAAATAGATCAGCGAAATATTTTCTTCTTCTTCTTCTTTTTTTTTTTGTTAATGGATACAAGTTCTAAACCAAATCTTGGTGTGAATGTGGGAAGATAGATAATTCTGGTATTTGTGTGAGAGGGAACACCTATATAAGCGATGATTATGAGTACTACGGGATTTTACAATAAATAATATAATTATAATATCCCGATCTTAGGAACAATATATATCTATTTAATTATGATTAGTTTGATCTAGTATAAAATAGACTTATAAGAATACATCTACTTTATAATATAACATAAGTAAAATGGGTAGGATATATGCAATTTTTGACCCATTCATCATTACTAGCTTGCCTGTAAGGTTAGTCCATTTTGCTAACTATCCGAGTAGGTTAAGAGGCAAATAAGATTTGCTTGTAATAATGAAGACTAAATCCAGGTGAGTAATTGAGAAAATCACATCAATACCACTAGCACATTAAGAATAGTCTATGTAAAAATTAAAAGATCTTGCAAACAATGTTGATGATCAAATTACAATTAATGAGAGTAAGTTGTAGTTAGAGGAACTAGATATAAATATAAAGGAAATTCATTAAGAATCTGATAGTGGTAGAGATATTTCATCATATAAAAGTGAATTAACAAATAATGAGTAAACATAAGATAAATTATTTTTTTAAATCAATTATGAATCAACAATTTACATTAATAATATGATTTATTTAAATAGCATGTTAATAGCTAATTTATTTATTTTGCTATTGATCTACTTTATTTATTTAATTGTTGTACTGTTTTATATTAAATTTTTATCATAATTTATGTTGTTAATATTTCTTACTTTTTTTTTACAAATAACTTCAGCTAATGAGCATCATAGAGGATTGACCAAAAATATTTTTGATAGGTGCAAAAAGAATACGATTGGTGGCCCACCCAGCAGGTCTGTATGTATTGAGGGGACCTCTTTGTATAGATCTACCACTCAGAGTCAGCCTAGTCCACCTTTACCAACTCCTGCAGCTAAAAACTCACAGTTTTACTCACCAGACCCCCACTTTCCTTTGTTGGATGCCAAGCACAGTACTCCCTTTGACCCTTACTACCCACTCCCACCTTCTCATGGAGGCCCTACCACTTATCTGTATGCACCATATGTCTTGCCATACTATCCCCAACCACCCCCTCAGGCTGCTAAAGGTAGATATTCCACCCTAGCTACAACAGAGTAATCCACAGACGGTCACAGTTTGATTGAACCTGATGGTGAGACGTACGTACTAATTATATTCTTAACATTCAATTAAATTTGAATAATTTTTTTTCTCACATAACATATTTTGTATATGTTTCACACTTCAATATAAGGGACACATAAAATACGGGACATAATAAGGAGCAGGTATGAAGCTCCTTATATTTCATGGAAGAAAGTTTCGAAAGAAGTGCGAGACATATGATTCAGAGAGTGTGATGTTAGTTCTTTAACAAACATGTTTTATATTTTATCTTTTTTATTTAATATATATATATATATATATATATATATATATATATATATATATATATATATATATATATATATATATATATATATATATATATATATATATATATATATATATATATATTGTATACTTTTAAATGTAGAAAGATTTTTGTTGGCTGCTCCGACACAATGATAAAAAAAAAATGAGAAGCATGTATCGACTCGCATACGAGACATGTTTACAGACATTAGAAAGTCAGGTGAGCTACCATTCTAGATTGTTGAGAATGTATAGGCTAAGCTGACCAGTGCTTGAGGTAGTCAGATTATACCAGGAGAGGGACCAGAATAAATAATAGAGCTTATGATGTCGGGAGCATGGGTTCCCTTGATACTGGAGGCTCAATAACACATATGTGATATTTGATAAGAAATTTTAAAACTTGTGAATGATTTATCTAGATATGAATATTAATGTAAGTCTATTAAAGAAAGAGATGCTAGGTAGAGAGTCGACGACTATAGAATTGCATAGTCATACCCATAGGCGGAAAGAGGACAAGCAATGGGTTGATGAGCGAGCAAAGAGAGCTTACGTAAATATATAATGTTAATATTTTTGATATCATGTGTAAATTACTTAGTTTTTTTATTAATATGTATAGGATGAGTATAGACGGTTTCGAGAGAGCTAGGAAGGAGCATGTGAGGGGGAGGATTCTTCTAGTGGATCAGCAAAATATTCTGAATATCGCATTTAGTCACAAGCAATAGGAGTAATGTAATACGACATGATTTATGGTTTAGCCTTGCAAGCCTACACATACGAGGGGCAGAAATCTTGTGGCTCCAACTTCTCAATAAACACCCAGGAGTCCTTATATAGCTGAACTAGAGCAAGTCAAAAAATTACACACTGACTAGCAAGTGTAGATGCAACAAACTCAATTGTTAGATGAACTAAATAAAATAGAGGAGGAGATTAATGAAAAGAAGGTTGCTTCAGCTGAGGAGGATACTAATTCTAAGTAGATGTTGTGTCCTTATTTTTGGATATCTGCTGTTATTTATTTTTGAATATTTGTGTAGTTTTGAATGAATGAACTTTACATTTTATTTTGAATTGTTTGGTGAATGGTCATTTAATTAACATTAATGTATATTTTTATTTATGTGTTCGTGTTTAATATTTGGTGATGATTCTGATGTTATGTTTATGTAGATGTTTAAGTTTGAATGAATACAATTTTGGATGTTTCTACGAAGGTTGTGTTATAGAAATTAACTTTCTAATAAAGAAAGCTATAGTTTTTCTTTTTTTGCTACAAGCTTCACACAGATAATCCGTCGGAAATAGTCACATGACGAAATGGTATTGAATTTATGGCAAAAACTTTACGACGATAATTCCGACGGATTTTTTGTAGGATATTTTCGTCTGTAATTGTTAGGTAAAACTATCTTATAGATTATACGCCGACATTTACAGCAAAAAGATTTCTCCAAAATTTCTGGCGGATAAATTACCAGAAAAAATGACGTTTTGGTTACAGTTTTTTCACTAGAATTCTACCAGCAAGCCAGACGAAAATATTTATGGCACTTTTCTTTTACGAAATTAAATTTTCAACGCGCGAATTACCATAAAACAAATTTTTGCCATAAAATCATCGAAACCCTGATTTTACCAATGGATTTCCATGGTTAACGGTAACGATTGATTTTTCTATAGTGAGATTAGAGAGAGATTTGTTTTAGATGGTTTGGTTACACAGTGGCGGTCTTCCAATGACCCAATTAGAAGAATAGATGTATTAGATTTGACTTATATTAAGAAAGATATAGGAACACAACTCACCTTGGCCTATCAGTTGATAGCTTAGGTTTCCAACTAAGAGGTCTTAATTGGGTTTGAGTCTTTGCATATGCCTTGTGTGTGTGAGTTTTTCTTAAATGGCATAAATGTCCCAAAAAAAAAAAGAAAGGTAGAGGTAGACAAAAAAAGACATGGTTGGAAAACATGTCTAGAAAATATTAGAAATGACCTTCATTTGTTAAATTTAAATGAGAATTTGACTCTTAACAAGACACAATGTAGAAAAAGGATTCATTTAGCTAACCCCACATAGTGGGATAAAGTCTTGATATTGTTGTATTGGCTGTTTTTGAAGCTTCTCTTGTAACAACTCTCTTAGATCACGAAGTTCCTGCAGTAACTATCTAACTTTATGAGAGATCCTTGTCATAATCACCTATTTTATCTTATGCTAGTTCAATCTTTATCTTCTGTAATGGGAGGACCTCCAAAGATGAAGGCACTCCTACAAACAACAAATCTATGCATGTTACTAACTCACTAAAATTTTGCTTTGATTTATCAAATACGTCAAAGCTAGAGAGTTAATCTTTTTTTTTTTTTTTTTTTTTGAACTTGATATAATGCAAAACATTAATGAAATAAAAAATAAACAAACTATGATTAAAAACTAAAGTAATAAAAATCTTTGAAAACAACTTCGAGTCTAATATTTATATGTTTTAAATGTTGCCATGATTGCCACTTTTTGAAGGTACCTATCATAAATATATATCCTATATCATATTTCATATTTAACCCAAAAATTTGAATTTGGCTCATTATATTTAATCCCCAATTCCTCTTAGTTTTAAAGTCGTAACACAAGAATTCGGGAATTAATAAAAATATATATTCATCTAGGTTGAATTGATCAAGTTATCATAAAAGCCTAAAGAGAATTAATAAGTTGTTGATCTTGAATTGACACAAGTTAGCTTTAACTTAAAATATGAAAACTTGATGTTACCTAAATTATATACTCACATAGAACCAACACATCAAACTTGCCCATGAGAGAACTTCTACTCAACCCACAACACTCAATCATGAACTTGACAAAGGTAATGATGAAGCTACCTACCGTTATAAGCTTACTTTCTGAAGATATTACCTACTCATCTAATGTATTTGTAAAGTTTCCTACGTCTTTTCAAGTGTTTATCAACTACATGGAAAGTCATGGTAGGTTAACTCGTATCTCATAAACCTCAACAATGTGGACTCACCTAAATTCATCAAACCCTAACTCGGTAGAATAATCAGAGGGAAGTCACCTCCCACACAAAAGTACAGGATGCACGAAGCCACTTAGCTCAAAACTCGCCCATTGATGAGAATCACTCACCTAAGCAACTAACAATTATCTAAGGTGGAATGTTATCAATAATACTCATCATCCAAGCTACAAGAAATAATTTTTCTAAGAGGGTTTCAACTCGTCACATCATGGTCAATTGATTATGGAGTCTACTACCCCCATAACTTGGATATATTTGCCTTCCACATTACAGCTATTAAGGATTCCATCAAAATATCGCTAATAATTTTGGTGTGCTCATTAATCATAGCCCTTTAGCTCGAACCTCATCATTGCACTCGTTCACATGAACTTGCCAATATGCCCAAACATGCCCCAGAAAGAGAGATCAAAAAAAGAGATGCACTTTCTCAAAGAGCAAGTCGGAGTATGAAATTTATTAATGGAAATTTGTACCAAAAGTCATTTATTATTGTAGTTTTATTCTTTCTTGATGTATCCTTTTTTATGGCCCTTACATCCTTATAAATAAAAGGTCAAGGGGAACATCTTGATATTTTTCTTTAGAAGCACTAGAGCTAGTAGAACACTTTTCATAGAATTACCTTCGTTTTTTTCCATTCTCATGCAAGTTGTCAGGTTATATTCTCCAAAGCTCGTATGCTAGAAAGATCGAATGTCACCCACAAACAAACTTGGATCTAATATTATTCACCCCCTAAGGGTTGATCATAAATGGTCATAAGGGCTACTCACTGACCCTCTCTCTGGAAATCGCCCAAAAATCATCTTTAGCGGACAACTTGTAGTCAAAATTTTTAACAAAAATTGTTCATGTCAAAGTCTACTAGACTCAACTAGTTTTCTTGTTCTACAATCATGTAACCCATCATGTGCCACTAACCTAGATCCTCACTTATGTTGGGGTCATTGATCAAGCATGAGCATTGAATAATCTAGTAATTGTGACAAAATGTCACCAAAGAAATCTATCAAAACTCTCTAGAATATTGTTCTCTTTCTTGCTCGTCACTAAGTTTGATTCGCCTTTTCTCTCTAATAGGTTGATCGGGTTTAATGTTGTCTATTTATTGGGTTTGAACCAAATATGTAATAAGGTTTTTAGTGTAACTATTTGGACAACATTGGATGCAACACATATTATCATATTTTAATGTAGAATATGAACAAATATATATTCCTTCTGAGCTAAAAAAAACAACAGTCAGGGCAAAACTATAAATCTCTACGCTGAATAAAAAAAAATTAAAAACATGTCAAAGTGTAATTTTGAAGCAAAACCGAAATTCCTAATACAATAAACAATGATATTTATATTGCATGAAAAAAAAAATAAACTATCTATATTAATTTAGATTATTGCTTCGTAAAATTAAAAGAAAAAAAAAGAGTTGTAATAGGACAAATATGTTTTGTACCTCAAGAAGAAATATATTGTATCCTCATCAAATGTATTTTTCATTCCTAATAAATTATCATCAATAAGTCTAGCAACTGGGTTGAAACAAATAAAAATTTACGTCCACAAGCATCAAATATCCCAGCAAGTATCAAAATAAACCAAATGCCAAACGAACTACCACAAAATGCATGATATATATGAGCAAAACCATTTATCACATTGCTGGATTGAAAGCCAGCGAACTATTGTTTCCAGAAATAAAAGATCAGCAAGTGATAACAATAACTATGAAAAAAACTCTACTTTTAAAGAAAATGCATTATATAAGAACTAAGAAGAGAACGCAGTAAACATCAGGCGATTACTCTTTCTCTACTCATGGAGCCGAGATATCAGTAGCAATAATCCAGCTCTGCTATTACTTCCATTCTAATCAGAAAGAAAAACAAATTAAAAAGGTTTAGGAACTAAAATCCATTAAAGAAAAAGAGAATTATGGTGATAGAAAAATATACTTTTCTTCAATTATTTTTTTTCCATTTTAAGCAAGCATTTATCTTCCAGCGATCATCCTCACTCACCACCTCTAGTCCTGGAAGAACCGAACCATGCACGCCGTTTGCAGCGATAGAGAGACATCCTTCAGCGAATGAAATACCGCCATGTGTAAAACATAAGCCGGTACGCTGTCGCGCGAGAACAATTCACTTCTGGAGCCAGCGCCCCAACTGGGTTGGGTTGACGACGCCGGGAATGTGGACTCCATCCATCTTAAGCAGGTACGCCACCTCATCATATGCCTTCGCCGTGCCAGTTGAGCGGGCCCGGTCCTCCTCGACCGGACCGGGTTGGGCCGATGTTGCCGAACCACCAGTCGGCTCGAGCGGGGGCCACTGCTTTCCGAACAGCGTACCCTTGGTAAGGAACTCGTGTGCTAGGTAGCCGGCGAGCAGCTGATTCCCTGCCGACGATGACGATCCGGCCGGCGGTTCGACTTTAGCCGCCGTCACTGCCGCCGTCAGATCTCTTTCCTTGCGCTTCCTCGAGATCGGATGGACGTGGCTTGACATCTCCCGCCACGTCAGCACAGAGTTCGGAAACAGTTTTAAAATACGGCACAGAAATAAAAAATTAGGGAAAAACAAAATCGTAAAATCGATGAAACTCAAGGGTAGAATTGGAAACAGATAGGATAAAAAAGGGTTTAGAGGAGGATGCAGTGTCGAGCGCATAGAACGGTGGAACCGACGGAAGGATGCGTGGGTCGCAAGGAAACGGCGAGATCGGTGGCGCAGCGCTGTACGAACGGCGGAGGATACCGTAGTTCGGCCAGATAGGAAATAGATGGTAGCTATTAGATAGGAGAAGATAGAGAGCAGAGAACAAAGGGGGCATAGATTTGAGAGAATAGGGGAAGGGATATTTTAGACCAGCGCAGGATTATATAAAGTGGGGTCTGCGATATATAACCCTTCTATCCACCAAAATTACGTGACTGCAACCGTATTATTGGCATGTGTTCCGAAAATGCCCCTAACTTACTTACTCATTTGGCGTCTGTGGGATGGGTATATTCGTCAATTACAATGAGAGAAATTATAGATAACTGAAACTCTGTGCAGTGAAGAAAAAGACAAGCGAAACGATTAATGGAACGGGGGTATTTCGGTCTTTTCGTTGGGAGAATTACGTCAATTAATGGGTCCTATGAGTTTACTATCGTCCGTCTGATGGAGAAATGACGGCTGATTGCAGTGGGGTCGCGTGCCATCGATTAAATTGGTAAACGGTGGCGTTTTCGTGATTAATGTAAAGAATAAGGTTTCTTGGATACAAAAATATTTAGGAGTAGAGCGGCAAAGGGGTCACCGGTGAAAAAAGATAGAGCCTAGGGCTAAATTGGGCAATAGGAAAGAGGAATCTTGTTAGTGGTCCACCAGGAACCCATCGAACTCCAATGGTCAGGATGAATCCACGCGTCATTCAGATGGCGCAGCGGCGAACTCGAGGAGGGAGGGCCGAGAGGATAACCGGTTGGAAACATATTTCGCGCCGGTTTGGAAAAGATATTTGGTCTGGAACTTTCAGACTACGTGAGTTAGGTAATGAGACCCGTTAAAAGGGCCCGATGGACCGGTCGGTCTCCCGGATAACGAAGTTCTGTCCGGTTCACGATAATTGCGACGACATTAGCGTGGAGCGATCTGGACCTTCTGATTTAAGATGAACATATCTAAAACATGATATGCATGTGGTAAAAAATGTAATCTTCTTTATATATATATAAAATGAAATTTAAGATCATATAATCTTTTTTAACAAATTTATGCAACACAGATTCAATGCGTTCAACGTTCTACTTATTATGACATCATTAAAGTGCTTAAATATTTGTAAAATATTTTTTTTATTTTTTTATTTTTTTTATATTTTTAAAATATTTTATGTTTAAGGGGGTTACATGCATCATTTAATAGAATAGGTCCTACTACACATTAAGGGTTTGATTGGGATAGTTTTCTCACTATACTTTTTTTAGGCAATAGTTACTATTTCATTTAGCTACTATTTTTTAGTGCTTTCTAAAAATTTATGCTTTGAAAAGTTACTTTTTATGCATACAATTGTATCAATAATAATATGTGCTATTGATACTAATGTTGATTTGTGACATCACTAATAAGGCCAATATCAATCATTGACATCAACACCTACTTTTGTCATCAACACCAAAGACTCCATTTTTGCACAAAATATGATAAGAAATAAATGAATGCACCATATATTACATAAGCCTATGAAGACTCCATTTTTGGGTTCTATCCACATCAATAGCTCTGACAATGGATTACATCATTTTTAATTATTTTAATGCCTACTATGGGCTCTAACAAGGACTAATCCTCAACCAACTACTTATTAGTGCATTAGTTGATGTGAAACTACTTTAGATTTCTCTTGCAAATTAGCTTCTTAAACAGGGAAAATTATTGGGTTCGATCACCGGATGCATCTATACATCCGGAATCCAATAGGATGATGCCACATTGCGACCCAACGACCCGACGAACCCGCTTGATTTATTTAGCACGTGCATTTCCATTAACCTTTTACCATTCGAGTTCGATGAACCGAATCGGGATCCCCGTGAAAATTTAAAAAAGGCTGCTCTTTTTTGTTCTGTTTTATGAGAAATTGGTGAATTTTTGTACATTAGGGTTTAGGGTAATTTCTTAAAAGAGCTCTGTGAAGAGAAAGACGAATCAAAAATGGAAATCTCTTTGGATGACTTAGAATCATTCGAGGAGATGGAACAAAATGAATATGTAAAGGAAGAAATGTTGGAGCGGAGCATGGAACAAATATCTTGGATTTTTACAGTAAGGTTTAAACCAGAATAGATTTTAGCAATAGATCTTATTAATGTAGAACTAATATTTATATAGTATGAAAGTCAAGAGTATTCCATGTATTACTTCTCGGTACCCAGTGGTCGTACTAGCTTGGTATTTTTCGGTCCACAATTCTGCTCTCGGTAATTTTTGGTCCACCATACCGAGCAGAATACCAAATACCAAGAAAGATACGGAGTGAAGTATTGAGCGGTATCGAAAAGAATACCGAGCAGTGAGAATAAACGCAGAGAGAAATATCGAGCAGAATATCGAGTGCCGAGAAAAAAAATACATAGAGAAGTACCGACTAGTACAACTATCCAATTATTTATTGCTAACATTAAAATCACTCTTACTTTTGCACTGGGTGTTTATTCAAGTGAGAAGTAAGCATATGACATGTATTGCAAGTATGCTCATAACATTGGATTCCGTAACCGGAAGGACCATCATAGTTTCTGGTCAAATTTGAGGAAAATTAAAACAAAAGACTTTGTATGTTCGAAAGATGGATTTAAGAAGGGTGTTGACTTGAATTCCAATTCAAAATATCGAACAACCAATACTAGAACCAGGTGTCCAGCTATGGTTAGATTTTTATTAAGTCAAGATGAAGTTTGGAAGGTTTAGAAACACATTGAGAGCCACAATCAAGAATTAGGTAGGCTTGAAGATCAACATTTGCTTAGATCATGTAAGAACATTAATGATGATAAGGCCTCAGTTCTTAAATTCATGATAGAAGTTGGGATACAAACAGTTGATGCTTTTACGTATCTACGTGATGAAGTAGGTGTTGAAGGAAATATAGGATTCTTTGAGAGGGATGCATATAACTTTATTCAAAATGAGAGAAGATCAAAGATTGAGAATGGGGATACAAATGCGCTTATTGAATTATTTAAAAAATGATTAGTTCATGATAAGATGTTCGCATGGGATATACAAACTGACAAGAATGATAGATTGTTGAATTTTTTTTTGATAGATGGTTTAGGGAGGATATATTATGACTGTTTTGGTGATGTGACTATTTTTTATACTAGCTATAGGCTAAACAAATAAAATTTAGATTATGCCTCGATTATTAGAGTAAATAATCATCGGCATAATGTTCTGTTAGGGGTTGCTTTTTTATCGGAGGAGACTATTGAATAATTTACTTAGTTATTTAAAATATTTTTATGAATAATGGGTAATAAAGATCCCATAATGATATTTACTGATCAAAACCAGGTAATGGCTAGGGCAATTAAAATTGTATTTCCCCAAACACGACATAGGCTCTACCAAAGACATATAAGCAAGAAGGCATCATCCAATATGTGGTGCTACAATAGAAACAATAAAGTTATAGGGCTTTTTTATAAGTGTTTGAGTATAATTCTGATGAAGAGTTTGATAAATCCTGGGCTGAAATGATCAGTGAAGCAGACCTCCAAAGTCATGAATGGTTAAAAGATCTGTATAAAATCAGAAATAAGTGGTCAATAACATTTAATAAGAATTGTTTTAACCTAGACATTCTTTCTACACGGTGTAGCGAGTCCACCAACAACGTGTATCATGACATTTCCAAAGCAACAAGTTCTATAACTGAAAGTTTTTTGGGGTTAAAGAAGCTGATGATGAGTTGGCGTCAAAATGACATGATGAAGACTTCAAATACAGTCAATCTAACATAGTTCAAGAAGGTAAAAGTAGTCGAATACTAAGAAAGCTATAAATTTTTATACGAGGAAATTGTATTCATTTTTTGAGGATGAGTTCTTACAAGGTGTTGGTGGGATGCCCATAGATCATGCATATAATAATGGATCCACATTTTTTTGTGAAAGTTGATAGAAAATATCAGAATTCTCATTGGACTGTTCACTTTAATTTAATGGAAGTTATAACTGATTGCAGTTGTGGGAAGTACAGTATGATGGGATTACTTTATTCTCATTGTATGAGAGTAATCAGGCAATTAAATATCGTTAGAATTCATTCGCAGTACCTCTTGCCTCGATGGTCAGCTAGAGCTAGGAAAGATTTTTTTCTGGATAGGTCATAGGTATTGGAAACAAAGTGAGCCAAACACAGGAGGGTGGTATTGCTATGATATTTAGAAATCATGTAAGTAGATTTGCATATCAAGTTAGCTCACAAGAACAGTGAAACGAAGATGCAGAACAATACATGTTGTTAGTAATGATCAAGATGGCTAAAAATGTTGACTTCAACCTTGCATGAAAGAAGAACAGCTAGCCATTTGTTCGTAAGAGAGCAGTTGAGGGACTTAAGAATGTTAAAGATCCTCAGAAGTATAGGCCTAAAAGAATTTGTAATGTAAGATTGAAGAGTTACTAAGAGATGAGAAAAATGAAGAAAAAGAAATCTGCATAGTAAGGCCTTCAGACCACAGAACAGTGTTCAGTCACAGAAGATCCTACAATGCAGCTTCCTTTCACACAAATACTAGAATGCTTGATAGATAAGTTCATTAATGGTCGACCAAGCACACAAATGTCAGCTGAATATACACGGATGATGAAGGGAATTATTGATGTAGAGAAGAATGTGTGATATGTGACATTTACATTTCAAATATTTCATTAAACAATATATTAATGATTTTATTTTCTACATCTTTTTAACAATTCGGTACTGCTTGGTACACTGATACTTCATATTTCTCGGTATTACTCAGTACTCTCGGTACTGGTCTTTAAACTCAGTCTTACCCGGTACTACTCAATACACTAGGTACTTAATAGTATTTTTTATATCTTTTTAACAATTTGGTACTACTTGGTACACTCGGTACTACATATTTCTCGGTACTTGATATTTCTCGGTACTATTCGGTACACTAGGTACTTGGTAGTATTTTTCTACAGCTTTTTAACAATTCAGTACTATTTGGTAAACTCGGTACACTCGATACACTCGGTACTATGCATTTTTTGGCACTTAATATTTCTCGGTATTACTCGGTATATTAGGTACTTGGTAATATTTTTCTGTACTACTCGGTAGAATCGGATCACTCTGTAAACTCATTGCTCAATATCTTAATGCTCAATACCTTAATGCCATTTATATTGGATAGATGTTGTAGGTAAGATATTTATAGTTGACAAATGGGGTAGGTAAGGTATTCATAGTGAGACAGATTGGTGGTTGTAATGAGTATTTTTAAGAGAATAGTTGACGAATCGCCTACTACATCATCTTCTCCGTCGATTTTAGGATAAATTTTGGGTGTTATTAGTTATAATCTGCTATGGTCTATAAACTACGTTGGTAAAAAACTAATCTACATCTTGGTATGGAATTCAAAGCATTCATGAACATTGCAACAACTATGATACATGAAAAGATGTCAGAATCTCTTGATTGTCTACTTCAACTACAAACATTGCTAGAAATTGTGTGCATTACTAGAATGGGTGTTGTGATATTGAACTCCTAATTTCGCATCGAGAGGTAATGGGTGTTGAATAGAATAGAGAAGGTAAATTCCTAAATGCCAAAGGTTGAAAATGGGTAGAGAAATAGTTTTTTGAGAATTATCACCACTTGGCTAGTCTTAACTTTCTTCAGATATGATGTCATGAGTTGTGATGTGAGAGATTAAGAGTACTGGAAATAAGTCATTATCAACTTGTGATTTAGAAATTTGTATTATGTATCATCCTTGGAACCCAATTGAGGATGCCTTCATTATTGACTTATATAAGGAACTTTTGAAATGGAGGTCTTATGGTAAGAGAAAGTTCATAAACCTAGCTGGATGGCAAGATATACAGTTCGAGTTGATGACATGTTTTGATTGTTGTCCCTTACAAACTCAACTCCAGCAATATATTCATCAATTATTAAAGGACCATTAGTATTTGGTTTTTTTTTTTTTTTTGAACTCAGCTATGTATAAGAAAGTAATGTATATTTTTGTGATGTACAAGTGTATAATTTTGTGATGTATAAGTAATGACAAATATTTAACTATTTACAAGTTATATCCATTTATTTTAAGTTAGTAAAAAATAATGTGAAAGCAAATTTAGCTCTGAATTTTGACATGCTATCTTGTTATTTTTTTAGGTTCACCCATATAACACCTTCAGGCTGCACAACTACTTTCATACATTTACAGATGAACATTCTGCATTCGATGCTATTTTTTTAGGTAGGGGCATCTACAACCGGCCTGACCGACCATTGTCTGATGTCGTTATCATCAAATACCTTTTCTATTTCTTCGTAAAAATATCTAATATGCACACAATTTAAACAACATTGTATGAGACGAGTAGAGCATGATATATATGTTGGATAACAAAATTTATTAAATGTTGCTTACAACTTCAAGTATTATGGCAATATAAGTCATTTTGGGTAATGATCGTAGAACTCCCAAACTTTTTAAATCAAATTTCCTACAAGTAGTGTCCAATGGTTATTATGTATAACAGGTATAAGCAATAAATCAATTGTCCTAATATAATCTTTATTGATGTGAGTTACAAACTATACTATGTTATATTTATAGACATCATAATAACCTTGACATAACAAGCAAAGAATAATATGATTAAGAATACAATACAGATAATGTGTAATAAAGAAGAATTCCCTCGATATCCATTACATAAACTGCTCGGTATCCTGTACGAATAATGCTCTGTGTCTTGTAATAATACTGCTTGGTAACATGAAGAATTCTCTCGGTATCCTGTACGAATAATGCTTGACATCTTGTATGAATAACATTTAGTTTCCTATAATAGTACCGCTCGGTACCGTGAAGAATTCCCTCGATATCCTTTATATGTACTGCTCGGTATCCTGTAATAATACCCTCGGTATCTTATACATGTACCACTCGGTATTGTGAATAATTCCTTTGGTATCCTGTAATAATACTGCTCGTTACCGTGAAGAATTTTCTCGGTATCCTGTACATGTATCGCTCAGTATCCTTTAAGAATAATGCTCGATATTCTGTAATAATACTCTCAGTAACCTATACATGTACCGCTCGGTATCATGTATGAATAACGCTCAGTATCCTATAATAATACCGCTCGGTACCGTGAAGAATTCCCTTGATATCCTGCAATAATACCACTTGGTACTATAAAGAATTCTGCTTGGTATCCTGTATAATTAAAAAGTAAATATTTAGAAGTTTTAAGCTCAAATGAATCCAATGGAAGCTCAAAACAAATATGAAAGATTTGTATAGCCCCGGGGAAATCTTATTCTTCTTTGCTAGAGTAATGGCAAAAGCATCAACTTAGTTATTATCTAGGTATTGTTTAGTTATTAGTTCATCAAGTTGCCTTCTATAAATAATGATATTTCCATTTGAGAAAATAATATCCCCCTTGTAAAATAACAAAAAGTTATACTTAACATTAAGCTTGTTGAGAGAATTAGTACTTAGCTTTGCATGCTTCACATTCTTGCAACTTATATATTTTGATGATTTCAAATATTATTGTTTTGAGTATTACTTTCTCCTAACACATTTTAAAAAAATTATTTTTTGGCTCTTGTGTGTACTAACATTTCAGGGAAATCATACTCCAGATTATTAAAGATTTCAAATCAAAGATCTTCTTGTTATTTTTTTGTAACTTGGAGTCTGTATTTATTTTACTTGAGTCAGAGAGAGTGTGATTGTAGTTAAGTAACTCAGCACACACACCGGGGAGAACTTTAAAATTCACAATTTTTAATACTGATCGTATAGAATGAACCATGTTCGTACGGGACGATCAGATCAGTTATACACCTCTACGAGCAAATGAAACAAACAGAGGGTGAGCAAACCTTTTTCTAAGTATTGTTCATCCAGATGAATAATCCCATTCGTCCCTGGATGATGTCATCTGGATTTTTAGTTTGAACTATTCATCTAGATGAATTGTCCCATTCATCCTTGGATGATGACCTCTAGATTTTTAGTTTGAAATATTCGTCCAGATGAATAGTCCCATTCATCCCTGAATAATGTCCTCTGATTTCTCACTTTGAACTATTTGTCCAGACGAATTGCCCCATTCGTCCCTGGACGATGTCCTCTAATTTCTCACTTTGAATTATTCGTCCAGACGAATTGCCCCATTCGTCCCTACACGATGTCCTTTGAATTCTCAACTGGAACTGTTTATCCAAATAATTTTACCATGTTCATTCTAGGATGATGTTCTCTGGACTCATGCTTTGTACTATTCATCCAGACGAACTTGTACTTTCATCTTTGGACAATGTTCTCTGTTCCTTAAACATATAGACCGTCCTGTAGTTTTGTTTCAACGAAGCTAGGAAATAACCGTTCGTACCAGATGAACTATGTTCATACGGGATGATGATCGGGTATAAAGTCATTTCATACTAATGAACATTCAATTCGTACGCAATAGTTTTTACATTGTTTGTACGTATGAAATTCGATCGTATGCGATGATCGAGTACGCACAGAATTAAAATTTTGCAGTCTTTGGACGATTTTTTGTGTCTTTCATATAAAAGGTCCACTTTAGACTGTCTTGAGATCTTTTTGTCCATTGGTCTTCATGCAAACTCAAGGGAGATTAAAGGAGAGAGTGAAAGAGAGTGTTCGAAGGAGAGTTCTTACTACTGGAGCGTGAAGGGTTCACTTGGTATTCAAAGGTAAGAATCTCTATTTGTGAATTATAATTACTTCACTCTTTCTTCTTACCCTTCTAGATTTCTAGTGAGAAGATCTTTCAAGGAGATCTGGTTCTCTACCAACACTTAAGGAGTGTGAATAGTGGGAGGTTCTCTGCCTACACTTGAAGAAGTGTGAAAGGACAAAAGGTTCTCTGCCTACACATGGAGAGTGTGAACAGTGAGAATGTTCTCTTCCTACACTTAGAGAGTGTGAACAGCAGGAGGTACTTTACCTACACTTGGAGGGTATAAAAGGATAACGATTCTCTACTTACTGTGGGGGAAAAAAGAGAGATACTAAGTGGTAATAGTGCAATACCTGAAGTGGGAGATTTCAGGGAGTTGACGTAGATCGTGTTTGACCAAACTACTATAAATCTTGTGTCTTTTTATTTTATGCTACTTTTTACTTTATTATTTTCTATTAATCTGTGGTTGAAAATTCTTTTCAAAAAATTTCACTATAAGATTTTTATCAATTTAAAATATAAGTGGAAAAGTTTTAAATACCAATTCACCCCCCTCTTGGTTAGCCACTAGGACATAAGCTTAGGTCTAATAATCAAATTCATAATTAACAAGTTTTAACAAGTGGTATTAGAGCTTAGTTTCAAAATTATAAGTTTAGACTACTTTTTGATTAACGACCATGGCTACATTTGGAAACTAAAATACACCTAAAGGTTACTCTATAATTAGACCTCCCTTATTCAATAATATTTCTTTTGATTTTTGGAAAACACGTATGTCTATTTTTTTACAGTCACTTGATTATCGTATGTGAATTTTAGTACAAGAAGGGTATATAAAACCAACTAGATTAGTTGACGGAGTTAGAGTTGAAACACCCTTTATAGATTAAATAGTAGAAGAATGTGACTTAGCATAACTTAATGCTAAATACTTGAATAATTTCTTTTGTGCTCTTAAATATGAAGATTACATGCGGGTTTCCACTTGCAAGAGTGGAAAAAACATAAGGGATAGACTTTGTATAACTTATGAGGGGACTAATAAAGTTAAATAATCTAGACTTAATATCTTGTTGCATGATTATGAACTTTTTCACATGAAACCCAATGAATCCATTTGTGACATGTACACAAGATTCACACAAATAGTCACCTCTTTACATGCATTTGGTAGGAAAATAATGAATGCTGAAATGATTGATAAAATATTTTATTATTTACCTACTACTTATGATGCTAAAATAACTACGATTATATAGTTTAAAGATTTAAACATTTACTCTATTGATAATCTTCTTGGATCACTAATTGCTTACGAGAAATGAGTGAGACAAAAAAAGATTGATGTAGGAGAGCCACGAAAGGAGAAGAATATTGCACTAAAGGTGGAAGAGTCAGAGAGTGATCAATCTACACCTGAGGATGAGGACGATATCGTATTAATGACTAGATAGTTTAAAAGTTTCTGAAGAGGACGCAAATGAGATGCCAACAATTGAATCGAGGTAAATTTAATAGAAATGTCAAGTTTTCAAATGATATTATTTGCTATGAGTGTAGGAGAACCTGGACATATTAAGTTAGACTACCCAAAACTCAAAGACACTCCTAGCAAAGAGAAGGTAGAGAAGAAACCAATGGTGAAGAAGGGAAAGAAGAAATTCTAAAGAGCTTTCTAGGCGGACTTAGCTTTAGACTCGCCAGAGACTGAAAGGGAAAAAGAAGTCACTAATCTGTACTTGATGATAGATAATCTTGATCAGTCAAATTAAGAAGAGGTATATTACTTGACTTACAATAAACTTTTAGAAGTCTCTAAACCCATCTCTAAACCCATACAAGTTGCATATTGGAAATTAAAAAAGCTGCATACTAGTCTGAACTTAGAATTACAAGACCTTCAAAGAGAACATGAAATCCTTAGGAAAGATCATGCTTTAATTGATAACCACCACATAAAATTACTTGATGAGTTTGATAATTTGAATAAAAACCATAAAATTTTAAAATCATCCTATGATGAACTTCAAAAAGATTTTAAAAATAGTAAGGATGAATGAGAGAGCAAATTATATCGAGTAAACTATACAAATCATATCTTAGAAGATATGAATTCTTTTTATAAACTGAAGATAGAAGCTCTTGAGGATAGTAGGATACCATCAAGACTTGAAGATTTCACAAATCATATTTTATATCCTAAATTTATGCAATCCATAAATAGACAGAGAAATTATAAACGATTAAGAAACCCCTTTCTAGGAGTCAAATGTCATAATTGTGAATTGATTAGACATATAGTTCACACCTGTATATTAAAGAATAAACCTTACTTGGTGTGGAGACCTAAGATGCATAAACCTAGACATATCATACATGCATCTATTTATAATTTGCAAAAAGGTGAACTCAAACTTATTTGGGATCCAAGACTTAACGTTTAATGATTTTGAAGGATCGCTCTCATACAAGGTCTCATGAGAGCATATGGTACATGGACAGTGGTTGCTCAAAGCATATAACTAGAGATACTGCTCAATTCATATCACTGGAAGCCAAGAGTGGAGGCAGAGTTATACTTGGAGATAACACCATAAGAAAGATGGTAGGATTAAGTATGATTGAAAATCTTAAAAACTTTTTATTAAAAACATACTACTTATAAAAGGCTTAAAACATAATTTGTTAAGTATTAGTCTGCTATGTGATAAAGGATACTGTGTAAAAATTTTTCGTACTAGCTACATATTAAACCTAAATTGAAATGATATTTTGAATGGTATTCGAGTAAATAATGTGTATATGCTAGCCTTAAATTACATTAAAACTCATTCTGCTTTTTGTTTAAAAATTATTTATAATGAGTCATAGCTTTGACATAGGAGACTTTATCACTCTAGCATGAAAAACCTTAGGAGGATTAACCAAAAGAATTTAGTGAGAGGTATACCAAAACTAGACTTTACTAAGGATCACTTTTGAGATTCATGCCAATTAGGAAAATAAGTGAAGTCCTCTTTTAAGTCCAATAAGGATTTTAGAACGAGTAAACTATTGGAGATGTTACATATGGATCTTTTTGGACCAGTTGGAACTGTAAGTCTAGGAGGTAAGATATACAGATTTGTAATTGTGGATGATTATTCTAGATTTATATGGGTTATATTTCTATATCATAAGAATAAATCATTTGAGCTATTTAAAAATTTTTTGCTTGGATTCAAATGAAAGTAGGATGTGAAATTTTAACTATTCAAAGTGATCATGGACGAGAATTTGAGAATAAAATTTTTAAAAATTTTAGCATAGAAAATGAAATTGACTATAATTTTTCTGCACCTAAAACCCTTCAGCAGAAAGGGGTAGTCGAAAGGAAAAATACAATATTAATAGAAGCCGCCCGAGCCATGTTGGCAGAATATTCACTTCCTAAATATTTTTGGGCTGAGGCGGTTAGCACGGCATGATATGTTATGAATAGGGTGAATGTTAGAACAAACTTAATTAAAATATCCTATGAATTACTAAAGGGGAGAACACCTAATTTGTCATATTTGCATGTCTTTGAATGTAAGGTGTTCATACATAATACTGGAAAATCTTCCTTAGAAAAATTTGATCCAAAATTAGATGAAGGAATTTTTATAAGATACTCAAGTGTTGGAAAATCTTATAGAGTATTCAATAAAAGAACTTTGGTAATTGAGAAGATCATATATATTATATTTGATGAATCTAGAAGTTTAGAAGAGCCAATTATTGAGGAAGATGAAGTAGAGATTAACTCCTAAAAGTTTGAGAAAATAAATATGGAAGAAAATTTAGAGTTAAAAAACCCAATGCTTAGAGATTTGAGATTTTCTAAAAATCACACAAAGTAATTGATTATAGGAGAACCTAGTGAGGGTGTTAGGACTAGGTATGGACTGAACAAAGAAGTCAATCATTCAGCCTTTATTTCAATGATAGAACCCACAAATATTAATTAAGAACTTTCAGATGAATTTTGGATATTAGCTATTCAAGAAGAATTAAATCAATTTGTAAGAAATGAAGTTTGGGAAATAACTACAAGGCCAAAGGATCAAAGTGTAGTTGAAACTAAGTGGGTATTCAAGAAAAAAAATGAATGACTCAGGAGTAGTCATTGAAATATGGCTAGATTTGTGGCTAAGGAGTATAATCAAATTGAATGAATTGATTTTGAGGAAACTTTTGCCCCTGTAGCTAGACTCGAGTAATTAAGGTTTTGTTAGCCTTTGTCTGTTTTAGAGGATTTAAATTATATCAAATGGATGTTAAAAATGTATTTTTAAATGGGGTAATTCAAGAGGATGTTTTGGTAGAACAACCTCCAGGCTTTGAAAATTCTTAACACCCAAATCATATTTTCAAATTGAAAAAAGCATTGTATGGATTAAAACAGGCACCTAGGACTTGGTATGAGAGATTGAGCACCTTCCTACTTGAGAGATCTTTTGAAAAAAGAAGTGTGGACACAACTCACTTTTTTAAAAAATTAGGAGAGGATATACTCATTATACAAATATATGTTGATGATATCATCTTTGAATCTACAAATAAAAATCTTTGTGATGATTTTTCTAAAATAATGAATAGTGAATTTGAGATGAGTTTAATGGGAGATTTGAGTTACTTTTTAGGCTTTAACATTAAGCAAATTGAGGAGGGTACATTTCTTAGTCAGTCGAAATATGTTAAGGACATCCTTAAAAAATATAAAATGGATAATGCTAAACCTATTAGTACACCTATAAGTTTCTCAGTTTAGTTGGATAAGGACCCTAAGCGAAAATCTGTTGATCAAAAGAAATTTAGAGAGATAATTGGATCTTTGCTTTACTAGACAGTTAGCCGACTCAAAATCATGTTTAGTATTTATTTATGTGCTAGATTTCAATCATATCCAAAAGAATCACATTTGACAGTAGTGAAAAGGATTTTAAGGTATCTGTTGGGAACTCAGAACTTAGGAATTTGGTATCCTAAGTTTAACTCTTCATTGAAATAATTGGATATTTAGATTCGGACTATGCAGGTTGTAGGGTTGATAGAAAGAGCACTTATGAAACTTGTCAATTTAATGTAAATTATTTAGTCTCTTGGTTTAGTAGAAAATAAAATTCAGTAGCCCTATCTACTGCTTAAGCTAAATACATTGCATTAGGAAGTTGTGTGGCACAAGTACTTTGGTTGAAATAACATTTGATTGATTTAGGATTAATAATAGGTACTATTCCCATTTATTGTGATAACATTGTGATAACACTAGTGCTATTTACATTTCTAAAAATCCTATTTAACATTCAAGAACAAAACTTATAGACATCATTTCATAAGGGATCATGTATCCAAAGGAGAAATTGAACTCATTCATGTTACAACAAAAAATTAACTTGCAGATATTTTACAAAACCACTAACCTTTGATACTTTCAGTACATTAAGAACAAGCCTTGGTGTAATTGATTTGAATGCTTAAAAACTAATCTCTGCAATAGTGATATATGTTTTTGTTACTGTGTTTTTATGTTTGTGGTTATGTGTTTGTGTTCTATGTTTATTTGTATTTTATTTTTGAATTTTCTTGTTTCTGAGTTTTTATTTTTTACATCAAAATTCTCATTTTTAGAGCTAATTTAAAAATTGTGTGAATATCGTCTGTATGAAATTAATTTCATACGGGACGAATCGTGTAGTGTATTAATTATTGATTTGAATGTTTTGCATACAGTTTTTTAGTTTTCATATCAACATTCATCTGGACGATCATCCTGATCATCCGGACGATGTGTATTCAATCGTATGTACACATGTAGATGGTTATGCAGATAAGATCAGTTTCTTTATTTCTGATCGTACATACGAACATTCAGTTCTTACATACGAACACGTGGCATTTCATTATGGGGGACGTTTCGAACCGTCATAAAAATGATCTTAAATGACTGATCATCCCAGATGAACACTTGTTCATCTGTACGATGTTTGGTCAAAAGTATGTACGAAAGGACGCCTCGTAACTTGCATGTTTACGAAAAGCCGTTTCTTTTTTGACCCATTCATTCGTGCAAACGAAATAATTTTTTTATATACGAACAAAAAATCATACTGGATAAAATTATTTTCGTTTGTACGAATAATTCGTTTTCTCTTTAAATTGAAAGGTTTTAAACTCAAATTTCATCTCCTTAAGAAAACCCCTTTCAATCTTTGATTCTCCTAGATCTTATTAATGGCTAGTTCAAGCAAGAGAATCAGGCAAAAGGAACTGACCAAGGGTCCTTCTTTTAGAAACCTTGAAGAAAACTTTCTGTCAAAAAAAATGAGATGTCCTTCCATAGGTTTTTATCCTCGAGGATCACCTTCTCTAGAGTCCTCCAGGTTCAATTCAATTTCAAGGTAATGAACCTTTTCGCTTCTACCCAATTTGGTCTTATTCTAACTCTGATTCACCTATACATTAAGGAGACCTTTCACTACTTCCTTGCTAATATGTCATTTAACTCTGACCAAACTATGATTAGGTCATATATTTTTAAGAAGAAAGTGGAGATCACTGAAGAAGATTTAGGAATATTTTTAAACTTAAGGACTCAAGGGATTAGAGCCCACACTTTGCTTCTTCCACCAACTTTGACTGGACAACAATAAATCAAGTTATTAGAGGATATAGAGCAGTAGGCCAATTTTCTTAAGGTAGCCACTCTTAACCGCAATACCTGTATCATCCAACATATTCTTAGCACTTCCATTATTTTTAAAGCTGTTGATCGAGTAAATATAACACCTCTTCTTTCTATAATAACTTATTTGATTATGACTAGCCAACTAATATATGAAACCCAACTTATTATTGACTATATGTATAGACTTTCTGAGATTGGCCATGTTTCCTATAAGAGAAAGAAAAATATAGCCTTAGGACATCTTGTGACCTATATTTTGGAGAAGAAATATGACCTAGTCCATCTAGTTCAAAATCTAGAGGAGCTTCACTACTATAATGATTGATCATTTCGAGCCATCTTTAATAAAGATTATCAACCTATTAGTAGTGACTCAGAGGAGGATAGGCAAAGAGCTACACCTGCACCTACACATACTATTAGACAAAACTTTGAGGATTTGGCCCAGCATTTTGATCGTCTTGAATTCATGTTGAACATCGCTTTGATCAAATTGAAACTCATTTATAGCAGTAGGACGTGTAGTACCAGTAGGACATGGGTTGGATGCGAGGCCAACTGGATGTTATAGGCTCAAATATGGCTATGATGAGTAGCTATTATAACTTCTTCGGCCAGCCACCTCCTCCTCCAGATCAGGGCCCCTCTGAGTGATGACTGTACTTCTTTATGATTCTCTCTACCAGATGTGATGCGATGTGATTGTTAGCTGTTATATTTTTATGTTTCATATCATGTTATGTGATGTTGATAATTTTTATGTGTTTATGTATTTGTGTCTTTTGTATTGATATCATCCATGCACATTGTACGATCTTCTACCAATAATATTAATAAAAGTTATCCTTTCTTGTTTTACTATTTTTTATTTCATTTAAAAAATGTGTGTTAGCCTATATGATCATCTTTGAAATATTGATCTCATAAGTGTTATATTTAGAATTGCAATATAAATTTAATTTCATTAGAAAATCTAATTTTTCAAAAAAATTTAAGTTGTAATTATAACTTGATCTAGTTAAAGAATATCAATCTCATATCTCTTGTTAGACTAACATAATTTTTATATTATTATTATAATTATGATGTTTTCTTATTTTGTATTTTACTTATCAATATGAATATTGTTATACTTAGAGAGATTTGAGATTTTAGATTATTGATTTTGGAAAGATCAATAATATACTTGAAAATGTACAAATGTAAAAAAAATAATAATAATAAAATAAAAAGAATGCACAATGGTTCGCAATTAGAAAAAGAGGCACAAAATAAGCTCATAAGTAAAACATGCACAAAATGTGCCACAAATATTGAAAAGATGCGCAAAGCGCCACAAATATAAATTCTTTCCTCAATGTTTCAATCTTTAAATTCAAATTAATCTTCTGTTCAATTTTATTTAATATTGAAATTTGAAATATACAAATTTTAAATTCATCTACTTTACAATGATTTTGCTTATCTTATTGTCTAAATTGATTTATATTTTTGATATTTCTTTTCTTGTCTATGTTATATCTCTACTTAAATAATTTGAATCTTTTTATTTCTCTAATGTTATTTAATTTTATTTGCAAATGTTACTCAACCTCTTTATAGGATCAATTATCAAAGGTTCTTTATATGACTTCTTACATTTCTCTATTTGTTCTTTTTTTTCTCTTTTTGCTGTTGTCAAAAAGGGGGAGAAATATTATTTGAAGTGTGTTTTTAAAGTATCTTTAACGTATTGTTCTCGTATTCATATTCATCTTTTTGTGTTCATATTTTTTGTTATCTTTTTTGTATTTAAATGTGATTGTTGTTATGTATTTTTGAGTCTGTAAATATTTTAAAATTAAAATTGTTAAAATTAAAAATTAGGATTAGTTCAACATATAATCCCCTTATTCTCACTATAATAAGTTTGTTGAGAGAGTTGCTACTTAACTTTGCATGCTTCACATACTTGCAACTTATATGTTTTGATGATTCCAAATATTATTGTTTTGAGTATTACTTTTTCCTAACACATTTTGGAAGAATTGTTTTTTGGCTCTTGTGTGTACTAACATTTCAGGGAAATAATACTCCAGATTATTGAAGACTTCAAATCAAAGATCTGCTTGTTATTTTTTCATAACTTGGAGTCTGTATTTATTTCACTTGAGTTGGAGAGAGTGTGAATATAGTTAAGTAACTCAGCACACACACACCGGAGGAGAACTTTAAAATTCATAATTTTTAATACTGATCGTATACGATGAACTATGTTCGTATGGGACGATCAGATCAGTTATACACCTATAGGAGCAAATGAAACAAACAGAGGGTTAGCAAAAAATTTTCTAAGTGCTGTCCGTCCAAACGAATAGTCCCATTCATCCTTGGATGATGTCCTCTGGATTTTCAATTTGAACTATTGTCCAGATGAATTGTCCCATTCATCTCTGGACGATGTCCTCTGGATTTTCAGTTTGAACTATTCGTCCAGACGAATAGTCTCATTCATCCTTGGACGATGTCCTCTGATATCTCACTTTGAACTGTTCGTCCAGACGAATTACCCCATTCATCCCTGGACGATGTCCTCTAATTTCTCACTTTGAACTGTTCATTCAGACGAATTGCCCCATTCGTCCCTAGATGATGTCCTCTAAATTCTCAACTGGAACTATTCATCCAGACGATTTTACCCTGTTCATTTCAGGATGATGTTCTCTGGACTCATGCGTTGCACTATTCGTCCATACAAACTTGTACATTCGTCCCCGGATGATGTCCTATGTTCCTTAAACATATGGACTATCCTGCAGTTTCGTTTCAACTAAGCTTGGAAATAACCATTCGTATCGGATGAACGTATGAACGTACCGGATGAACTATGTTCATACGGGACAATGATCGGGTACAAAGTCATTTCGTACCAATGAATATTAAGTTCGTACGCAATAGTTTTTACACTATTTGTACGTACAAAATTCGATCAGAATTAAAATTTTGTAGTATTTTGACGGTTTTTCATGCCTTTCATATAAAAGGTTCACTTTAGATTATCTTGAGATCTTTTTGTCCATTGGTCTTCATGCAAACTGAAGGGAGATTGAAGGAGAGAGTGAAAGAGAGTGTTCGAAGGAGAGTTCTTACTACTAGAGCGTGAATGGTTCACTTGGTATTCAAAGGTAAAAATCTCCATCTATGAATTGTGGTTACTTCACTCTTTTTTCTCTTGTCCTTCTAGATTTCTCATGAGAATATCTTTCAAGGAGATCCGGTTCTCTGCCGACACTTAAGGAGTGTGAACAGCAGGAGGTTCTCTGCCTACACTTGGAGAAGTATGAAAGGATGAAGGGTTCTCTGCCTACACTTGGAGAGTGTGAACAACAGGAAGGTTCTCTACCTACATTTGGAGAGTGTAAACAGCGGGAGGTACTCTGCCTACCCTTGGAGGGTGTAAAAGGACCAATGTTCTATGTCGCATTGGGTAGTGGTGGAAGAAAGTTTTTTTTGTGAAGGCTTCTCCGCCTTGCTGTGGCGGCAAAAGGAGAGACACTAAGTGGTAATAGTGCAATACTTGAAGTGGGAAACTTCAGGGAGTGGATGTAGGTCGTGTTTGACTGAACCACTATAAATCTTGTATCTTTTTATTTTCTACTGCTTTTTACTTTATTATTTTGTGTTGATCTATGGTTGAAAAATCTTTTCAAAAAATTTCACTATAAGATTTTTATCGGTTTAAAATATAAGTGGGAAAATTTTTAAATACTAATTCACCAAATACCCTAGTTAAGTATTTAGAGAAATACTGAGCAGAACACTTGATTAAAAAATACCTCTCGGTACCATACAGAGTACCGAGTATAGTACTGAGCAATACCGAGCGAATAAAATGAGAGCAGAACAGTAGATAAAAAAATAATGCTCGGTACCATGCAAAGTATCGAGTATGCTACCGAGTAGTACTGAGCATTTCCCTTCCATGCTCAAAACAAAAATACAAACCCTAAATCGACTTACAAAACTCTAAAAAATAATTCCATTGTGTTACAAAATCCTAAAAAGTATCTACTGTAGTACCGAGCATGGTACCGAGCTAAGAAAATTTACAAAAAACACTTCAATCGCAAGCAAGAAATTATAGACCTTCGACATGGTTTCAGTAATAAAACTAATGAAGAAAAAATGATTTCCAAATGAAGATGAGCAATCGTTTAAGAGAGGGGGAGAAAGGTCAAACGAAAGGGTGCGGATTTTAATTTATAATATTTAAGAAAAAAAGTAATAAAAGAATAACATTTTACCTTTAATTCGGGCCAGGTTGTCGGGCCGCACTGTAAATGGAAACGCACATGCTAAATAAATCAAGCGGGTTCGTCTGGTCGTCGAGTCACAACGTGGCATCATTCTATTGGATTCCAGATGTATAGATTCATCTGATGACCAAACCCAATAATTTTCTCTTAAACAGGGTTTTCATATTGTGAGACTCTTTGATGTAATGGCCATGGTCATTATGCTTTATCAACCCTTATGCTATATCAAAATTGTGACATTTACAAAATCTTGAGATATTTCTATAAAGGAGTTAATTGTGGAATACCTCCTAAATTGATGACAAAATTTTGGCAAAATATTTGTTCAAAAGGATAGATAGTATATTGTCCCCAAACTCTTGGGGAGGAAGCTTAAGCCACCTATTGATCATCTAGAATGATTTGGTAAAACATTTCCCCTCACATTTTAGGTAATTTTATCACTATTGGTGGAATATCTTATTGAAACTTGTTCAATATGAATTAGGTTTTTAGACCTAAGCTTATATCCCAGCGGCTAACCAAGAGGGGGGTGAATTGGTAATTAAAAATTTTATCCTGTTTTTAAACTGATAAAAAGTTTAGTGAAATTTTTATAGAAATAATTTTTCAACCACACTTTCAAATAGAAAAAACTAAAGTAAAAAAGTAGAGTAAAAAGAAGCGAAAAATAAAAGACATAAGATTTATAGTGGTTCGATCAAACATGACCTACATCCACTCCCCGGAGGCATGCTCAGAATATTGCATTAATGCTAATAGTGTCTCTCCTTTTGCCCCTACAGCAAGGTGGAGAAGCCTTCATAAAACTCTCTTCCACAACTATCTGGTGAGGCAGAGAACCGTCGTCCTTTTACACCCTCCAAGTGTAGGTAGAGTACCTCCCACTGTTCACTCTCCAAGTATAGGCAGAGAATCTTTCCGCTGTTCACACTCTCCAAGTACTTGGATAGAACCTTCCCGCTATTCACTCTCCAAGTGTAGGCAGAGAACCTTTCGTCCTTTCACAAGTGTAGGTAGAGAACCTTTCGTCTTTTCACACTCTCCAAGTGTCGGCAGAGAATCGAATCTCCTTGAAAGATCTTCTCAAAATAAATCTAGCAGGATAAGAGAAAAGAGTAAATTATTCATAATTCACAATGTTGAGATCCTTACCTTTGAGTACCAAGTGAATCCTTCACGCTCTATTAGTAGGAATTCTACTTCAAACACTCTCTCTCACTCTCTCCTTCACACTTCTTTCAATAAGCATGAAGACCAATGACCAAAAAGATTACAAGGAAGATTACAAAGGACTTTTTATATGAAAGACACGAAAACTTGTCCAAAAACTATGAATTTTCAATTTTGTATGTACATGATCGTCCCGTACGATCGTGATTTTGTACGTACAAATAATGTAAAACTATTACGTATGAACTCTTATGTGCATTAGGATGAGATGACTTCATACCTGATCATCGTCCCGTACGAACTATGTTCGTCTGGTATGAATAGTTATTTTAAAGTCACGTTGAAACATAACTGCTAACGATCCATATGATAAAAGAACAGAGAACATCATCCTGGGACAAATGTTCATGTTCATCTTGATGAATAGTACAAACATTGATACCCGAGAAGATCATCCTGGGACGAATGGTGTGTTTCATCTGGATGAACTGTCCAAAATGAGAATCCCGAGGACTTCGTCCAGAGACAAACTGGGTATTTTGTCTGGACGATTAGTTCAAGTTATGAATCAAGAGAAGATCGTCCTAGGATGAATGAACCATTTCATCTGGACGAACAGTTCAAAGTGAGAAATCAGAGGACATCTTCTTGGGATGAATTTGACATTTCGTCTAGATAATCATGACTTAGAAAAATTTCTTCACTTTCCTATTCGTTCCATTGCTCTCTGAGGGGTATAACTGACTTGATCGTCCCGTATAAATAATGTTCATCCCGTACGATCAGTAAAAAAATTTGACCTTTTAAAGATCTCCCTCAGTGTGTGTGTGCTAGGTTGCTCAATTTCAATCATACTCTTTTTGACTCAATAAAGTGAAAAATACAGACTTCAAGTTACAAAATATGATATGCTGAATTTGATTTGAAGTCTTCAGTAGTCTAGAGTATGATTATCCTGAAATGTCAGTCTACATAAGAGCAAATACAGTTCTTCCAAAAAGTATTAGGAGAAAATAATAATTGAAACAATAATATTTGGAATTATCAAAACTATATAAGTTGCAAGAATGTAAAACATATAAAATAGCAACTCTCTTAACAATCTCCCTCTTTTTGATGATGACAAAATAATTATTGTTTGTAAATATTTCAAATTCTCAAGCATCTCCTAAATTCCCCCTGAATTGATAAACTCCCCATAAATTGATAAACTCCCCCTGAATATTTAAACATGTGAGAATAAGGAGGCAATTGCACAACAGTCTCTTTTTATTTTTATTTTTTTTAAAAAAATAAAAATAAAACAGATACAACAGAATAGATACGATACGAACAAAAATGATACAAACAAAAACAAAAATGATACAAACAAATAAAATTTCTCCCCCTTTTTGGCAATAGCAAAAAGAGATGAAGAAAAAGAATAAAAAGAGAAATGTAAGAAGTCATATGATAATCCTTTGATAATTGATCCTTGAAAGTTATTGAGATAAATTTGCAAGCAAAATTAAAAATCATCAGACAAATAAAATGATTCATATGATTTAAGAAGAGATGTAACATTGATAATAAAAAAGAATTATCTAAAATATGAGTCAATTTAAACATTGAGATACAGAATATCATTGCAAAAAGGATGAATATAAAATTTATATACTTCAAATTTTCAATACCAAATAAAATCATACAGAATATTAATTTGAAGTAAATTATTGAAAGATTAATGAAATAATTAACTATCACATGTGGCACTTTGCACATCTTTTTCAATAGTTGTGGCACATTTTTGTGCATCTTTTTACTTGTGGGCTTATTTTGTGCCTCTTTTTTAAATTGCGAACCATTGTGCATTCTTTTTTATTTTTGTACATTTGTATATTTTTCAAGAGTAATCTTAATCTTTTCAAAATTAATAATAAAAAATTTCAAATTTCTCTTAAGTATAATAATATTTATATTAACATAGAAATACAAAATAAGAAAACATCACAATTACAATAATAATATAAAATTTTAAATTAATCTAACAAGAGACATGAGATTGACATTCTTAATTACATCAAATTTTAAGTACAACTTAAATTTAGAAAAATTAGATTTTTTAATGAATTCAAGTTTGTGTTGTAGTTCAAGATATAGCACTTGTAAGATCAAAAATTTTAGGGATTTTTATATAGGCTAACTCACATTTTAAAACATGATTAAAAGCAAGACAAAATAACTTATATTGATATCATGATGAAGAATATTACATTCGGTACAAATAATATCAATACACTCACAATCTAAAAGCACATAAAACACAAAACACAAAATATAACATAAAATCATAATTGCTAACAATACATCACTGATACAAACACATCACATCACATCGAAAAGCATAAAGAACTACATTAATCACTCAGAAGGACCCTAATCTAGAGGAGGTTGCTGGTTGTAGAAATTAAAATAACTGCTCATCATAGTCAAATTTGAGTTTATACCATCGATTTGCTCTCGCATCCAACTCATATCCTAATGGTACTGAGCATACTGCATTTGTAGATGAGTTTCAATTTGATCAAAGTGTTGATCAAAATGAGTCTCTAGAAGATTAAATCTGTGAACCAAATCTTAATAATTTGGTTCACCTGCAGGTGCAGGTGGAGGTGATCCCATTTCCTCCTCTGAGTCACTACTAATATGTTGTTCAAGATGTTCATCTTTATTAAAGATCGCTCGAAAAGATCCATCATTGTAGTAGAGAGGCTCTTCTAGATTTTGAACTAGATGGACTAGTTCATACTTTTTCTCCAAAATATAGGTCACAAGATGTCCTAAGGCTATATTTTTCTTTCTTTTATAGGTGATATGGCCAATCTCAAAAAGTCCATAAATATAGTCAATAATCAGTTGGACTTCATCTATAGGTTAATTGGTCATAATCAGATAGGTCACTATAGAAAGAAGAGGTGTGATATTGACTCGATCACCAGCTTTAGGAATAATGGATGTACGAAGAACATGCTGGATGATACGGGCGTTGAGATTCAGAGTGGCTACCTTAGGTATATGACCTACTCCTCTACATCCTTTAATTACTTGATTTACTGCTATCCAGTCATAGATAGTGGGGGAGGTCAAAGTGTGGGCTCTAATACCTTGAGTTTTAAGTTTAGAAAAATTCCTAAGTCTTCTTCAATGATTTCTACTTTCTTTTTGAAAATATAAGACCAAATCACAGATTGGTCAGAGTTAAAAGACATATTGGCAAGAAAGTAGTGGAATGTTTCCTTATTATATAGATGAATAAGAGTGAGGATAAGGCCAAAATGGGTGGAAGCAAAAAGGTGCATTACCTTGAAAGTGAGTTAGTCCTGAAGAAGGACTCTAGAGGGAGTGATTTTGGCAGAAGCAAATCTAGGGAAGGATTCTTCATTTGCCTTGGACAGGAATTTTTCACTAGAATTTTTGGGTGGTCCCTTAGCAAGCACCTTTTGTCTTTTGCTAGAACTAGCCATGGAGAAAGCCTAGGGGAATAGAGGATTGAAAGGGATTTTGAAAGAGATGAGATTTGAGTTCAGAACCCTTCTATTTAAAGAAAAAATGAGTTTTCATACATACAAAATGAATTTCATCCCGTACGAATTTTAGTTCGTACATAAAAAAAATATTTCGTATGGACGAACGAATACGTCCAAAAATGAAATGATTTTTTGTAGTAACACAAGTTACGAGGCATCCTTTCGTACGAACTTTTGACTAAGACGATCGTACAGACGAACAGGTGTTCGTCCAGGACGATAAAAAATTTAAGATCATTTTTATGACAGTTTGAAATGTCCCCCACTTTGAAATACCACGCGTTCGTATGGACGAACCAAAGGATTGTACGTACGATCAGGAATAATTAATTTGATCTTATCCATATAATTGCCTTCCCGAGTACAAACGATTGAATACACATCGTCCTGACTATCATCACGATCGTACAAACGAACAATGAAATGAAAACTGAAAAACTGTATGCAAACCATTCAAATCTGACAGTTAATACACTACACAATTCGTCCCGTATGAAATGAATTTCATATAGATGATTATCACTTAAAAAAATTGAGAAAACATTCAAAATCATGAATCTAGATGTGAGAGAACACAAAACATCATGGACAAAAATTCTCAAAACCAAACACAAACACAAACAAAATGATAGAAAATACATAAAATCACAAAATCAAATGACTCACAAAATACTAACAAAAATACACATCAATGTTGCAGAATCATTTTTATTTAAGCATTCAAATCAATTACACCAAGCCTTATTCTTAATGTACTGAAGGTATCAAAAGCTAGTGGTTTTGTAAAAATATCTGCAAGTTGATTTTCTGTTGTAACATGAATGAATTCAATTTTTTCCTTGGATACGTGATCCCTTATAAAATGATGTTTGGTGTCTATATGTTTGGTTCTTGAATGCTGAATAAGATTTTTAAAAATGCAAATAGCACTAGTGTTAGCATAATAAATGGGAATAGTTCCTATAGTTAATCCAAAATCAATCAACTGTAGTTCAACCAAAGTACTTGTGCCGCATAACTTCCTAATGCAATGTATTCAGCTTCAGCAGTAGATAGGGCTACTGAATTTTATGTTTTATTGGACTGAGAGACTAAAGAATTTATATTAAATTGACAAGTTCCAGAAGTGCTCTTTCTATCAATCCTACAACCTGCAAAGTCTGAATCTAAATATCCAATTATTTCAAATGAAGAGCTAAACTTAGGATACCAAATTCCTAAGTTCTAAGTTCCCAATAGATACCTTAAAATTCTTTTCACTGCTATCAAATGTGATTCTTTTGGATCTGAATGAAATCTAGCACATAAACAAATACTAAATATGATATCGGGTCGGCTAGCTGTCAAGTAAAGTAAAGATCCAATTATCTCTCTAAATTTCTTTTGATCAACAGATTTTCTCTTAGGGTCCTTATCCAACTAAACTGTGGAACTCATATGTGTACTAACAGGTTTAGCATTATCTATTTCATACTTTTTAAGGATGTCATTAATATATTTCGACTGACTAAGAAATGTACCCTCCTCAATTTGCTTAATGTTAAAGCCTAAAAAGTAACCCAAATCTCCCATTAAACTCATCTCAAATTCACTACTCATTATTTTAAAAAAATCATCAAAAATATTTTTATTTATAGATTCAAAGAGATATCATCAACATAAATTTATACAATGAGTATATCCTCTCCTAATTTTTTTTAAAAAGAGAGTTGTGTCTACACTTTCTTTTTCAAAAGATCTCTCAAGTAGGAAGGTGCTCAATCTCTCATACCAAGCCCTAGGTGCCTGTTTTAAGCCATACAATGCCTTTTTCAATTTGAAAATATGATTTGGGTGTTTAGAATTTTCAAAGCATGGAGGTTGTTCTACAAAAATTTTCTCTTGAATTACCTCATTTAAAAATGTACTTTTAACATTCATTTGGTACAATTTAAATCTTCTAAAATAGGCAAAGTCTAACAAAATCCTAATTGCTTCAAGTCTAGCTACAGGAAAAAAATTCTTCTTAAAATCAATTCCTTCAATTTGAATATATCCCTTAGCCACCAATCTAGCCTTATTTCTAATGACTACTCCTGAGTCATTCATTTTGTTCTTGAAAACCCACTTAATTTCAACTATACTTTGATTCTTTGGCCTTGCAGTTAATTTCCAAACTTCATTTCTTACAAATTGATTCAACTCTTCTTGCATAGTTAAGATCCAAAATTCATCCAAAAATACTTGATCAATATTTGTAGGTTCTATGGTTGAAATAAAGGCTAAGTGATTGACTTCTTTGTTTAATCCATGCCTAGTCCTAACACCCTCAATAGGTTCACCTATAATCAATTCCTTTCGGTGGTTCTTAGAAAATCTCAAATCTCTAGGCAAAGAGTTTTCTATCTCTAAATTTTCTTCCAAATTTATTTTATCAATCTTTTGGGAGTTTATAATTTCTATCTCATCTTCTTCAACATTTGGGTCTTTCAAATTTCTAGATTTATCAAATACAACATGTGTGGTTTTCTCAATTACCAAAGTTCTTTTATTGAATACTCTAAAAGATTTTCCAACACTTGAGTATCCTATAAAAATACCTTCATCTAATTTTGGATCAAATTTTTCTAAGACAGATTTTTCATTGTTATGAATAAACACCTTACCTTCAAAAATATGCAAATATCACAAATTAGGTGTTCTTCCATTTAGCAACTCATATGATATTTTATTTTATTTTGATCTTACATTCACCCTATTCAGAATATAACATGCAGTGCTAACCACCTCAACCCAAAAATATTTAGGAAGTGAGTATTCTGCCAACATGACTTGGGTTGCTTCAATTAATGTTCTATTTTTCCTTTCGACTACCCTATTCTGTTGAGGAGTTCTAGGTGTAGAAAATTGTGATCAATTTCTTTCTCCTTAAAAAAATTCTCAAATTTTTCATTCTCAAACTCTCCTTCATGATCACTTTAAATAGTCTTAATTTCACATCCTAGCTTCCTTTGAGTCTAAGTCAAAAAGTTTCTAAATTTCTCAAATCATTCACTCTTATGATATAGAAATCTAATCCATGTGAATCTAGAATAATCATCCACAATCACAAATATGTATACCTTTCTTCCTAGACTTACAGTTCCATCTAGTCCAAAAAGATCCATATATAAAATCTCCAATGATTTACTAGTTCTAAGATTTTTATTGGACTAAAAAGAGGACTTCACCTATTTTCCTAATTGACATGCATCACAAAAGTGGTTCTTAGTAAAGTCTAGTTTTTGTATACCTCTCACTAAATTCTTTTGGATAATTCTCCTAAGGTTTTTCATGCTAGAGTGATAAAGTCTCCTATGCCAAAGCCATGATTCATCAAAAATAGTTTTTAAACAAAAAATAGTAGGAGTTTTAATGCAATTCAAATCTAGCATATATATATTATTTACCCTTATACCATTTAAAACATTACTACCATTCAGGCTTAATATGTAGCTAGTATGAAAAAAATTTACACAGTATCCTTTATCACATAGCTGGCAAATACTTAATAAATTATACTTTAAGCTTTCAACCAATAACATATTTTCAATAAAAAAATTCTTAAGATTTCCAATCATACCTGACCCAATCACCTTCCTTGTGGTGTGATCTCAAAGTGTAACCTTGCCTGCACTTCTAGTTTCCAATGATATGAATTATGCAGTATCTCCAGTCATATGCTTTGAGCAACCGTTGTCCAGGTACCATATGCTCTCATGAGGTCTTATGTGAGAGCGACCCTACAAAATTATCAAACGTTAGACCTGGGAACTCAAATAAGTTTGGGTTCTCATTTTGACAATTTATAATCAGATGCATGTATGATATATCTAAGTTTATGCATCTTAGGTCTCCACACCAAATAAGTTTTCTTTTTCAAAGTACAGGTGTGTGCTATATATCCAAACAATCCATAATTATTACATTTGACTTTTGAGAATGTATTCTTAAGTCTTCTGTTATTCATCTGTCTATTTAGGGTTTGCATAAATTTATGATACAAAATAGATTAGTGAAATCTTCAAGTCTAGGGGGTATCTTATTTTCTTCGAGAGCTTTTATCTTCAATTTGTAAAATGAATTCATATCTTCCAAAATTCAATTCGTATAATTAATTCTATAAATTTTGCTCTCAGATTCATCCTTAAAATTTTTTAATTCTTTTTCAAGTTCTGCATAGGATGATTTTAAAATTTCATAATTTTTATTTAAGTCATCATACTCATCAAGTAGTTTCATGTGGTTGTCATCAATTAAAGTATGATCTTTCCTAAGGATCTCTTGTTCTTTTTGTAATTCCAGAAATTCTAGATTTAGACAAGTATGCATTTTCTTTAACTTCCTATATGTATCATATATGTGTTCAGAGACTTCAAAAAGTTCATTGTAAGTTAAGTCACATACCTCTTCTTGATCTGACTGATCAAGACTATCTGCCATTAAGCACAGATTAGTGACTTCTTCTTCCTTTTCAGTATTTGATGAGTCTGAAGCTTAGTCCGCCCAGAAAGCTCTTTAGAATTTCTCTTGCCCTTCTTCACAATTGGTATCTCTTCTACCTTCTCCTTGCTAGAAGTAGCTTTGAGTTTTGGGCAGTCTGACTTAATATGGCCAGGTTTCCTACACTCATAGCAAATAATATCATTTGAAACCTTGACATTTTTATTAAATTTATCTCAATTCCTTTGCTGGCATCTCTTTTACTTCCTCTTCAGAAAGCTTCTTCATCCTCAGGTTATGAGAGTTTACTCTCTAACTCCTCCACTTTCAGTGCAATATTCTTCTCCCTTCGTGGTTCACCTGCATCAATCTTTCTTTGACTCAGCCCTTGCTCATAAGCAATTAGTGATCCAAGAAGATTGTCAATAGAGTAAATGTTTAAATCTTTAGACTCTATAATTGCAATTATTTTAGCATCATAAGTAGTAGGCAAACAATGAAGCATCTTATTAACCATTTTAGCATTCGTTAGTTCCCTACCTAATGTATGTAAAGAGGTGACTATTTGTGTGAATCTTGTGCACATGTCAGAAATAGATTCATTGGGTTTTATGCGAAACAATTCATAGTCATGCAACAAGATATTAAGTCTAAATTGTTTAACTTCATTAGTCCCCTCATACGTTATACAAAGTCTATCACATATGTCCTTTCTACTCTTGCAAGTGGAAACCCGCATATAATCTTCATATTTAAGTGCACAAAAGAAACTATTCAATCATTTGGCATTCAGTTGCTAAGTCACGTTCTTCTACTATCTAGTCTGCAAAAAGTGTTTAAATTCTAACTCCATCAACTAATCTAGTTAGTTTTGTATACCCTTTCTGAACTAAGATCCACATACGATAATAAAGTGACTGTAAAAATGTAGACATACGTGTTTTCCAAAAATCAAAAGGAATACTGTCGAACAATGGAGGTCTTGTTATAGAGTAACCCTCAGGTGTGTTTCAGTTTCAAAATATAGCTATGGTGTTAATCAAAAAGTCGTCTAAACTTATGATTTTGAAACTAAGCTTTGATACCACTTGTTGAAACTTGTTCAATATGAATTAGGTTGTTAGACCTAGGCTTATATCCTAAAGGCTAACCAAGAGGGGGGTGAATTGGTAATTAAAAAATTTATCATCTTTTTAAACCGATAAAAAGTTTAGTAAAATTTTTATAGAAATAATTTTTTAACCACACTTTCAAATAGAAAAAAACTAAAGTAAAAGGGCAGAGTAAAAAATAGTGGAAAATAAAAGACACAAGATTTATAGTGATTTGATCAAACACGACATACATCCACTCCCCGGAGGCACCCTCCGAGTGTTGCACTAATACCAATAGTGTCTCTCCTTTTTCCACTACAGTAAGATGGAGAAGCTTTCAAAAAACTCTCTTGCACCACTACCTGATGTGACAGAGAACCGTCATCCTTTTACACCCTCCAAGTGTAGGCAGATTACTTCCCGCTATTCACACTCTCCAAGTGTAGGCAGAGAACCTTCCCGCTGCTCACACTCTCCAAGTGTATGCAGAGAACCTTTCATCCTTTCACACTCTCCAAGTGTCGGTAGAGAATTGGATCTCCTTGAATGATCTTCTTAAAAGAAATCTAGAAGGACAAGAGAAAAGAGTGAAGTAATCACAATTCACAAAGTTGAGATCCTTACCTTTGAGCACCAAGTGAATCCTTCACGCTCCAATAGTAGAAATTCTCCTTCAAACACTCTCTCTCACTCTCTCCTTCACACGTCTTTCAGTAAGCACGAAGACCAATAACCAAAAAGATTATAAGGCAGTTTACAAAGGACCTTTTATATGAAAGACACAAAAAACCGTCCAAAAACTATGAATTTTCAATTTTGTACATACATGATCATCCCGTACGATCGTGATTTTGTACGTACGAACATTGTAAAACTGTTACGTACGAACTCTTATGTGCATTGGGATGAGGTGACTTCGTATCTGATCATCATCCCGTATGAATTATGTTCGTCCGATACGAACAATTATTTTAAAGTCACGTTGAAACACAACTGCTGACAATCCATATGATAAAAGAACAGAGAATATTCTGGTATGAATGTTCATGTTCATCTTGACAAACAGTACAAACCTTGAAACCTGAGAAGATCGTCTTGGGATGAATGGTGTGCTTTGTATGGACGAACTGTTCAAACTGAGAATCCTGAGGACATCATCTAGAGATGAACTGGGTAATTTGTCTAGATGATTAGTTCATGTTATGAATCCAGAGAAGATTGTCCTGGGATGAATGAACCATTTCATCTAGATGAACAGTTCAAAGTAAGAAATCAGAGGACATCGTCCAGCAATGAATTTTGCATTTCATCTGGACGATCATGACTTAAAAAATTTCTTCACTTTCCTGTCATTCCATTACTCTCCGAGGGGTATAACTGACTTGATCGTCCCATACGAACAATGTTTGTCCCGTACGATCAGTAAAAAAAATTGACCTTTTAAAGATCTTCTTAGTGTTTATGTGCTAGGTCGCTCAATTTCAATCATACTCTTTCTGACTCAAAGTGAAAAATACAGACTTCAAGTTACAAAATATGATATGCTAAATTTGATTTGAAGTCTTCAGTAGTCTGGAATACGATTATCCTAAAATGTTAGTCCACACAAGAGCAAACATAGTTCTTCCAAAAAGTGTTAGGAGAAAATAATAATTAGAAAAATAATTTTTGGAATCATCAAAATTATACAAGTTGTAAGAATGTAAAACATGCAAATAGTAACTCTCTTAACATTTCTATCGCAATTTCGACGGAACAATTTTCTGCAGATCACGATGAAAAATTTCCAACAAATTTTAAGCCAGTTTTTTCGATAGATTTCCGATGGTTTTTTCCATTCAAAATTTTTGGTAGAGTTTCTAACAGATTTTAATAATTTCTTAAAAATATATATTCATAATTTAATTGATTAATAATTTTATAGATTTTTTATTAATTATAAATTTTATAAATTATTTTAATTAATTATTAAATTAATAACTCAATTTAATTAATTTTTAATTTAATAACTTATGTTACTTATAAATTAAAATAATAAATTGTAGTTAATTATTAACTATATTATTTTATTTTAATGTATTTTTAAATAATAAAATTAAGTTGTTAAAATAACATTAATTTAACAACTTATTTTAATTAATTAATTATTTTATTTATTTATTAATTTAATATTTTATTTTAATTTATTAAAAAAAAATTTGTATTTAAATATATAAGGGTACATTTTGTTACACATTTTCCTTCGCTGCATACTGGTTGACTATTTTATATAAGTGCAAGTCCTGAGTTCGAATCTCTTGGGCGTCGGGCAAGCTCTAGTGGGCAATCGGGCAAGCTCCCACTAGCGCGAATAGGGGATGGTAGCAGGTGCAGACATGCGTCGTGCAGGGAGCCATCATATAGCTAGTGCGGGCAGCCCAGGTGGGCGGGCGGGAAGCTGGAGCAGGCAGCCCAATTTTCTTATCAATTTTTTTTATTATGGTGGTTTTTTTGCTTGAAATTTCACTGGCGGAAGGAAAATGTTTGCTACAATCGTTTTATCGTAAAAAATAATTCGCCAGAAAACTTCCAAATCTACTAGAAAATAAATAATTTTTCACTGATGGTACATGAATTACCTATAGTAGCAATGTGAGAATTTGACCCTCACCTATATTTAGTGATGAGGTGGGTTGTTATAGGAATTTTGATGTTTTGTTCACCCTTCATGGAGATATGAGAAAATAAGGAAGGTTGAACTCCTCTATGTTAATGTACTTGGATACCCCTTATAATAGATCCTTCAAATTACTAGTGATACTTGAGAACCATATATAACCTTGTAATTCTTAAGTTCCAATCCTAAAATGAAAGCAAGTTAGATGATGTCGTCATCTTTAATGAATTCATGAGATGTTATATTGAATTGGTTGGCATAATATTTAAAAGAATCCCTTATATTCAACTTAATGAATTATCCTCATGCTCTATAATCACTTGGAATGAATTAGCTCTTAGAGTTATAATTGATGTTGTAGCTGGAGGATCATTAATGTCTAAGTCATCTAAGGAAACTTATAAATTAATAGAGAAAATGGCTACTAATAGTTTTTTGAGGCCTGTTAATAAGATAAATCCTAAAAAAGTAGGTAGAATTTATGAATTGGATGCTTAATAAGTTTTGACTACATAAGTTACAAAGATTTTTAAGAAGTTGAATATAATAGGAATAAATTCTTGAAAAGGAGCTGATGCTTCAGGGGATCAAAATTTAATTGAAGATAATAATATGCTAGGGATTGAACATATTAATGTAATTGGAAGACAAAATAATCCCTATTCAAATACATATAATCTTGGTTGGAGAAATCATTCTAATTTTAATTGGTCAAATAATATGGGCGATTGTAATTAATGGAAGAATAGGAATAATAATTGAGTAAGTTGAATCACTTCTTAACAATCTACTATTAATGCTAGACTTACAAATCCTTCAGGATTTAATCAAAGCAATCAATTTGGAAATAAGAAAAAAAACATTAGAAGATGTAGTTATACAATTTGGAAAATTATAAAATCAAGCTACTTGTAATAAAATTTTTAAATTCCAATAAGTTAACTTGTAATTTCAATCAGTAATAGACCTCTTGGATCTTTACCTAGTAATACTGAAATAAATCTGATAGAAAAAGAAAAAGATCTTCAAGGAAGTCATTTGAAGAATGGAAAGAATATACCTCAGCCAAATTGAAAAATCTAGGCAAAGTCTGGTTGAAGACTATAAACTTAGTGCTATGTGAGAGACAAACAACCCATATATAGGTTTAGTATAGTAAGTCTAGATAAAGACTTAAAACTTAGTGCTTATGGGAGTCAACTCACTTGATATGCTATACATGGTGCTTAGTGCACTAGTTATCATGTAATCAATATTATATATGCTATGTTTTATTATGTTCTATTAACATATATTTTTGCACCTTTTATCATTTATTTAAAAACATGTATAGTATCAATTGTTGTTTGTATTTCTTTTATTTATATTTCATTAAAATTTTCTCATATTTACTATAATTATTTCTATATTCTTATTTTTTAATTAACCTTATTAAAAATGATAATATAAAAACTATATAAAATTAGGATAATAATAATATCTTAAATCATAGTTTAAATGATTGAACACTATTTATGCTTCATAGAGTGGATAAGAAACTAATAATTATCTAACTTATATCATTTAAATTATTAGTTTAATTTGGAATTATAAGTTATGCCTCTATTTATTAGTTTTTTAATTAAAGATAAATAATTAAAATTAAAAATTCAATATGAGAATATTAAAATTGAAAATCATAACCAATTCAAATTTGGAATTGGTAATCCTATTAAATCCTTACATAAAACTTATTAAAATTTATAAAAAGGGTTCAAAGTAAAAATTGATATTTAGAATTATTTAATATATACTCCCTAAATTAAAGAGAAAAAGAACAGTGAAAATAGCTCTAAGAAAATAAATAGATGAAAAGAAAAAAAAAAGAGTATATTCAAAAATCGGTATTAGTTAAAAGCTTGGAATCTAATTTCAAACTCATATTAAATTCATAAAGGACAAAGTAAGAAAACTAGTATAAATGATTGTGAACTAATGAAATTCCTATTTTAACTACAAAAATATGTAGTCATGAAGCTATATTATTCACATTAAAATTTAAAAATTAATAATTAAATCTATAACTTATAAATTCAAATTAAGTAATAATAAGGATAATTAATCAGTATAACTATTAATAGTTTTTTCTAAATTTAAATTATAATCTTATTCAGTTTTTACTTGTAGACCATGATGTATTATCCTATACTTTAATAATTTTAAATTATCAGTTATCACTTTTGCTAATCATTTAATTAAAATTATAATATATTTACTTGCTTGAAGACAAGAAAGAGTTTATGTTGAGGAGAATTTGATATGTGTAAATAGTGTGTTACCTTATGTGTTATATTATCAGTGAAAATATGTTATTTTAGTTGTATTGTACATAAAAAAAATATTAAAAAAGTATAAAATTCTAAGTTTCATATAAAGTTGTGGTGCCAGAATAAAAAACACTACAACGCCATTAAAGAAATCACGGGCGTGCCAGAATATTGACATTGCAGAGTTAACTACTCTACTTAACACAATAGTGGGGTCAAAAGTTCAGCTTTTTAGCACCATGTTCTTTGTCATTCAGCAACGCAACGTCACATTCTATAACGCCTCGATGCCCAAATTACTCTTCTAGTGCCACAACATTTGAAAGTGAACAACATCATGGTATAGTAGCTGTAACTTTCCAAGGATACGACTTATCAAGGAAGCAAAGCCACTGTTCACTAAGTAATTAATCCACATCAACAAGCGCCACAGTGGAACCAGAATAGTAGTGTAGTGACATTTGTTCATTTTTTGGGTGTAGTGGCACATACCTTTTAAGCACCATAGTGTCATATGCCTATTTTGTATTTTCTTATCAATAGTCACTATATTATTTTTGTAAGAGAGTTCAATTACTTAGATAATTTTAGTACAATTCAGAGTGATTCTCTAAATTTTCTTTAAGGTTACAACTGAAAAAATTTAGATATGTATTTAATACCATCATTAGAGTGTTTTGCCTATGTTTATGAAAGTAAATATATAAGTAAATATAAGGAGTGTTGAGGAGATCCATTGAACCATTCAAGTGATATATATCTTTTGTATTTCTTTATATTATTATATTAATGAAAACTAGTTTGGTTCAATTCTACTCCATGTATGGCTACATTTTCTAGTTTTAGATTGATGATGTAAATATCATATGTAGTACTAATGAGTTCTCTTATTTCTTAAATGATTAAAATTATATTTTTAATTTTGCCAAATCTTAATTTAATGCACATAGTGGCTATATGGGTAGTTAAAATTAGGTGTAATATAAAGCCCCGATAGAGAGAAATAGGCAAAACCAATAATATTGAATTAGTAAGCGTCATGCCTAGGTATATTAAATTCTTAAAGACATAATATAATCATAAGAAGTTAGTGAACATCCTTTATTCCTATAAGCTTGACAGATATCTAAAAATATATATGCTCTAAATAAAATCATAATTAAAAGAGAATTATTAAAAAAATATGTTATTTATATTCATCAATCCAAAATATTATATCCATATAGTGTATTCATAATATTTATCTAATTTTATTTAAGTGATTGAATATCAACAACATCCATTTTATTGAGTAAAATAATTATTCTAATTAGAGCAAATAGTAGTAGTTGATTGTTAAAAAGCATGCTTTCTCATGGTTTCAACACTATACTTTATCACTTTATTACTTGATTCGGCTTATATACTTGCATATAATAAGTGGGGTTTACCAATTTATATTAAAGAAAATATAAGCATTGTTTAGGAGAGATAGAGCCTTAAGCATTTATTCTTATAATTCAAAATTATATTTACCCATAGCCCCCATATCTAAGTAGCCCCCATCTCTAAGTAGCTAGTCAGTATGCTCCATAAAGAAAGTTCATGTTGAATTGGTTGCCTACTATATAAATCCAAGGATTTAAATAATTTTAATGAATTAAATGTTTAACATCTTGAAATTTTATTTCTCTTGATCAAATGGGCTAAATTTTATGTATGACACCTTTGTCGATTCAAGAAAGAGTGCATAATCCAATGAACATATTCTTAAGGCCAATATTTTTGTAATTTTCACGTAATTTAATTAAAAAATTAAACCCCATTTATTTGATAATTGAATATCCTTATCTCCAATTGACCCCAAATTTTCTGAGAAGATCTTTCAGATGCTTCTAGCATCCTATAATTTTCTCATATGCATTTGAGGTCTACCTTGGCCACCATGGAATTTTAAAGTTTTATGCCATAATTTTGAACTTAAAATTCAAACTTTATAACTCAAAATCCATAAGGATTTTGTGAATGTGTTTGGTGTAGTTATTAGCTCTATTTCCAACTCATTTTACCCTAATCCAAGCTCTGGTCTACCCTAGAAAATTCACTTAATGATTAGGGTCAAACATCTTGGAAAAAATCTAAAAATTTAACCCCTCAAACAAATGTCCTTAAAGTTACAGCATATGATCTTGAGGTCCCCATGGACTAGTAGCTTTACTTTATTGAAGTTTTTAGCTCATTTAATCATCTAATTAGTAAACCTTAAAATCAGGCCCATAAAGGAACACTTCATTATGAAATTTTAAAATTCATTATTAGTTCTTTATAAATTATAAAAATCTAAACTAATTTTGATTAAATTTCTAATAAACACTAGAAACTAAGAAATTTAATCATACAATTTAATTACATACCGAAACCAAATGTAGGTAGGTATAACAATAATTCATAATCAACCTTAGGAAAATCAACAACATTTAATAAAACTCCAAATGGCTTTGAATTTGGTGGGAATTTAGTAAATATTATCCTTAACCAATGCCTAAATTCTAATTGAATTTGGATATCATTTGGTTTACTTAATCTTAAATCCAACATCTCTACTACATAGGAAGATTGCTTAAAGTTAATAAATCATAAATGAACTTCCACACATTATTAATAAGTTAATTAATATTTGATTGACAGCCTAAACAAAAATTAAATGAACAAATTTAACTTATTTTTAAAAGCATAATTTAGTTTAACATAACACTTTCTATTATAACCTTCAAATAAACTTTTAGTACAATAATTCATAAAAATATTTAATAAAATTTTATTTTACCGTACATATAAATACATTTTAAGATAATAAATTCCTATCGTAATCATTTTATAAGCTTTATGTGTTAGATTTTTCTCTTTAGGTAGAGAACCTACACACTTAGGAACTTAGTATATATTATCTAATGGATTCTTTTTGTTGTTAATCTATGGGTTAATATACTCTTAAAAATATAAATCACAATCAAACCCAATTAAAATTATATTAAAATAGTCAACACATTTTAAGTTAACCATAAACAAAAATGTCTCTTAAACTTTCAACCAATTATCACATGCATAGGAAATAGAACCATAAAGCTTAATAGGACCACTAAACCATATAGTTTAGTGCACTTTGTAAATGATTTATCAGGACAACTAATTGTACCTTAAGGTTAGGATTATTTTATTTTGAAGACTTTGGAATTAAATAAATTTTTGAGACTAGAGACCTTAGATTGAGCTCAAATTTTGAGGGTTGACCCTATAGATATGCCTAATCAATATGCAATTTATAGATCATGAATCAAAGACATTTGACTGGGATTTAAATTGTTTGAAAAATCACTCAAAAAGGCTTTCAGGCCTTAAGCCTTTAACATTGGATTTTGGTTTGAATTTCTATATTTTAACTAGATTTTTTATTTGATTGCTTAAGTTTCAAATATTCATATAAATAACAACCAACTAGATGATTTCTAATGAATGGATATGATTTAATCTTGACTAGAGGCGGGTTCTAGAGATTGGTTGAGTTTGAAGTCTAGATTGGTCTTAGGTCTTGATTAATCTAGGTTATGGATAGATCCTAATGACCTCATAAAAAAGATGAGGTCAACAATTATATATATATATATATATATATATATATATATATATATATATATATATATATATATATATATATATATATATATATATATATATATATATATGTTGCTCAAATATGAGAAAATATTATCACAATAGTTATGTACTACTTATTCTGATTATATATTAGTTTTTATACTAACCATGCAAGGAATATATTTAGAATCGTTGTTTTATTTTTAAATATAATTTTAGTTAGAGTTATGATAGTCTTTATAAAATTAGTTAGTTTATCCAAGAATATATAAACCAAAAATAAGAAAATCTCCTTCTCTTAAGAGGTTTCTTTTTTTGGAATCCTTTTTTTAAGGATGTTAGGTGGTAGAAGACTCGAAGATAGATAACAAACCAATATATTTTGTAAAATAAGTTGTGGCATTCATCTATTTAGAAATCTAGGTTGTTGGTGGAGCCTGACGACTTTTTTCTTTCTGTTGACCCTAATTTGTATTAACTAGCACTTTCCATATTGGATAATACACTTTATTTATTCATTCATAGTATGATGTGTTTACTTTTTGTGCGCTCTAGAACGCATGTGATTTCTAGATTTCTTTTTGTATGTGATATTTACCTGAATTTATAATTAAGCTCTTAAGAACAAAAAAAAAATTCTATTTGTAATTAAATAATAAAATTTTTATATAATAATACATGGCAATATAATAGGTCTAGAAATTAAGTCAAGAGTTGTTTGTGCTCTCATAATGCATATTAAATTTTTCTGCACTTCTTTAGGCACCTCCCTCATGTGGGTAGAAAAAAAACAACCAACCTAAGAGGTTGCAGTTTTAACTAGGGCTGTCAATATTTGACACGACACGAAAACCCGACCTGGACCCGACTCGAAAATTTCGGGTTCGGGTCAACCCGAACCCGAACCAGGTCGGGTTCGGGTTGACCCGGAAACCCGAAATGACCCGCTGCCCGCCCTGACCGTGGCTGCCCGCGCGGAGTCCGAGTCTGACCCGCGTCGCTTCACGAGTCGCATCGCGTCAGGCGTCAGCCGCTGTCGCGCGGAGTCTGAGTCCGCTGTCGCTTCGAGTCGCGTATGCCGTTGTCGCGTCTGCCGCTGGCCCGCTGCGCCGCTGTCGTCGGCCGTCATGCCGCTGCTGCTGCCCGTGCCCGTGCCCTGCGCGGAACTGCCCACCCCGACCGCTGCTGCCTCACGCGCCGCTTTCTGCCCCGCAGCTGCCCGCTGACCGCTGCTGCTCGCTGGCCCGCCGGCCCGTCACGCTGCGAACCGCCGTCCGCCGAAATGGCGAACCCGCTGGCGCTGCGAAATCGCGAACCCGCGCCGCTGCCCGGGTCGTGTCGGGTTGACCCGAACCCGAAGCGGGTCGGGTTCGGGTCCAGGATTTCGACCCGTTTGCCTACCCGGGTCGGGTTAGGGTCGACCCGATTGAACCCGGGTCAGTTCCGGGTTCAACCCGAACCCGACCCGTGACCCGAAATTGACACCCCTAGTTTTAACTAAGGGGAGTTCTGCTTTTCTAAGATAAAATCTATTTTCTAAAATTTATTAAAATTTCACATTTTTATTATTGCATAGACTCAATTAAAAAGCATTATATTAGAAACTAACTAAAATAATTAAATTATAATTTCCTTTTAGCTATAGGATCATAATAAGACATTCATTATTAGGGGTTATATAGGATTACTTAGATGTCAACCTCACTTTATAAAAACTTAAATAAATGAATAACTCACATATATTGGACTACATGAGTCAAAGTTTGTAATTGTGGTTTTATAGTGATTAAGAGGCGTCTAGCTAGCATTCATATTCCAGGAAAGAATATAAGTCCACGGGTATCAAGCATTCCTAAAACTCTTTCTAAGAGTCAAAGATATAAAGCTCATTTATCTTATTTTGTATATCATTATACTAGATTTGAGTTGTTACTTTGTAGTGATTCAGTTTAATTCTAGGTTCTAAGGTAATATAATCAAAATTCCTCATTGCTTGGAAATATAATCTCACACTTCTAATAAAATTCTAACTTAAATACTAAATTTACATCTTACATATGATTGAAGGAGATAATATGAATGTTACCAACTTGCTTCAAATATCTATGAGCAATCAAAAATGGAAATGTATAACACTATTAATCTTAATCTATCTTTTATAAAGGATTTCAATCAAGTAATCTTTCATTTTTGCCTGGAGTTTGTAATAAGTTGGCCAATTTTTGTGCAACATATGCTATGTTTAACAATTTTCATTGGGAAAATGTAATCAGTAATAATCTTCCTTTAACACTTCTAAAATTGTTAAAGGAGGAAAGTTATTAGGTATCTATCACTGACCAGGTTGTAACTTCATTTCATTTATTAATGCAAATTACAATCAATAAAAAAAAATACTATAAACCTTAATATAAGATAGATTATAGTTACTTATGAGGTTCTCAGAATCTTATGCCCTATAATCTTTTCCTTTAACTCGAGAAGAACTAATTAACATTGGGTTATCTCTTTAAAAATTTATATTTCTACCCTTATCTTAAACTTTTTAATTAAAGAATATGAGTCTGTACTTTAATGATAGTTCATGTATCATCTAATCATAGTATTAAGCATATAAATTAGCTACCATTGTATTCATAATTTCATTACTATAGAATATCATGAGAGATATTCTAATATGTGGATAAATGCATTCTCTAAAATATTACAAGGGCCCTATATTTTGGCCCAATCTACCTTATGTTGATGTGGGAGGAATTATGACCCCACTTGTTAAAAATAAGTGTGGGAGTTTATGCGGCATAATTTATTTTTGAATATGACCCAACCTATTATATACAAGTGTGCCAGGTTAAATGGAGATAAGTAGGCATCAAGATATGTGGACTAATATTAGGTATTATTTATGTATTCATAATTTAAATAAATTAAGTATAAGTGATACTCTAAACTAAATGTTAATAATTCCTAAATCTCTATACAAAATGTTAATTACTCTAGTATCAGGTTTACAATGAAATACCATATATCATATTTTGTTATTACTTTATTTAATATTTATAAGTCATTATGATTTTAATTAAATTATTATTTAATATTTAATAGGCATTAAATTCTGTGAAAGGCTAGGATATATGTCAAATGAGCTAGTTATACTCATTTTGTGAATCTTCTTATATTTCAAGAAAGGGAAAAAGCTTAACACTAGAAAACAGTAGAAGTAGGCTCTTTAAGATATAAGTAATTGAAGTATTATTTTGTAATCTAGCCTTAATTATTTTGATATATAGTTTACTTGAGAGTTGGATTATTATACATATATTTTTAGTGAAATGAAATATGTTGAGTTTTTATTATTATTATTTGTATCATATAGCACCTCTGGTTATTTTTATTTATGGATGTATTATAATTGTAAGGTTTAGCTTTCAATTATTCTATTAGATCCTAGTATGTCATTGGGTAGTATCATATCAATGATTTGGAAGGATTGAATTGTAACAAAAGTAATACACAAACCAGAAGATGGAACTAAGTGCCATATAAGAAAAATTGCTATGCTATGGGGGCCACCTCTTAATCCTTGTATGAGACAAATTAATGCATGGCAGGAGCCACCCTACCCCGGCCATAAACTTATAGGGGTCACCTCTAGAGTATTTTATGTCTGATGGATTATTCTAGGAAAAGGAAACTGATGAGAATATCAATTACTTAAGTAGGGGAGATTATGAAACCTCTTAAGTAAAAAGAAGATGAATTTCTTAAATACTAAGGCACCTTTTAGTGTAATAGTTAAAATTTCATTCAAAAACTCCAATGTTAATCATTCTTGTGTTGGAACAATCCTAACATGGGCAACCTCCTGAAAAGTTATACCAAGGGATAAAATCATGAGGCCATTACGACAATGCTAACAATACCTTAATAGTTAAGAGTTTGGACTGTCACATGCCTATTCCCATTCAAAGCACAACACTAATTGAATTTATTTTCATTATACTCACCACCATTATCTAATATGGGACACTTTAGATTTAAACGAGTTTCATTCTTAACCACAACCTTCTGTTTCTAAAAGAACACATATAACTTGTATTTTAAAAAATATACCCATACCTTTATGCTGTGATCATCAATAAAATAGACAAAATATAAAGGCCCTTCTGTAGAAGAAATTAGAGCATGATCTCATACATCATTATGCACTAACTATCATTTCTTTCACTTTACCTTAGAACCTGCCTTTAAAAAACTCAGCTTCTATAACTTGTCATATACATAGTCTACATAAAAAAGTTAGATTTAGAAATTTGAACCAAGAAGTTTTTCCCTAGTAAGAGTGAATGCATATCTTTCTTACTTATATGGTAAGGCTTGTAATGCAAATGACCTTCTTTAACATCTAAATTAGCTACTCCAATAGAATTTAATCTTTTGTTGAAAACATTTATGGTGCCCTCAATACCATCATGAGCAATAACTATAGTCCCTTTTATCATCTTCCATTAATCTCCTATTAATGATGTCATATCACTTGCATGTGTAAGCTAACTCATAAAAACAAAATTTATTCTCATATAAGGAATATGAATAACATATGTGAGTCTCTAAGCTGATCCATTTGATATTCTAATATCAACATCTAAAAGTCAAAGGATATCTGTGAAACCACTTGAACTAATAAACGATACACCAATAAAAGGGTGAATTGGTCTTTTAAAATCTTTTTCAAAACTACATTTTTAAATTAAAATAATTTCTCAAATGTAAAATTAAAGTCAAATTTTTTGATGTAGAAGTGAATAATGAATCAAAAACTAATTTTTCTTTAGATTTTTTTAAAAAATAATTAACACTTATTTTCATTAATTTTTATTTCCCTTTTTTTTTTTGTTTCTTTTTCAATCAAGAAATAAACTCAATCAACCATAAATCTTACATTCTAATAATCACTAACACAAACATATTGTAGAAGGTAAATATGCAAAAGGTAAATTGCAAAAAGAAAAGATAAGAAAGTAAAAGAACAAACACATCAGAATTTATAACAATTAGATAAACTTGGCCTACGTTCACTCACTGGAGTCCTTCTATTCGTATATTGCATTAAAAGTGACTCTCCTTTAACCTGCCCACCAAGGTGAAGAAGCCCTTCCAAAATAACTTCCACCCTCGGTGCTACTGAGAATCAAAATCCCTTTCACCTTCCGAGAGAGGCGAAGAAGTTCAAATCCCTTTCACCCTTCTAGCGAGGTAGAGTAACCTGAATCCCTTTCACCCTCCTAGTGAGGCAAAGTGGTTTGAATCCCTTTCACCCTCCTAATCAGGTAGAGTTTCTAGAATCCCTTACACCTTCTTTGGTGCGATAGAGTAGCCACGGCCTTTGACACCAAGAGCTTCTTTCTGGAGTTTCTTTCAAAAAGAATTTACACATGGATGAATAAGGTGGACACTGGCTGGAGAAACTATATAAAAACACCCTCTCACACTCTCGTGCACCCAAAAGGTTCTTCTCCCTCTCTTATAACTTTAAGTCTCTCCCCCTTGCTCAAATCACTTTCTTTAAACACTTATAAAAGTAGCACACCCTCAGACAGCCAAAAAGCACTTACAAAATTAAATAAGAATGTTTATATAATGGACTTCCAAAAATCCTAATTATTTAATTTTGGAAATACTATTTATACAGTATGATAAATACATTGTACAGTAAGATTAGCACAATAATATCATATATCATCCAATATGATTATAATAATAGTTCAAATTAATAATCAAATCACATAAGATGAACCAAAATTCATAAAAAAATTTATTGTGTATTTGTATAACTGTTGACCTCATTAGCATAAGGTTAGTGAATTAAAATCAAATCATAAATCAAAACCAAATCCAAGATCTCAAACCAAAATTTAAGGCTGAAAGCCTATGTCTCATAACCCTTTTTGAATGATATATTTTTTCAATCATCTCAAAACCAAACCAAATGACCTCCAATTCATGATATGTTAGTTACATGTTGATTACCCATGTCTATAGAGTAACCTCTCTAAATTTGGGGCAAATACAAGCCCTCTAACTAAAAAAAAATGAATTACTTTCCAAAGGCTACAAAACCTTCAAATATTTATAACCCTTGCCACTAGATTGTGCACCTTATGGAATTTGACAATGGAAATCTTCCCAAAACCCTTGAACATATCCATAACACTTGTTATGATAAGTTAAACACAAAACTACATTTTAGTGGACCTTGGTTAACCACAGTTGACCAAGGGCCCACAAAACCCTAAAATCCTTATGAGAAAATTAATCTTTTCCTTAAACCTTAATATGGCTCTTTTAAAGAAACCTTTAAAACCACTTTAAATGCATTCTAAATATCATTTATAGTGTGGTGAACCAAAAACTAACTCTTTGTTTGTCCAGGTTGACCAAGTTAACTATGGTTGACCAAAATACCACTTAAGGGCCCAAACATGCATTTAATGCAAAGAGATTGCACCATTGTATGGGATGACCTACATTGAGTCCAAAATATCATTTAAACTTGTTGGATCAAACCTCAATCCTTGGTTTCACTTGGTTGATCATGTTAATCATGGTTGACCAAATCAATCATACATCTAGCTAAAATTATATTCAATGCTTCAACCACTTCCAAAATAGATTGAACACTCAAAATCATTTTATTGGTATTCTAATCTTGTCCTACATTTTGCAAGTCAAAACAACATTGGGTTGACTTAGTTAATTTATCATGAATGGTCAAATTAAAATTCATGACTAATTTTACACTCATTCATTTGCATTATTGCCTCAAACTCCTTGGCATTGCTCCCAAAAGCAATTGAAGCCCTCTCAAACATGTCCTAGTCACCATTGACTGGTTGACTAGTCAACAAGTAAACAAAACCTCTCCAAAGTAAGGAATGTGGTTAAATAGTCAAGCAATGACTAAGTAAACCATTCCCTTCAAATCCTCCAGGCTTTCCTGCCAAAATCAGTTCTAAAGCAACCCAAAAGCTGCCCCTAATGTAGCTCTTGAACCAAGCCAAGCCTTGGCTTAGCCAAATGGGGAAAGAAATGGCCCCCTCTCCTCACCTAACCCTAAGAACGTCACACTCAAGCTTACTACCATTTTCCCTTGCTCTATCTTAATCTTTTTAGATAGATGGAAATCTTCCAAGTACCCCTCCAAAACATCTTAACCAAACAAATCAAAAGCTAGGGTTTAAGGTAGGCAAAAGTAACTAAAACCATCACCATCCATCTGCCTCATCTCCCAAGCTTCTTCTCTTTACCTCTCTAAGAGTTTCTTGAAGTTTCCAAACCATTTCATCACCACCCATAGCCTCTGAAGTCCATTTTGGTTGAGAGAGTGAAATAGAGAGAGAAAGAGGATATTTGAAGGCACCTTTTGATCCAACTAGAAGAAAGTCTTGGATTATTCACCAAAGTTGGAGAGGATCTTCTTAGGAGCAAAATGAACCTAAGGAATAAAAAATTCTTCCTCTCATTGGTAAGATATTATCATTTGAAGTTTGAATTTCCATTTTAAACTCCTCAAAATCCATAATGCATAGAGCCTCCCAACTCCAGACATTCGAGGATAAATATGTCATGATCGTATGTTTCAAATTTTGAAAAATTTGGTTGAGTATTTTGAAAGTTAGGTGTACTTGAAGTTTCAGCTCAAAAAAAAATGAAAAGATTGAACCGATCTAGGCCATCTAATCCTTTGATATGAGCCGACTGAATGGTCCAAAATAGCTCATCTTCCCTAGGATTTAAATGCATGCCACATGTGCTCTAGCTTGGCTGATGTGGCACCATCCATGTTGTCTCTTCGATCCGTATATGTCAGACATTTTGTGCCTATATGACAAGTGGTTGAATCATCGTATGACATGCATCCTACTTATGCTACTGAGCCGCCTGCACACACATTACTATTTAAACGCCAAGAATTTCGAAATTCATAGCAAATCAAATTTTTCACAAAATTGAGTTAATTTTTTCTTGTTCAAAAGGTCTTAAGTCCTAATCTTTTGTAAAATTAATTTTGATAAGTTTTAATCTGTGGATTGTGAGAAATTTATATTTGTTTAAAAATTATTTTTGATAATTTTTTCATGATCTAGTTGTCAAATTGAACTCAAAATTTTAGTACATTTTTTTCAGCATTTTTGGCATTTCTAATAAAATTTTTATAGGTATAAGTATACTCTAGATTACTATGGTTTTAATTTCTAATGTGATGGTTTCATTTTGGGACAATAACTTTAAAATTTTATACCAAATTTGTAGGATTTTTTTTATATTTTTTCTGTGTTGGGTTGGTGTATCTGTGAGGGTTAGCCAAAAAAAATAAATTGACCCATTAGAACACTAGTGCCACCTAGGAAAATAATTTAAGGATTTATGTAAAAAACATAGAAAAATCCTAGGAAATTCTATAAACACCAAATAGAGGTGAAACTCTGGAATAGTAAACCAAGTGACATTATCAACCATAGGTTTCAATTTCATTGAATTTTGACATCATTTGATCAAAAAATTAATCAAAACAAAAACCAGCTACTCAAGGGGGTCTAAAATTTCAAAAAAATACAATAACTCCAAAATAAATCCAAAAATAAAATTAATTGCTCAAAATTTTCACAATTTAATACTATATATAATAAAAGTAAAAGCCCCATTACTACACTTTAAATTTAACCATAATTTGATAATCATGAATATCAATAATTAATTAAAATAAATTATTAAAATTATTAAAAATACTAAAAAACTCCAAAAACTTGAAATTTGTCCTATGGGTCATCTCTGACATTTGCAAGGGATTTCACAAGTTTTGGAGTCAGTTTGACATAAAAATAATAAAACCTCATAATTAAGCAATTAAATAATTCAATTAAATATCCAAACTTCAAGAATTCATAATTAATTATGGAAAACTTCAAATTAAGAAAACTCAAAGGCATTAGACTACTCTCATTATTAAACATTTATGAAAAGTTTGAAACATCTAGAATTTAATAAAAAAAAAAAAAAGTTAATATTTTGATCAACCTTAGTTAAAAAATATACTTAAACTTTCAAAAATCATAACTAATTATAGAAAATTTCAAATCTAGCAAACTCACTGGAATTTCACTCATCTTAGGGTCTAGGATTCATTAAAAATAAGAAAATCCTAGACATTATAATAAATTCAAAAGACAAAAAATGGACTCTTCTTTAAATTATGAAAATATCCAATAAAATCCTAAAAATTAAATATTCCATTTAAACTTCAAAAAATCACTAATCTAATTATTTAAATCAGATAATTAAGCAACTTTAAATATAAAACCAAAATCTTTTTGATGAAGTTTTTATGATGGACTACCTCAAGTTGTAGGGCTAAGTGTCCTAAGAAGACCTTGGTCCTCGAGCTTGTTATGGCAACACCACGAATGATTTCAATTGGATGTAAACTATAAAATTATTAAGCTATTAGTTAATTCACTAAACATAAATCATTTATACAACCAACACTCCTTTGATAAAGTTTTTAGGATACACTACCTCAAGCTGTAGGGCTACTTATTCTAAGGAGGTCTTGGTCTTCGGACCCATTATGACAATATAACGAACAAATTCAATGGAGTGTAAAACACAAATTATAAATTGAATTAGGTCAGTAACCATATAATTTTAAAATTAAATTATTAATACAACTACATCAATAAGATTTTTAGGATGGACTAGCTCAAGCTACGGGGCTACGTATCCTTAAGAGGCCTTGGTTCTCGTGCCCATTATGATAATGTCATGAACAGGTTCATAGATAATATTAATAATTAAAATAAAAATTATTGACAAGATAATAAAAAACTTACAAATCTAATCAATAAACTAAATCAAAGATAAATGCTGGGTACCCAAGCCTATAAGGCAAGCCCTAAGGAGGGTAAAATAAACCTCACAACCCTTGTTTAAATAAAGATAGTTATTATTCAATCTAATTAATTAATAATAAATCACTAATAAATGGAAGCGTCAATACCTTATGTAAAATGTATTTTGGACAACATAAGTGTGTTAAATTTTTATGCTTACGGACTAAAACACCATATTACAATTTAGTAATTAATAGAACTAATAATTAATCAATTTTAACATTTAAAACTCATCCTAAAATGAACATCAAAGTAAAAAATTTAAACTTAAATTAAACATTCCTTAAACCTACAATAAAACTAAGGAAGACATTAGAAAACTCTAAATAACAACCCATTTAGGATACATCCACACCACACAGCTTAACGCAAACACTGTAGATGGATTATTATGATAACTAACTCTAGTTTTAGGCTAGGTTGTTGTTCCTTTACATTTGTAATTTGTGTGACGTGGATTCTTTATGAATTTTACATGATTTTCCCTTACATACTAGTTGCTAAGATTGATGTTATTTATATTACTATGATGTGATGATTTTATCTATGATATGATGTGATGGACACTAAATTTCTCTTAAGTTAGGAATGATCTAGATGCAAACTAAGTTTTTTTATAGTGGTCACACTCATGTAGGGTTATAAAAAGGGGGATAATAAGAATTTTATTAACAAAATTTTATGTAAGTACTATATGTGCTAAGCCCCTCGAAAAGTAAAAGAGCATTGCCAAGTGATTATTTTGGATCAAATGTGAGAGAATAAAAATATAACTACTTGGGTTTTTTATGATTCTAAAAATAACTACTTAGGATAACATGCAGATTGTATTAGGGTCATTTTATATTTTTAATATATAAATTTCAATTTTAAGGAGTGTGAAAGTCACTTAAAATGGGAAATTTTAGCATCCAATTTGGAATCCAAAGAGGAATGAAACATCCCTTTAGGGAGGAGTTCCTTCTATTTGGAGATCCAAACCTACCAGTTTTATAAAGCCTGAAGGAAACAGCTGAAGATAAAAAAAATCCCATTTTAACACTTGCATTATTCTATAGGATTAGAATATGGGTTGTTATAGTAGTGCTCAGATACTTTTAATTTTTATAGACCCTGGATTATAAAATAAGTGACACTTGCCACATGGAAGTAAAATATTCTATATGATTGACGAAGTTTTTACATTATTTGGGCCTTAAAATTTGTCTATTATTCTAGGTTTATTTTTTGCATATGTGATTTGTTTTGGTCTGGAAAATATGTTTAGGCACCTAAGGACAACGCAAAAATTCTTCTACAGATAACTAAATAAAAAATTTTATTCTCACATAGAAAGATAAATGCTCTTTAAGAAGTAAGCCTGGGATCTCCAGGGAGTTTTGCATGCATTCATATTCCCTTCTCTCTTTATTAGGCTCCTCCCCACCTACGAGACATGGTAGATAATTTGACCTATTAGGGTGCAGCTTTGTTAGGGGATATTATGCATATATATATATATATATATATATATATATATATATATATATATATATATATTAAGATGAAATTTTAAAGCTTATCATTTTGATTTTTGCATGCAAGAGTCAATTAACATGCATTAAATTAGAAACTAATTATAAGTTAAAAAAAATTTAGTTGCATTGAGCATAATCACATTACATAAGTAAAAGGGCTAATTAAGATCTTTCTCTAGATATCAGCCTCAATTACTCAAAAACATAAATAACAACCTATTCATCATTCATAATGACCAGATATATGGTTATAAAGTGCCTAGGAGGTTTAACTGGCACTGCAATCTCGGATGAGGTAAGCCAAAATTTGCATTTCATTACTTAGATTTGGATCGCTATCGTTTAGTGACCAAATTAGTTTTAGGATCCGGAGTGAACCTGAGATAATAAATCTCCAACATAAGAAATCTAATCCCAAACTTTTAATAAAATAACAACTCAAATTAAAATTTTCTCTAACAAAAAATTTAAAGCTCAACACATAGGATAGATTGGGGTGTTTCTGGATTATTTCAAAATCCCAATACAACTTCTACTTTTCATCATTTTGCCTCCAAAAGTAAGTACTCAAAATTAATCCCTTCTTTATTAAAATTCTCATCTTATTTCTTCCATATCATTCCATAAAAATTCTAATTGAGATTTCTATCATTATTTTAATTGAGGGTATTCATAGAAAACTCAAAATCCCTACGGCATAAACAAGGCTTGCCTTCGTAGGAGGTTCATAACCCCAAAAATAATGAAATCTCATTCTATTTAGCTCTTAAATAGATTGAAAAAAAAAATTCTTTGGAAAAATTAAAATCAGTGATAACCAATATCCTCGTCTTTGTCGCTTCAACATATAACACCATGATGTTGTAGATTTATATTGATAGAAATTTGAGGTCTTTGCCCTCAAACACCCAACCATGGGGCGTGCAACCCCCACCCCCAAACTCCAAGCAAGCTCCTCGTCAAGCTTGACTTACAGAATAGAGATTTAAGTCAACAGTACAACATATTAGATTTATACAATGGGATTCCACACAAAACTAACATCAATGGAAAATATTCTTTAAGGATATCCAAAAATATATACAGATTAGAAAATCTTTAATGACCTTGTTGTGGAAAGGAGAGCTGAAAGCAGCTTTAATGGCCTTATGAGGAAGACCTCCAAGGGAAACATGAGAGGATTTAGCATGGGAGCCCTTGGGGCATGGGTGCCTACTGCTTGTTCCACTTATATCTAATTAAGGCTTATTTATGGCTATTTAATTATTGCCTAATGAAAATTAACACCTTAGTTTTTTTTCAGTTCTTCAAAAGGGTGGCTATTCTTTCATGTGGGCGGCTATTCTTTTTTACATAAAGATAGACCGAATGCGGAAGTCAGAACACCCTTCTTCTTTCTCATTTGAACCATCAAACGCACATAATGAATGGTTCACGATGGTAGCTACCGGCAAATCTCTCTCTCCTCTCTCTCTCTCTCTCTCTCTCTCTCTCTCTATCTCTCTCTCTCTCTCTCTCTCTCTCTCTCAGACCTCAATCCCTTAGATCTAAAGGAAAAGTTATTTCTCTACTGCAGTGTTGATGTAATATCTAATGCAAAAATTGAAAAAAGATGTATAATTTTTCATTACAAAATCTATATTTTTTTATTTTGGAACTCATATCATATGTTGAACCTCTTTTAGCATAGGCTGCATAGCTATGGAAAAAAACATTAGTATTGATCTGTTAATCATAGAATTATGAACTATAATTGTTATATTGTACCCAAGCATTGACCTTTTTTCCAAGATTTTTTGCATCTTCATACTACTGATTTTGTCCTTGTTTGATTACTTATTTTTCTATTTTTATGATGTCATCCAACTTCAGTGCCTTGTGTTTTATCTCTGTAAAATTTCATCAATTTTAACTTCTAGTTACTTTCATTGGATAAAATAATTCAAGGACTCAATTTATCAATTGTGTTAACTTTTTGTTGTAATGTCTCACTGAAACAATGCATCTAAATTATGAGTTTTAAACATTGAATGTGTGTGTGTGCGCGTGTGAGAGAGATAGAGAGAGAGAAGCTTATTTCAAATGTTCTATTTTTTATGTATGTATGTTTGAGCGGTCATTTGATCAATTGAAAATTTGATCATTCTAACTCTTTGAAAAAATTCATTGATAAGATGCCTATAAAGAATAGAACATTTCTTTTCAATATTCAGTGTGACATTACAAAGTGTATCCATATTTGTTATCATGATTCATTATTTCAATGGCATCTACAATAAAAAACCTCAACTATGAAGGCCATGAACGGCATCTACCATAAAAAACCTCAGCTATGCAGGAGGCCTCGAACTTTTAACAGACAAAAAAATGATGAGAGGCCTTGCTTGCATAAGCCAAACAATCAAATATACGATGGATTTTTACTAACAAAAACCCTACAAAAGCCTTTTAAAAGAGTCAATTTCAAGTCCAAAAGCCATTAATTTGAGCTCTAACTTTAGAAAAGAAATGACATACAGAATTTTCGTCATTACAATTTTGTAGAAGCGGTTCACTTTCAAATTGATACTTTCCTATCATATTTTTGTGTACTTTACAATGAATAGTAGTACAAATTTATTTATTTTCTTATGGTCTCCTTAATCTACTATTCTTAAAAATTATCATATTTATTATTAGCACATCTGCTTCACTTGCTGCTAATCAGTTCATTTAACTTCTTAATGTCCCTGCAGAACTCCGGTACTAGAACAGACCAAGGTTTTGTTTAGAATGACTTTCTTTCTGTTTTTTAAAACAACTTTTTAGTAAAAAAAATTTTTTTTTATTAATAAGCTCACATGGCCTTACAAAAGACTTCAAATAAATGATTAATTCTTAATTAGATTACGAATAAGATGATGATTATGATAGTTGAATTAATGTTATACATTGCCTAATTGCTTCTTATTCTATAGGCGAAGATTGAACAAACATTGCAATTCACTTATCGACGGTGACAAATCTTAAATTTTTGTCTTAAATCTACACAAAATTAAAATCTTGCTTGGGGCGCAGGAACCTCATCCTCTACCTTACTCTGTCGGTTGGTATATTAAGACATCATACAGATCTGTGTGATTTTTTACTTACGAGCATCATTGAAATTCTTTTTGATCGAATTTAGTTATATGACTTTGCAACTGTTTGAGATAGGATTTTGTTACTTTTTTGTTTCTTCCTAATAGCAATCGTAATTTCATTTGCTACTATTTTTTAACTATTTTTAAAAATAGTTTTCAGAGTAATTCTCCTGTTAGTTCACAGAATTTTTTTTTTTTGTATTAGCTTTTTGGGAGGCATTCTGTTAGTTCACACATATGATCAACATCTCAACGCAATGCTTCAACAGCTGCTCTAACCTTTCATATTGGTGTTAACACCACAAATTGATAGCCATTAGCAAACACTCCGAAATCCTAGCTTTGTTATGCTCTTAATAAATTCTATCTCAATCTAAGGCCTCTAGCAGTGCAAAAAATGTGTTGTATTTCATCATAAATTTAAGACAGCATATTTTGAAAAGGTGAACGAATTTATTGATAATTTCTCGCGTAACATACCATTTGTTTAAATAATCAATCAGACGATCTTAATAGCAGAGAGTTCTCGGCCGAAAGAGATACTCCCCAGCAAAAGCTACCGTAGACATAACATGAGAGGAATATAAACAAATCTGGCACAATCAATAGTGCGTCGAACATTCAGTTTCGCTAAGCTCTGGAGCTCTACATGCTCACATCGCGTTCACAAAGCGCGTTCACCTGCATAAAATCAACAGATATTTGATCCAGACCGGGCCATTCCGCAAATATCTACAATATTCAATTCCTTACCTCAATGCTTATTTCCACACCACCTCCCCCCCACCGCCCCGCCGCCCCCCTGCACCTCCTCCCAAAAGCCCCAGCCTCCCCCCAAAACCCCCTCCAAATCCACCTCCCTTACCAAATCCTCCTCCAATCTCCTCCTCCACCACCACCGCCACCGCCACCGCCGCCACCACCACCAAATCCTCCACCAAAACCACCTCCTTTTCCAAAGCCACCTCCAATTCCACCGCCATTTCCGAACCCACCACCCGCTCCGCCGCCAAGTCCACCACCTCCACCGCCGCCAAGCCCTCCACCTTTACCTATTCCCCCACCAAACCCTCCTCCCTTCCCATATCCTCCGCCGCCGCCAAGCCCTACACCTTTGCCTATACCACCACCCAAACCTCCTCCCTTCCCAATTCCCCCTCCAAGCCCTCCACCATTCCCTATCCCACCGCCAAGCCCTCCTCCATTGCCAATTCCACCACTATGTCCTCCACCATTGCCTATACCACCGCCAAGTCCTCCCCCATTGCCAATTCCACCACTGTGCCCAATTCCACCACTGTGCCCTCCACCATTCCCTATCCCACCTCCAAGCCCTCCTCCACTACCAATTCCACCACTATGCCCTCCACCACTCCCTATCCCACCGCCGAGCCCTCCTCCATGACCAATTCCGCCACTATGCCCTCCACCATTTCCTATCCCACCTCCAAGCCCTCCACCTTGGCCAACTCCTCCGCTATGCCCTCCACCATTCCCAATCCCACCACCAAGGCCTCCTCCCTTGCCAATTCCACCACTATGCCCTCCACCATTCCCTATCCCATCGCCAAACCCTCCTCCCTTTCCAATACCTCCACCAAAACCTCCTCCTTTGCCAATTCCTCCACCAAACCCTCCACCCTTCCCAAACCCACCACCGCCTCCAGCACCACCACCAAAACCTAAGCCTCCTCCCTTAGCCAACCACAATTGGTTCTCCTCGTCCACACTCGACAACACCCTACCAATAACGCCAATGCTGAAACAGCTCAAGAAAAACAACAATGCGAGTGCCGCCCATTTAGAGCTACTCATCTCGCTTGACTTATCTTCTTTGTTTGGCTTGCTTTACAGTTTGCTACACTGAGCATGGAGTGAGCTACATATATAATACTCCATGGAATGGGGTCGGTCGAATTCAATGAGGCACAACTGTTTCCTGCTACATTAAATGTACAAGGCAAAGTTGACAATCATGTGCTTGAGTGGTTAAGGACTTGAATGCTATGTCTGTACACGCATATATAGATCTTAGAGGACTCTTACCACATAGACCGCACCATCTGTAAATGTAATTAGAATTGAAGAAGTAGACGCCACAAAGACCGCAACATCTGAAATTTTGTATGACAAAGCTGGCTCTATGCTCTAACTTTAATGACATATAACTAAATATCATATGCAAAATGGGTTAATTTGAGTGGGTCAAATTGAATATTTCTCATAAAATAGTGTTCTTGGTGTCTATACGTCGAACTTTTATTTGGTCCGGTGCAAGGACCTAGAGGAAGGTTCGGTTTTGCCTAAAAAAGTGCAAATACCGAGTTTTTTGAACAAATACCGAGTTTTTCAAAAAACTCGGTATTTGCACTTTTTGATCTATTTTTGCCTAAAACCGAACCTTCCTCTACATCCAGTGAAAGGACCTAATAATTGCTCCTATACGTCATTGTATTTGAATATTTATTTCTTGTCTATCTGAGCTCTGCTCATCAAACACAATAAGTGATTGCCTCTATATCATAGATATGTTTAAATATATTAAATGGATATCTTTCAAGTGATGATTTCTTGGCAGGTGCATGACCATAACTCTCATTAAAGATATATTAAATTATCTTAATTATAATAAATTTGATCACTATTGAGCTAGCATATTATTATTGTTTCTACTGTTAGTTTTTAAATTTTTGTGTGGAAAAGTTATTTGTATCTGTACAGAAGGAATGAAGAAATGTAGGAGTGTGTGTGAGAGAGAAAGTGATTAGGTTGGAGTATTAATTAAAATTTTTGTGATATAAATTTCTCACATGGTTCTCACATGGGTCTGTACTTTGGAGACTCTTACTTGATTATCCATCACAAGTGAAATATGTATTTATTTTTCCTTTCTACAAAGCACCTTACCATGGAAAAAGCTGGGAGATGCATGAAAATGAGCAGGTATGTTAAAAGGTTCATGGTTAGAAGATTTAGGAAGTCAGTGATGTACCTCACTGTAAATATTAGTGTTCTTTCTTTCTTTTTTTTTTCTTAGCAGATAACTTCTCTTGCAAGGTATTAGAAAAGATCTTTTTCTTCATGTTGTTTGCATTGTTGTTTACTATTTACGCATTGGGAGAAAGAGAATTGTCATTGACATAGCGGTTGCCAATGGTCACCTCACTATTCATCTAGAAAACCAGAAGATGAAAAATTAGAAGAGAGGTTCCTATATGATTTTCTTTTTTATCTTGCCTCTGCTGTTATTTTTGCTTGCTTGCTGGGGTTTTAGCTCCTCTTCTTATGGCTGGAGAAGTCTTTGATGCTTACATATAAGAGATGGCATTCATGTATTTTTTATGTTGAAAAGAATTGGTGCGAGTGAGAGCATTTATGATTATGTGGTTCTTCATATCCTCAGACATGCCGTTGCCTTTGTTTTGTTGCCTTCAGACGGAGCCTCATCATGGATCACATGGCCAATGGATTCTTCATTCTTATTTTTTCTATCTTTAGGAAATGTGAGATTTTATAAGCACAACCGAGTGGCTGGTTAACTAAAAAAACTTCTTATTAAGGAAAAATTATTCCGTCAGGTTACCTGAAGTAGAGATACATCAGGTAGCCTATAATACGTCGCCACGTGCACTTACTCTTTACCGCGCGGCCGGACGACCCGACCCGGAGCGGACCCGGGAGTTGGCGTAGCTCGGTATTGCTAGGTATTGATCTATTTTGCTCGACAAAAACGAAAAATACTATTATGTGAAGACCAATATCAAGCAATACCGAGCAATGCCGAGTTCTTTTAGGTATTACTCAGTATTACTCGGTATTAATACCGAGTTCTTTTAGGTATTACTCGGTATTGCTCGGTATTCGTCTTTACAGAACGATATTTATCGTTATTGCCAAGCAATACCGAGCAATACCGAGTAATACCTAGCAAATACCGAGCAATACGCGAACATAGTAATCCCGGATTCGGTCATAGTTGGGTCGTCGGGCCGCGCGGCAAAGAATAAGTGCACATGGCGACGTATTATAGGCTACCTGATGTATCTCTACGTCAGGCCGTAACCTGACAGAATAATTTTTTTTTATTAAGGGCCTGTTTAGAACGACTACAACAGTTTAAATTTTAGTTGAAAAATTACTGTAAAAAAAACTTCAGTATTATGATTAAAAAAGAAATTTTTCTATACAGAAATTTCTGAAAAATAATTAGAAAATAGCAATAAAGTAGCAGCCAGACGGATTTGTGGTTGATGTCTGAAAACTAATGTAGTCACAAAACTGTCGCACGCATACCCTAAACTTTAACTAAGCGTATTTGACACTCATTCTATGCAAGATTACTGATGGAATAATTTTTTATTTTTTTTAAATTTGAGCTCATAATTTACCTTAATTAATGAATAAAATTAAAATAGAACATTAAAAATTGAATATTTACAGTAAAATATTTAAGCAAATAAAAAATATAAATTTAACAAATACATAATATTATATATTTAATTAAATAAAAATTGTTATAATTCTATATATATATATATATATATATATATATATTAAACAGCTTTCACTTTTACAAGAAATCATTCTTTCCCAAACAGTTTAAGAAACATGCCGTGGTGAAATGCATGGCCCCATTTATTTATAAAAAGGACGTCGGCAGCCGCAAGGCCCGCAACTTTTGGTGTTATTAATAAAAATCAAATTTCCCATAATTAAATTATGATTTTTTTATTTTAATCTTATAAAGCACCGCTAGAAATGTCTCCAATAAGTGGTATGAATAAATTCCTTTATGGTTGGTGATATCTCATGAACATATTAATTAGTGGTGCAAATTGGCCATTTATTAAATGGAATTTGTAGTAAATGGGGGCAATATATGTGTAATTATTTTAATAAATAAAATATTCTCTTAAAGATAAGTTTATTGAGATCGATAAGTTTATTGAGATCAATGGTTTACAAAACAATGTAGTATAAGGTGCATGATTGATTGTTTAGAAAATTTTCAATCTTCTTTTATGGATTACGAACTAACAGGCAGGCGCGAATGTGTAGCATTTGACAAGATGGTTATTAGGGTTGTAAAATCTTAAACTTTATATTTACATCTTGAAATCTAAAAAGTTATAGTTATAGGAATAAATATCTAAGGAGTCAATTTATTATTAAGCTACTTAATTATTATTGAGTTTTTATAGGCTATAAGTAAGCTCCTTAAGAAGAGTTAGGGATCATGAAAATCAAAATGTGAAATCCATGAGCTATGGCTCATACCCTTCTTCCCTTAATATAAAGAGTTGTAGGCATCTTTCAATTACCCAAAGCATTTATCTCCCATTACTAGAAGCGATATACATGCAAGAAATTGTCTGATAATCATAGCATTTACTATTTATTTTATGTAAATGGCTATATTGCTAAAAATGATACAAATCTTTAATCTTTTAGTTAAATATTTGTATAAGTGATTCTCTCACTAAACCTCTCACTATGAGCAGATATTTGCCTATGAATCTATCATATTTGTAACCATCCAGTATATTCACCTTTATCAACCTTTGATTCTAAATCTCATTGTCTATTCATAAGCCTTCAAACTTTTCATTTTCTTGATTTTTTTATTAACACTTCCTTTTAGTAGATATTTATCTCCATACTCTCATATACGTAAGATCTTGCTCAATTCCATGTATATTTACAAATGTATATATTGATCCACCTTAGATCCAAAAGGCCAACCCCATTCCATCAAAGTTTAGTGTCATTTAATATACTAAACCTTTGTAACCTAAAATCCAGACTAATTGATGAGAATGTTATTAGTAGGTTTCAAAAGTTTTTAGGTTGGACGGAAAATGTTTAGGGTTGATAAAAGGGTATGAAATGATTGACTAATTTAAGATTACTGGACATATGTCCAGAAAAAATTGTATTATAATGACAACCATGTTTTGTTAAATGAAAAAAGGTAGAAGACTTTTAAATTAGAGGCTTGAGATGTTAGATATCTAATGTTTGTGAATTTAGATCAAATATGTATACTATTATAAATAAATGAATTTCTTAAGTAATCATTCATATTAGTTTGATGAAAGGATTTATGATTTTATGTAAAAGGTATTCTTAATGTTTTGTGAAAATTGAATAAGTTTAAGGCTTTGGAAAAGTCTATGAATGTAGGAGAACAAGAAATAAGAGAGAGTCGGATATTTTAGGGTTAAAAAACATTAACAATAATTGATTTATATATTTGTTCAAAAGCTGGCATAATAAATCAGTGTAGACATAAGATTTTGTAAGCGACCAAAGTATTTTCATTGAATCAATTTAGATATAAATATAAAAATACACTAAAATATCTCCATGAAAATTCATCCATAGACTACAACAGCTAACCTTCCCCACTCAAGATATCTTAATATTTTGAAATAGATATAATACCACTAAAATTTAATAATCAAATTAAATATTGAATCCATAATTCAGGTTGATTAATATGATTTCAAAATATGTCTTATTATGTAAAATATTTTGTCTAAATAACATGAAAATTAAAATAAAAGAATAAAAATACAATACTAATTTTCAAGCTCCTTGATCTTGGATTTGATAATGGGTCTCTTAGCATGTGCTATATCAACTCTCTTCGCCTTGATGAAATATGGTAAATAGAGTTAAAAGTATTATGTTGAAATGTGATGCAAAGTATTCTATGTATAGGTAGTGGAGTAGTTGTTGCTTATTATATCAACTGATACAATGTTTATAGTTGCTAAAATAATTGATAACTGTTGCACCTTTAGAAGTGGACCTATATCTCTTACAAGTTGGTTTGTTTTTCAATTCCAAAGCTTACTAAAATTTTTGGATTGGACGATATTGTATGCATTAAAATAAGACTTAAAAATATTTCAGTTTGTTAAACTAAAAAATAAGCAATAAATTCAAGGGCCCTACTCAATATATTTTATTTGGCAGTTTCATACATAAGGAATTTTGTCTAAATTAAGCATAATAATAATTATAAATATTAAGTAAATACTTTAAAAAATTAATAACAATACTATCATTATTATAGTTAACTCGTTACAATACGTGCGAATAAAATTGTGTATAAAGTGTTAATGAAAATGTAATTTCACATAATGAATAATGTTGGGTTATGTTAGTAAGGTCAAGATATATTAAGAATAAACCATCAATTTCATAATATGACATAGGATGCTCAATTAGGTGAGAGAAATGTGGTAATGAAGGTTTAAAAATTAGATATAATCATCAATGTTATGTGTTATATAAAGATGGTGATTCATTATTGAACTTCTTAAAATAAGTTTCAAATAAGATAGGCTGGGATCTAAGGCCACAACATGTATTTTTATCTCATGGGGTAAATAAGTCTCAGTAAGTATACAACTTAGGATAGAAAATTTTGGGCGATCTGAGGCCATAACATATATTTGCACCATATAATATAGTAGTACATTACTAATGGATTTATTTTAATTACGAAAAATTTAATGGATTTTACCTCTTTAGGTTTTATAAATAAAAAAATTTGTGTCCTCTAAATATATGAAACTTTTCTCTTTTTATTTCTGTGTGTGATATCTTCATGAAAGCTAAGATGTAGTAGATAATCTATGTTGATGTAAATTCTCTAGCAATTAATTGCTATTATTATCTCTAAGAGACATTTCTATCTTCACTAATCAATTAGGAGGTTATTTGATGATAATATATAGACCTCAATAAATATTGAACAAACAGTCATAGCTTATCAATTTTTCAAGACTTTCCTTCTAATTAAGATTATTATGATCCATCTCTAGCGCTATAAAAGTAAGATGTGATGTTGTTGACGTTTACTATAGACATTAGTATAATAAATTGAATACCGAGTTATATTAATAGTATCATTACTCCCTAGTATGTATAAATCCTATTTATCTTATTATTGCCATAATTCAAGCTAGGTTACATTGGTTGACCTAAGAAACCTAGTATTCTTTTTTTTTTTTTTAAAGAAATCTAGTATACATCTTTAACCATTGGCCTAAGTGCATAAAACATACTTCAAATTGATCCAATCACCCCTTTGTTAGTCCAATTGAACCCAATTGACTCAACTTAGCTCAATTGAGAAAACTACATCAATTTGATCAAAATAATTGATCTAAATACCTTTGATAGGTTCACCATGTCCTATTTAAGCAATTTGGTCCTTAATTTTACCTAATCAACCTAATTGGTCCACATGAGCCAACTGTCATGGTATCATCAATGATTTTAAGGTGTTATGTGTAGTTAATAATCCCCTTGTATTTATCCAATAAATAGAGTTTCATATTCTTTATAGTTTTAAAAAAAAAAAGACAACCTAGGATTGTTCCCTCATTATACAACTGTTGTACTTAGCATTGCCATAAATCTTTTTTTGGCACCACCAAAATCATTGAATATAGTCCTTAGGATTGGTGTGAGGTAGTGAAGAATTCATTATCCTTGAGGTGATTAGTGCACCTAAGTGTAGTGTGTTAAGGTGTTATAATCAGTAAGATAGTTATTTTGCTTGAAAAAACCCATAAAACATGCTACAAATGTTGTTATATTTTCCTAAGAGGAGATTACTTTAGATCCATTTCTAGAAGACAAAAAGAGAGAATGAAAGTGCTAGTAGTGATAATATCTCTTCTTGATTTGAATAATCATTGTTGGGACCCATTAATTGTTGATTTAAAACTTCGTCATTGGTATCCATTCATTGCACCACTGCCTCATACATCCATCACCCAAATCATGGTTTAGCAAGGTCAATAAAAGAAACCAAGGGTTGAAAATGATTAGTCAAATATCAATTAAGAGAGGGTCTTGTCTCGTATACATTTTGTTCACAAGAATAATAACTATTCTAGGATAATTCTAAATAAGAACCATATGACCGTATAAAAATTTATAAATTATATTCTTTGTCTTTATTTTTTACAAATTAATAGAAAGCACTCACACATTTTAGAAAATTTAAGAATAATAACTACTTTAAAAGCCACAAAATGATCACCCAAATGTTGTTATATTAACCAAATATATGACTATAAGGATCATTGGATTTTTGTAGGCAACTCTATTACATTGAACAATGTCATGCCCTATATGTCATGCATTGCCTTCCATCCACTGATTAATTTTCGTTGAAAAATATCGTTCAATTTATATACATCTCCCTATGCTAGCTGGTTCCCATTCCCCTACATAAATATTTATCGGCTAATGTCTCTTGAGTCCCCATTAAAAAAAATATCTTAATTGTCCTATACAATAATTTACCATTCATTAACATCACCAACTAATGCCCCCCATCTCCTATTGTTATTGTAGGAGAAAGCCACAAAATATGTTTTATAGATTTTGTTTTTCAGTTTTAGCTCTATAAAGGAATAATGTAACATCAAACAAAGGCTAACAAATTTATTTTAACTTAGCAACACATATATTTTTTTTCCTCTTGAATTTGTTATGTAAAAATTTGTGGCATATACAACTATAACTCTCAATAATTATATGCTTGCATGACCATCATATAAAATATGATGAATTTAAAATTTATTTATCATGCATTTTAGCATATAAGATTTGCAATATAATTGTTATATGCTAGCAAATTTTAGTCGATAGAGTGTGTGTTATACATATTAAGCTTCTTATAAAAGTTTAGTATGCACAGATAAAAGTACTAAGACCAAAAAACTTTTTTACTTAAAAAATTTGGAAAGAGAAAAAAATCAAAAGACCTAGCCCAATTGAAAAATCCACTATATATTAAAGATACAATAATCCTTCCTCACAGTTAAATAAAAGAGGACTATTAGAAAATAATATGTTTGATTTCTCTTAGAAGGGTTAACATAAATCAAGTGTGTACAAACAAACAACAACAAAGAGTCGGGCTAAATTTCTCCAATAAGGATTAAAAAAAGTAGGTGTCCATAAACAAATAACTATACCCAACAATAGAGTTAGATCTTGTAAGATTTTTGGAGATGGTGGTGATTACTAATGGTGATCATCAACAATGATGGTGGTTGTTAGTGATAATAGCTGGTGGTGATCATCAGATGAGATAGTTGAAAAATGTAAGAGAGTTCTATAATTCTCTCCCTTTTCCCTTCTTGTGGAGAAAGAGGCTTAATTTATAAAATTTTTGGGATAGACATTTCGTAATTTAAACCAGAATCTAAAGCATTCCATCGTACCATCCATATTGGTTTTCTTGATCATAAATTTTTTTTTAGCATTTAGTTTCCTAAATGATGTCAAAATTGAGTGATTTTGTGCTTGTTAGATTTTTCACACTGAGCCGCTTTATTTGACTATAACCATGTCAAATTTGAAGTTTAGATGATCATTAGTTTGATTTCAAAAAGTTTTTAATTTAAATGTTTCCTTGAGATTCATGCTGATTATATGATTTTTCTAGAGTCGTATCATATGCCCCCTATTTTAGACGTCGAAGTTTACTACATTATATATATTTAATATAATATATATATATATATATATATATATTATATATATATATATATATATATATAGGTTTTAAATATTAATTTTTTTTTTTACTTTCTTAAGGATTTTGTTCTCTTTTTTTTAGTGATTTTTTTTGGAAAAAAGTTATCTTTCTTTTTTTTTAGAAAAATAAATATTTTTTAAAGAGAAGTTCTCTCTTCTTTTTTTCAAAAATTTTATATTTATCAAGAGATTTTTTTGTAAAACTTTTATGAGAATTTTTAATAGTTTATTTCTTTAATTTTTTTAATTATTAATCTTTTCTAGGTTTTTTATAATTTTTTTTTATTTATAGCTATATAACTCTCTTTCTTAATGTAATGTAACAATATTTCTTATTGACATATAACTCTATTCATTAATGATACACTCTCTTCCTTAGAGTCATTGAACTCTCTTCCTTAAACTCATATAGCTGTCTCATTTAAAGTTATGTAACGCTCATCCTCTTCCTTCAAGTTTAAATATTAAATACCCCTTCATCCGAGGAATAGTTTGAGCCACTTGTCTTTTCCAATGCTTTTTTATTGCCCCCCTTCTCCAATCTTCTCTTTCCCCCTTTTTTCATCGTTTCTTTTCATAAGAGGGTCATTACACCATCTTGAATAGGTGGTATCCTCTTTCAAGCTCCAATGTCCCTTTCTATGGAGAATGAATTTCTATTGCCCCATTCTCTTCTCCATTTCTTCTCACAAGAGAGGTATTCCTATGTCTTGAATAAGTTTCATCCCCTTTTCAAGCTCAATTTCACCTCTCTGAAACACCTCTCTGAAAAGAAAGAGTTTCTCTTACTTGCTTCTCTTCTGTTGAATCTAGTAAATAGGTTGTTAAACCTAAGTTAATATCCCAAGGCTACCAAGAGGGGGGTGAATTGGTAGTTTAAAAATTTTAAACCCTATTTAAATTTATGTTGAACAAAAATAAAAAATTTCTTTTAAGTTTTTGTAGAAAACGTTTTTTACAAAAACTTAAAAGAAAATTTTCATTTCGGTTCAACATAAATTTAAAGAGGGTTTAAAATTTTTAAACTACCAATTCACCCCCCCCTCTTGATAGCCTTGGGACATTAACTTAGGTTTAACAACCTATTTACTAGATTCAACAAGTGGTATCAGAGCTTCGTTTCAAAATCATAAGTTTAAATTACTTTTTGATTAACGTAGATGGCTACATTCGGAAACCGAAACACACCTGAGGGTTACTCTATTACTAGACCTCCACTGTTTGACAATATTCCTTTTAATTTCTGGAAAACACACATGTCTACTTTCTTACAGTCACTTGATTATCGCATGTGAATCCTAGTCCAGGAAGGTTATACAAAATTAACTAGATTAGTTGATGAAGTTAGGGTAGAAACACCTTTTGCAGATTGGACTATAGAAGAACGTGACTTAGCACAACTAAATGCCAAATGTCTAAATAGCTTCTTTTGTGCTTTAAAATCTGAAGACTACATGCGGGTTTCACTTGCAAAAGTGGAAAGGACATATGGGATAGACTTTGTATAACTTATGAGGGACTAATGAGGTTAAGCAATCAGACTCAATATCTTGTTACATAAACTATGAGTTGTTTCGCATGAAACCTAATGAATCTATTTCTGACATGTACACAAGATTCACACAAATTGTCACTTCTTTGCATGCACTTGGTAGGAAATTAACTAATGCTAAAATGGTTAATAAGATTCTTCGTTGTTTACCTACTGCTTATGATGCAAAAATTACTGCAATTATAGAGTATAAAGATCTAAATATTTATTCTATTGACAATCTTCTTGGTTCACTCATTGCTTATGAGTAAGGAGTAAGTCAAAGAAAGATTGATGCAGGTGAACCACGAAAGGAGAAGAATATTACACTAAAAGTGGAAGAGTCAGAGAGTGAACACTCACAACCTGAGGATGAAGATGATATTGCATTAATGACTAGATAATTCAGAAGTTTTTTAAAGAGGAAGCAGAAGAGACGCCAACAATAGAATAGAGGTAAGTTTAACAGAAATGGCAAGGTTTCTAATGAAGTGATTTGTTATGAATGCAGGAAACTAGGTTATATCAAGACTGAATGCCCAAAACTTAAAGCCACTCCTAGCAAGGAGAAGGTAGAGGAGAAACCAATTGTAAAGAAGGGTAAGAAGAAGTTTCGAAGAGCTTTTTGGGCAGACTCAGCTTCAGACTCATCTGAGACTGAAAAAGAAGAAGAAGTCACCAACCTTTGCTTGATGGTAGATAATATTGATCAATCAGATCAAGAAGAGGTATGTGACTTAACTTTTGATGAATTATTTGAAGTTTCTAAACACATGCATGATGCATATAGGAAAATGAAGAAGATGCATACTAGTATAATTTTAGAATTGGAAGAGCTTAAGAAGGAACATGAAATCCTTAGGAAAGATCATGCATTAATAGATGACAACCACATGAAACTACTTGACAAATATGATGACTTGAATAAAAATTTTGAAAATCTAAAATCATCCTATACTGATCTTGAAAGAGATTTTAAAAATTTTAAGGATGAATATGAGAGGAAAACATATCGAATCAATTATATAAATCGACTCTTGGAAGAAATGAATTCATTTTATAAATTCATAATAAGAGCTCCTGAGGATAATAGGATACCCCCCAAAATTGAAGATTTTACAAATCCTAATTATTATCCTAAATATATGGAATCCCTTAGAAGACAAACAAATGGAAGAAAACTTAGAAATACTTTTCCTAAAGTTAAATGTAATAATTGTGGATTTTTGGGACATATAGCTCACACCTGTACTTTGAAGATGAAAACTAATTTGGTGTGGAGACCTAAGATGCATAACCTAGACATATCATACATGCATCTGATTATAAATTGCTAAAAGATGAACCCAAACTTGTTTGGGTTCCCAGGTCTAATATTTGATATTTTTGCAGGATTGCTCTCACACAAGATCTCGTGGGAGCATATGGTACCTGAACAGCGGATGTTCAAAGCATATGACTGGAGATACTGCACAATTCATAATGCTGGAAGCCAGGAATGGAGGCAAGGTTACACTTGGAGATAATACCACAAAGAAAGTGGTTGGATCTGGTATGATTGGAAATTTCAAAAACTTTTTCATAGACAATGTATTATTGGTTGAAGGCTTAAAGCATAATTTGTTAAGTATAAGTCAGCTATGTGACAAGGGATATAATGTAAAATTTTTACCTACTAGCTGCATATTAAGCCTAAATGGGAAAGAAGTTTTAAATGGAAAAAGGGTAAATAATGTTTACATGCTAGATTTGAATTTAATTCAATCTCCAATAGCTTTTTTTTTTTTTGAAAACTGTTTCTGATGAATCATGGCTTTGGCATAGGAGACTTTGTCATTCTAGTATGAAAAACCTTAGGAGAATTACCCAAAAGAACTTAGTGAGAGGTATATCAAAACCAAACTTTACTAAGGACCACCTTTGTGATGCATGTCAATTAGGAAAACAAGTGAAGTCCTCTTTTAAGTCCAATAAGGATCTTAGGACTAGTTAACCTTTGAAAATTCTTCACATGGATCTTTTTGGACCAGAAGGAACTGTAAGTCTAGGAGGGAAGGTATACGGATTTGTTATAGTGGATGATTTCTCAAGATTCACTTGGGTTAGATTTCTTTTTCATAAAATTTTCCATTGTTATTGAGGAATTCAGAAATTTTCAACTAGGATTAAAAAAAAACTAGGATGTGAAATAATTTCTTTACAAAGTGATTATGGAGCAGAATTTAAAAATGAAAGATTTAAAAATTTTTGTAAAGAAAAAGGGATTGATCATAATTTTTCTACACCTAGAACCCCTCAATAAAATGGGGTAGTTGAAAGGAAAAATAGAACATTAATAGAAGCCGCCCGAGCAATGTTAGCAGAATACTCACTTCCTAGATATTTTTGGGCTGAGGCGGTTAGCACTGCATGTTATGTTCTGAATAGGGTGAATGTGAGATCGAATTTAAATAAAATACCCTATGAGTTGCTAAAAGGTAGAACACCAAATTTGTCTCATTTACATATTTTTGGTTGCAAGGTGTTCATTCATAACAATGGAAAATCTGCCTTAAGAAAATTTGATCCAAAATCAGATGAAGGAATTTTTGTTGGATATTCAAGTGTTGGAAAATCTTATAAGGTATTCAATAAAAGAATCTTAGTAATTGAAGAAACCACACATATTGTATTTGATGAATCTGGAAATTTAGAAGAGTCAAATGTTGTTGAAGATGAGATTGAGAAAAACTCCCAAAAGATTGATAGAATAAATTTGGAAGAAGATGTGGAAGAGAATTTGAAAAGAGAAAACCCTTTGCCTAGAGATTTGAGATTTTCTAAAAACCATCCAAGGGAATTGATTATAGGTGAACCTAGTAAAGGTGTTAGAACTAGGCGTGGATTAAACAAGGAAGTCAATCATTCAGCCTTTATTTCAATAATAGAACCCACTAATATTGATCAAGCACTTTCTGATGAATTTTGGATATTGGCCATGCAAGAAGAGTTGAATCTATTTGTAAGAAATAAAGTTTGGGAATTAACTACAATACCAAAAGATCAAAGTGTTGTTGGAACCAAGTGGGTGTTCAAAAATAAAATGAATGACTCAGGAGTAGTCATTAGAAATAAGGCTAGATTAGTTGCTAAGAGGTATAATCAAATTGAAGGAATTGATTTTGAGGAGACTTTTGCCCCTGTAGCTAGACTTGAAGCAATTATGGTTTTACTTGCCTTTGCCTGTTTTAAAGGTTTTAAATTGTTTCAAATGGATGTCAAAAGTGCCTTTTTAAATGGGGTAATTGAAGAAGATGTTTTTGTAGAACAACCTCCAGGTTTTGAAAATTCTAAATATCCAAATCATATTTTCAAGTTAAAAAAAGCATTATATGGATTGAAACAGGCACCCAGGGCTTGGTATGAGAGGTTAAGCACCTTCCTTCTTGAAAGATCTTTTGAAAAAGGAAGTGTGGATACAACTCTCTTTTTAAAGATTTTTGGAAAGGATATACTCATTGTTCAAATTTATGTGGATGATATCATTTTTGGATCTTCAAATAAAAATCTTTGTGATGATTTTTCTAAAACAATGAGTAGTGAATTTGAAATGAGTCTAATAGAAGATTTAAATTACTTTCTAGGATTTAGTATTAAGCAACTTGAGGAAGGTACATTTCTCAGTCAAACTAAATATATTAAGGACATACTCAAAAAATATGAAATGGACAATACAAAACCTGTTAGTACACCAATGAGTTCCTCAGTTCAGTTGGATAAGGACCTTAAGGGAAATCCTGTGGATCAAAATAAATTTAGAGGGATAATTTGATCCTTACTTTACTTGACTGCTAGCCGACCAGATATTATGTTCAGTGTTTGCTTATGTGCTAGATTTCAATCAGATCCAAAAGAATCACATTTGACAGTAGTGAAAAGGATATTAAGATATTTACTAGGAACTCAGAACTTAGGAATTTGGTATCCTAAGTTTAGCTCTTCATTTGAAATTATTGGTTATTCAGATTCTGACTTTGCAGGCTGTTGAGTGGATTGAAAAAACACTTCTGGAACATATCAATTCATTGGAAATTCATTAGTTTCATGGTCTAGTAGAAAACAAAATTCAGTGGCCCTATCTACTACAGAAGCATAATACATTGCATTAGGAAGTTGTGTGGCACAAGTACTTTGGTTAAAACAACAGTTAATTGATTTAGGATTAACTATAGGCACTATTTCAATTTATTGTGACAATATTAGTGCTATTTGCATTTCCAAAAATCCTCTTCAACATTCTAGAACCAAACACATTGACATAAGGCATCATTTCATAAGGGATCATGTATCCAAGGGACAAATTGAACTTACACATGTTTCAACTGAAAATAAACTTGCAGACATTTTTTACAAAACCTTTAGCCTTTGATACCTTCAGTACATTAAGAACAAGACTTGGTGTAATTGATTTGAATGCTTAAATAAAAATATTTTTGCAACATTGATATTCCTGTTTTCGTAGATTTTGTTTTTATGATTTTTGTTTTTGTGATTTTTTTTTGTGAATTTTTGTTTGTTTTGAGTGATTTTATTTTAGAATCTGTGAATTTGTCATTGTACGTAGTGATTTGTGTGTTTAGTTTGATTTTCTTTGATAAAACTTTAAAAATCCAAAAATTTGTGAAAATCATCCGGGACGAAATTTTTCGTACTGGACGATGTGTGTAAAATTCAGTTTGCGTGATATGAAACGTCTTAAGAACAGTTTTTAATGTAGTTCGTCTGTACGATCTGATGATCGTCCAGGACGAAATATTTTTTCTCAAACGTTGGGATGATTGAATGCAGGAGTTGAGTGGATAAGGCAGTTTTAATTGTAAAGTTCATCCGTACGAACTTTTTGTTCGTCTAGACGAATAGATGTCGATTCATAGTTGGGGACGGTTTTCAACTGACATTAAAACGAATTAACTTTTGATCATCTATACAAAATTTTTTCGTCTGTACGATCGGTCAAGTCAAAAAGTCTGTACGAAAGGACGTATCATAAATTGTGTTGATTACGAAAAGTCGTTACATTTTGGACAAATTTTATCGTCTGTACGAAATTATTTTCGTCCAGACGAACGATAATTTTTGTCCAGGACGAACTGTTTTCGTCCAGGACGAACGTATCATTTTCTTTAAATAAGAAGGCTTTCCAACTCAACAATCACAACTCCAAACTTCACTTTCAATCCCTTTCAACTTCAAATTGACAATGGCCTCCTCAAGCAAGAGACAAAAGGTGTTGGCGAAGAAACCCCACAGGAATTCCTCTGAAAACTTCCTTTCAAAAGCAAATGAGGAATCCTTTCCTCGTTTTGCATCTGCTAAAATCACACCTTCTCGCATTCTGATTCAAAGCGAGATAAACTTCAAGGTAATGCACATTTTTTCTTCCACCCAGTTTGGATTCATTCTTTCTCTCATTCACCTCTACAACAAACAAACCTTTCTCTATTTCCTAGCCAATATGAGTTTCAATTCCACCCACTCCTGTATAAGTTCTTTTGTTTTCAAACAAAAAGTTGAAATCACTAAGCACGACTTAGATGCCTTTCTAAACTTAAGAACTGAAGGATTTAGAGCCCACACCCTTATGAATGAGAACACCTTCAAATGGTATGAAGTCAATAGGGTGATTAGGGAAAATGACCTAACATATCATATTCCTAGAGTTTCAGGAATGATAAAAAATGCTCGAATTATCCAGCACATTCTTCGATCTTCAATTATTCCTAAAGCTGGTGATAGGATCAATATTACCCCACTCCTTTTTGTTGTGACTTTTTTTATTATGAATCGTAAGCCTGTCGATGAAGCCCAACTTATCCTAGACCATCTTTATGGGCTTTCAGAAATTGGGCATACAGAATAGAAAAGAAAAAGGAATATTTTATTAGGACACTTAGTTACCTATTTTTGGAAAAGAAATACAATCTAGTGCATCCTGATGAAGAATATGAGGAGCCGGTTTACTACAATGATGCTTCTTTTAGAGCAATCTTCAAGGAGCAAAAAGAGAAAACACCTGCCAGTGCTTCTGAAGAAGAAGAAGAAGGAGAACAATCATCTGCACCTCAATCAAACTATCAAAATTTGGTTGAGAAATTTGATAGACTTGAGACTCATTTTGATCAAAGATTTGATCAAATTGATGCTCAACTTCTGCAGCAGCAACAGGATATTGGTAGTATCAGAAATGAAGTTCATGAAATCAATACCAATGTTATGTTGATGACTTCCTACTTCAACCTATTTGGTGGCATTCCTCCTCCTCCAGAAGAAGAATAGAGATATGAGTGATGATTTTCTTTATGTTTGTTGTATTTGTGTTTGTGTTAGTATTTATTTTAGTTGTATTTGTTTATGTTAAGTTTTAAAAGTTTAGTGTATTTTTTTTGTGTTTTTGTATTGATATTATGAAATGATCTTGTAATCTTTTTTATCAATATCAATATTTGTTGTAGTTGATTTAAATTTCGATTGTTTTTGAAATGTGTTTAGTTTTTATGAATTTTATTTTTTTTAATCTTAATTGTGCTTAAATCAGATTGTAATTTGAGATTAATTTCATTAGAAAATCTAGTCTTTCTAAATTTAAAATTTGTTTATAACTTGTCAAAATTAGAATTTTTAATCTCATGTCTATTCATTTAGACTACATAAAATTTAATATTATTATTGCAATTTAGATGTTTTCTTATTTTGTATTTCTTTGCTCAAGTGATATTTATGTACTTAGAAAATTTTGAAATTTTAGATTATTGATCTTGGAAAGAATTGGTTTCAATTACTCTTGAAAATTGTACAAAGAGTACAAAAATCAAAAGGAATGCGCAAAGATTCGCAAATGTGAAAAAGAGGTACAAAATAAGCCCAATGTAAAAAGATGCACAAAAATGTGCCAAAAATTTAAAAAAGATGCGCAAAGCGCCACATGTGGTAATTCTCTTCTTTCCAAATTCTTTCAATCTCTTAATTCAAATTGATCTTATGTTCATTTATATTTCTATTGAACTTTGAAATATAGAATTTTTATTCATCTCTCTTGTAATGATTTTTTATATCTCAAATGTCTAAATTGAATCATGTCTTTGATAAATTCTTCTTACTTATAATGTTATATCACTTCTTAAATTCTATGAATTTCTATGATTTACCTAATGTTATTAGTTTTAGATTGCATACCATATGTCAATCACTCTTTAGATTAAGTTTTCAAATGGATTTCATATAATTACTTACATTTCTTGTCAATTTCTTCTTCACTTTTTGTTGTTGTCAAAAAGGGGGAGAAAGTGTTTATATGTTTGTATTTTGGTTTTGCTTTGTATTTTGGTTTTGTGTCATTTGGCTTGTGTCAGTATTGTGTCATTTTGTTTGTTTTGTTAAAAATTTTGAAAAACAAAATTTATGTTCTTTGGTTCAAAATGCCTCCTTATTTTTATGTATTCATCAATTCAGGTGTAGTTTAGGAGATTTGTTTAAATTGAAATCATACAAATAATAATTGTTTTGCCATCATCAAAAAGGGGGAGATTGTTAAGATAGTTGCTATTTGCATACTTTACATTTTTGCATCTTGTATAGTTTTGATGATTCCAAACATTATTGTTCAAATGTGTAGTTATCTCCTAACAATTTTAGAAGATTTTTCTTTGCTCTTGTGTGTACTAACATTTCAAGAAAATCAAACTCCAGACTACGAAGACTTCAAATCAAATTCAGCATGAGATACTTTGTGAAATTTGAAGCTTGTACTTTTCTTTGAAATAAAATTGAAAGGGAGTGATTGTAATTGAGTGAATAAAAACATACACACACACACATAAGGAGATCATATAAAATTTATACTGATCGTACGGGACGATATAAGTTCGTACGGGATGATCAGACAGTTATCTCCTATTAAGATCACATTGAACGAATAGGAACTGGCCAGAAAATTTTTTCTAAGTCCTATTCATCCAAGACAAAATTAAATATCGTCCAGGACAATTTGTTCTCTGTAAAATTTTCATCCTGACAAAATTAAATTATCGTACATGACGATTTGCTCTCTGTAAGATTTTTGTCTAGATGAAATTAAATATCGTCCAGGACGATCGGCTCTTTATAAAATTTTCGTCCAGATGAAATTAAATTATCGTACATGACGATTTGCTCTCTGTAAGATTTTTGTCCAGACGAAATTAAATATCGTCCAAGACGATCTGGTCTCTGTAAGAATTTCGTCCGGACGAACCAATTTTCGTCCAGACGATACAACCGACTTAGGACGGTTTTTCTGAAGTTTTTGGAACCGACCTTGTAATAACCGTTCGTACCTGACGAACATGGTTCGTACGGGACGATCAGCTTGTACGAAAACATTTCGTACACATATACAAAGAGGTTCGTTTCAAGTCTTTTAAGTAATATCGTCCAGGACGATCCACGATCGTACGGGATGATCCACTGCGTACAGAATTGAAAACTTGCAGTTTTTGGACGGTTTTTCTTACCTTTTGTATAAATAGTCCGAATTAGACTGTCACCCAATCTTTTTGTCATTTGATCTTCGTGCCTCTTGAGAGAATAGCCAAGGAGAGAGTGTGAGAGTGCATTCAAAGGAGGATTCCTACCACTGGAGCGTGAAGGCTTCACTTGGAGTTCAAAGGTAAGAATCTCTACTTGTGAATTGGGATTACTTCACTCTTTTCTTTCTTCCTTCTAGATTTCTTATGAGAAGATCTGTCAAGGAGATCCGGTTCGCTGCCGACACTTGGAGAGTGTGAATAGCCGAAAGGTTCGCTGCCTACACTTGGAGAGTGTGAACAGCTGAAGGGTTTCTGCCCACACTAGGAGAGTGTGAAAGGACGAAGGGTTCTCTGCCAACACTAGGAGAGTGTGAAAGGACGAAGGGTTCTCTGCCCACACTAGGAGAGTGTGAAAGGACGAAGGGTTCTCTGCCCATACTAGAAGAGTGTGAAAGGACGGAAGGTTCTCTACCAACACTGGGGATTGTGTAAAAGGACGACAGTTCTCTGCAGCACCGGGTAGTAGTGAAAAGAGTGTTTGTAAAGGCTTCTCCGCCTTGCTGTGGGTGCAAAAGGAGAGTCACTATTGGTATTAGTGAAATACTCAGAGGGTGCCTCTGGGGAGTGGATGTAGGTCTGGTTTAGACCGAACCACTATAAATCTGGTGTCATTTACTTTACTATTTTTACTTTTCTGCATTTTATTTTTGATTTTAAAAACTCTGTGGTTGAAAAACATTTTCTACAAAAACTTAAAAGAAAATTTTCATTTCGGTTCAACATAAATTTAAAGAGGGTTTAAAATTTTTAAACTACCAATTCACCCCCCCTCTTGGTAGCCTTGGGACATTAACTTAGGTTTAACAACCTATTTACTAGATTCAACATCTTCTTCACTTCATCTCACAAGAGAAACATTCCACTATCTTGAATCTGTGGTATCCCAGTTTCAAGCTCTAGTGTCTCTCTCCTTAGAGAATGAATTATTCTTCAAGCGAAGTTACTTAGAAATTTTTATATTGACAGTGTATTTTTTGGTATTTATCTTAAAGAAAGTTGACTAACTCTATTTTAAGCAACTTATCATCATATTTTAAAGCTCTAATTTTTCTCCCAGTAGAGAGGTAATTGATAAGTGTAAATAATAGGTTCTGCAATGTGTTATAATTTTAGTAAAAACTATTATTTTAGTTATATTGTGCAGAAAAAAACAAAAAAGACTTAAAATTCAAATTTTCATATAGCACCACGGTGTTGAAATATTCAATGTTGCAATGCCATGAAAGACATTGCTAGAGCACCTAAATATAGACATTGCGGTAAAAATTTCTCTATCAAACAATGTCACAGCATCAAAAGTTACGCTTTATAGAGTAAGATTCTCTATCAGACAGTCCACAACAACACACTCTATAATGCCTCAGCTCCAAATTGCTCTTCTAGCGCTGCAACATTTGAAAGTCATTCGTGCTACAGCATAGTAATTGACTTCCTAGGGATAGGATTTATTAGTGCAATGATGCAACTATTCACTTGGTAACTAATCTGCATCTGCAAGCACCATGGAGGAATAAGAAAAGTAGAGCAACGGCGTTAGTTTAATCATTGAGCATAGCAATGCCAATCTTTTTTGTGCCTCAACTCAAGATTTCTAATTTGTGTTTTCCTATAAATAGTTTGTTATGTTTCTAATGGATTCCATCCACCTAGATAATTTCAATACAATTCATAGTGCTTCTCTAAAACTCCCTTAGGGTGGCAACTAAGGGAAATTATAGAAGTAGTGGATACCAACATTAGAGAGATTGGCTTGTATTTGTGGAAGCAAATTTGTAAGTAAAAAGGAGTGTAGAGGAGATCTATTGAACAATTTTGGTGATATCTATCTCTGATGTCTTCTTTCTATCATGCTATTAATGAAGATGAGTTTGCTTCAATTATACTCCATATCTGGTTAGATTCTCTAATTTTGAATTAATGATGTAAATATTATATATACTACTAATGAGTTTGCTTATTCCTTAAATGGTTAAAATGATAATTTAATATTAGCATATCTTCATTTAATGCACATAATAGCCATATATACAATTAAAATTAGGTGTAATATGGGGCCTTGATTGAGGGAAGCAGGCATAATAAGGAATATTAAATAAGTATGCATCAAACCTAGGCATAGGGCAAGAAATATACTTAACTCTTAAAAATTATTAGGAAAAATATATTATTTATACTTATTAATTTAATTTTTTTCATATCATTATGTATGATATATCAATTCAAAATATTATATTCGAATAATGTATTCATTATCTTATCTAATTTTATTTAAGTTATTGAATCTCCAAAACATTAATTTTTATTCAGTAGGATAATTATTATAATTTTTGTAGATAATACTAGTGTTTGTAAGTGAGCATGTCTTCCTAGTGGGATTGATATTATACTCTATCACTATATTACTTGATTTGACATGTATATGTGCATAAAATATGTTGGATTTATATAATTTTCATATAAAAAAAACTAATTATTATTAGGAATTGATAGAGCCTTAAATCATTTCACAATTCTATAGGTTACTCCACATCCACCATCATATTTTATCTCCATTACAAGGGAAGTATTTTTCTTTTTGTAAAATTCTCACTATATTATTGAATTAATTGTATAGTTAGTCCTACTCACATTTTTTCATTTTATTATTTTATTTTATTTTACTTTGATTTTTTTATATCTATTTTGCAAGCTTTATAACCATTGGAAAGCACTTTTGATAATTGATACTAAAATTGAGAGAACCCTTTTTAAAATTCAAAAAACTAAAACCTTCTTTAAAATGGTTGAACCTGAGCTGGAGCAAAATCATTCTAGACCTCTTAATGATTATGTAAACCCTTTAGTAGACAGAATTCATAGAACTATAAATATACATACAATCTAAGCTAAGAATTTTTCATTAAAACTATATATTATTCAAATTATTCAAAATTTTCACTTTGGGGGAACTCCTGCAAAAGATCCCAATTTGCATTTAGCTAGTTTCTTAGAAATTTGTGCAATATTTAAGTATAATGGTGTTAGTGATGATGATATTAAACTTAAATTATTTTCTTTTTCTCTAAGAGATAAAGCAAAAATATGGTTTAATTCTTTATCCTGGGATTATATAGCCAATTGGAATGAATTGGCTCATAAGTTTCCTGCTAAATATTCTTCACATTTAAAAACTACCAAACTTAGAAATGACATAACTTCTTTTAATCAATTTGAAGGATAATCTATTTATGAGAGTTGGGAAAGATTTAAGGAAATGCTTAGAAAATGCTTACTTTATGCATTACCTAATTGGTTGATTAATCAAATATTTTATAATGAATTAGTAGGATCTCTCAAAGCCATAGTTGATTCTACAGCTGGAGGATCATTAATGTTTATGTCGTTTGAGAAAGCCTATGAATTAATAGAAGAATGGTTACTAAAACTTTTTAGTGGACTGCTAATATGATATATCTTTAAAAAGTAGTTTGAATTTATGAATAGGATGCTTTATAAATTTTACCAGCACAAGTTGTAGTAATTTCTAAAAAAAAAAGATAACTTGAAGATTACAAATATAGTAGATGAATATGATAACTTCATCATCAATTCTAAAAATGTTGCACCACAGAGTTATCGTTCAAATTTTTAACAAATTTATCAAGAAAGTATAAAGAAAACTCCCTTAGAAAGCATTATTTTAAAATTATAAATCCAATCACAAAATCAATCTTAAGCTCTTAAAAAAATTGAGGATAAAATAGGGCAACTTGGTTGATTAATTACAAATAAATTTAAGAAAAATTTCATGATATTCAACTTAGAGGTGGGAATGATTTTGGAGATCCATACAAAGATAAAGATTTATATAAAAAGGATGATGGTGAAGTTGAGCATGAAAAAATTAAATCTTCAACGGAACAACTTGAACTTATAAAAGAACTTGAAAGGGTAATTAGGAGAATTGAAGAGAGATGACTACCACTCTCCCCACAAAGATTGATCAAACAAAATCTTGATAAATAGTTCTCAAAATTTTTTAAAATTTTTAAAAAACGAACTATTAATAAACTCTTCTCTTAAGCTTTAGAAAAAATGCCCACTTATGCAAAATTCATGAAGGATGTTTTAAACAAGAAAATGAAGCTAGGGGAATTTGAAAAAGTGGCATTAATTGAATAGTGTAATGTTATAATCCTAAAAAACTTCCAAAACAACATAAAGATCCATGGAGCTTTTTCATTCCCTTTATAAATTAGAGAAAAAATCTTTGGTAGAGATTTATATTATTTGGGTTCAAGTATTAATCTCTTGCCACTCTATTTTTAAAAGACTAGATATGAGAGAGGTTGAACCTACATATATTACTCTTCAGTTAGTTGATAGATCTTTCACTTACCCTAGAGGAGCAATAAAATATGTGTTAATTAAAATTGATAAATTCATCTTTTGTATTGATTTTATTATTCTAGATATAGAAGAAGGAAATACCTCTCATTTTAGGAAGATCATTTTTTACCACTGGAAAAGCAATTATTGATGTACAAAAAGGTGAATAAACTGCGAGGGTTCAATATTAGGAAGTAAAAATTGATGTACTTAAAAATTCAAAATTCTCTTAAGAAAAGAGTGGAGATGGTTTTAGAGTGGATTTAGGAGATATGATAATAGAAAATCTTAGGAAGAGCTATTAAAAGGGAAATTTGAAGAAGAAGAAGTTGAAGAAAATACATAAATGACATGAGAATTTTTCATGAAGAATGAAATCTATCCAATTAAAATTTGGCAACATACTCTTTTGATAATACATTAAAACCAACCAATGAGAAAGCACCTACTTTAGAACTTATGGCTTTACCTTGCCATCTCAAGTATGCTGTTTTGGGAAATAACTCCACTCACCATATAATTATTTCACCAAAATTAAAATCACATCAATAAAGTGAGTTTATTAAGGTGTTGAGTAATTTTAAAAGTGCTTTTGGGTGGACAATTACTAACATTAAGTGGATTAGTCTTTCAATTTGAATGCATAAAATTTTAGTGGAACCTAATTCAATTCACAAAGCTGACCCTCAATGAAGACTTGTACCTTCTGTGAAAGATCTTGTTAAAAAAGAAATTCTTAAATGGATGGAATCTGGGATTATTTATCCTATTTGAAATAGTTCTTTGGTTAGTCCTATTCATTATGTTCCTAAAAAAAGAGGATTAACTATTATAACAATGAACGAAATGATTTTATACCCACTAGAACTATTTCAGGATGCAGGATTTGCATAGATTATAGGAAATTAAATAAGGCTACTAGAAAAGATCTTTTTTATTTGCATTTTCTTGATTATATTCTAGATTTGTTGGAAGAGTATTTATTTTATTAATTGCTAGATGGATACTCAGGATATTATTAAATTTCTAATGCACCTGAAGATCAAGATAAACCTACTTTCACTAGCCCTTGTAGAACTTTTGATTTTAGTAGAATGCATTTTGGTCTATGTAATGCTCCTGCTACTTTTCAAAGATGCATAATGTCTACTTTTTAAAACTTAATTGAGTAGGGTATTAAAATTTCCATGGATGACTTCTCCATATTTTGTACTAAATTTGATTTTTATCTTGAACATTTGAGTGCTATTTTGAGAAGATGTATAAAAATAAATCTAGTGTTAAACTAGGAGAAGTGTCAATTTATGGTAATCGTGAGCATTTTCTAAGGGCATAATGTTTCTAAGAAGGGATTGAAAGTAGATATTGCAAAGATTCATGTAGTAGAAAAATTACCCACTTTCAATTTAGTTAAAGGCATTGCAAGTTTTTTAGGTCATGTAGGATTTTATAGAAGATTTGTAAAAAACTTCTTTAAATTTCAAAACCTTTATGTCAATTGTTGGAGAAGGATGTTCATTTTATATTTAATTTGGCTTGTATGAAAGCTTTTAATGCATTAAATAACATTTAATTAATGCTCTAGTGATTATTGCTCCTAATTAGTCCTTATCTTTCATAGTAATGTGTGATGCTAGCGATAATATTATAATTGTTGTTCTAAGACAAAAGCAAGATAAGAAATTTCATATCATTATTTATGCTAGCAAAACTTTGAATTCTACACAACATAATTATACAACAACTGAAAAAGAATTGTTAGTTGTTGTTTTTGCTTTTGAAAATTTTAGATCATATTTGATCGGCACTAAAGTAATTATTTACACAGATCATGCTGCTATCAAATATCTTACTATAAAGAAATACACTAAACTAACATTGGTAAGATGGTTTCTTATATTACAAGATTTTGATGTCGAAAACTTTTATAGAAAGGGAACTGCAAATTAAATTGCTAATCATCATTATAGACTTTCTAATGAAAAATATACATTAAATGAAGATGAGAATAATAAAAAAAATTTCTTGATGAATAATTATTTTTACATCATGAAAACAAATCATCTTGGTATGCAAACATTGTTAATTTTATTGTTAGTGGTATACTTCATTATAATTCATCCTCTAGTCAAAAGAGAAATCTACTTTTTGGATGAATGTCATTTACTTAAATCCTATAATGATCAAATTTTGAGGAAATGTGTTTCTAGAGAAGAAATAGAATCAACTATTAAGGAGTGTTATGATTCGCATTATGGATAATAGTTTAGATGATTTAGAACTACTTCTAAAATCATTCATGCATGATTATTTTGACCTACTTTATTTAATGATATAAATGAATATATTAAGAAATGTGAACCATGCTAAAGAATAAGGAATATTACAAAAAAAAAATCCTTTGAATTATGTTCTATAAATAGAAATATTTGATATTTAGGGATTAGATGGGACCTTTTATGCCATCCTATGAAAGCCAATATATTCTTATTGATGTGGATTATGTTTCATTGTGGAATGAAGGTGTGCCAACCTCTAAAATAGATGCTCAAATGGTGATCAAGTTTTAAAGAAAATATTTTTTTTTAGATTTGGAGTGCCTAGAGTGTTAGTTAGTGCTGGAGGAAGTCATTTCTGTAATAAAAAATAGAATCAATCTTAAAGAAATATGGAGTTTATCATAGAGTAGCAATTGCTTATCATCGTCAAACTAGTGGTTAGGTTGATATTAGTAATGGGAAAATCAAAATAATTCTTGAAAAAGGTCAATTTAAATAGAAAAGATTAGGAGATTAAGTTAGATTATGCATTATGATAAATCTCTTTATAGGACTCCGATTTGTAAGACTCCCTATAAATTAATTTATGATAAGGCTTTCCACCTTCCGATGGAATTAGAACACAAAGCTTTCTTGGCAGTTAAAGAATTGAATTATAATTTTAAAATGACAAAAAAAAAGGATTAGTACAATTGAGTGAACTAGAAGAGATTAGAAATGAAGCTTAAAAAAACAAGGATTTGTAAAGAAAAGGTTAAAAGAATGGCATGACAAAAAGCTTCTTAGAAAAGATTTCACACCTAAACATGAAGTTTTGCTATTTAATTTAAGACTTAAGTTATTTTCTAGAAAAGTAAAATCTAGATGGTCTGACCATTCACTGTGGTAAAAAGCTTTCCTTATGAAATTATGGAAATTAAGGATAAGAAATTTCTAAATACTCAGAAAGAAATCTTATGTAGATGGGGACATTGATCAAGTTCAAAATATAATTAAATTGGTTCATCCTAAAATAAATTAAATGTATAGTCTAATAGAAGACTAAAAAATTAGCATTTGTGGGAGGCAACCAAATTGATATGATCCTATGGGGCTTAAAATATTATATTATCGTAAGTTTTATACAAATTTTATCATTCATATATGAAAGCATGTGTAGTGTTAATTATTGTTTGTGTTTCTTTTAATTATATTTCTTTTAAATCCCCTTATATTTATTATAATTATTTTTATATTTTGATTATTTAATTAACCTTAGTAAAATTGATAATTAAATAATTATGTAAAATTAGAATAATAATAAAATTCTATATCACAGTTCAAATGAATATTATTTATATTTCATAAAATGGGAAAAAAAACTAATAATTATCAGATTTAGATCATTTAAGTTATTACTTTAATTTGAAATTATAAATTTTACCTTTATTTATTAAATTTTGAAATAAAGAAGAATAATTAGAATTAATGATTCGGTAGAAGTAGATTAAAATTATAAATAATAAGCAATACGACTTTGAAATTGGTAATACTATTAAATCCTTACATAAAATTTATTAATATTTTAAAAAGGATTCTAAGCAAAATTGATATTCAAAATCGTTAACTAAGTATTCCATAAATTAAAGAGAAAAAGAATTAATAAAAAAATTCTAAAAAAAAGAAGGAAATAGAAGAAAAATAAAAAAAGATAAGTATGTTCAAAAATTGGTATCAGCAAAAACTTAGAATCTAATTTCAATTTTATACTTAAATTCATAACGAATAAAATAAGAAAACTAGAACAAATGAAGTTGAACTAATGAAGTTTTGATTTTAACTGCAAACATGTATAATCATTAAGATACATGATTCACTTGAAAATTTAGAAATAATAATTAAATCTATAAGCAATAGAATTAAATTAAGCAATAATAAGGATGAACTATTAGTGTAATTATTAATATTTTTTCTAAACTAGAATTATAATCTTGTTCATTTTTACTACTTCTAGTCCATGATGTATTATCCTATATTTTAGTAATTTTTTAAATTATTGTTTTTTTAATTTGGTTAATCATTTAATCAAAATTACAATTTATTTATTTACATGAGGTTAAAAAAGAGTTAAGCTAGGGAGATTTTGATAAGTGTAAATAATTTGTTATTTTATATATTATATTTTTAATAAAAATGTGTTATTTTTAGTTGTGTTGTATAAGAAAATACAAAAAAAATATATAAAATTCTAAGTTTTTTATAAAGCCACAACATCGGAGAACAATCAACATTGTAGTGCCATCAAAGACACCACCAGATTGCCCGAATATTAATATTGTGGTGCTAACTTCTTTGTTGATCACCACCATAGCATTCAAAGTTCATCTTTATAGCATCATATTCTCTATCGAACAATGCTGCAGCGGTGCACTCTATAATGCCTCGGCGCCAAAATTGCTCTTCTAGTGCTATAGCATTCAAAAGTTAGGAGCATCGTGGTGTAGCACTTGTATCTTCCCAAGGACACGATCTTTCAATTAAATGATGCAACTCTTCACTAAGTAATTGATCCACTTCAACAAGCATCAAGGATCAACCAGAAAAGTGATGGTGCTAATCTTTCTAACACTACTGTGTTAGATACCTACTTTTTTTTCCTTTAAATAGACATCGTGTGATGTTTGTAAGAGAGTCAGTCACTTAAATAATTTCACTATACTTCATAGTGCTTCTCTAAAACTCCAATAGGGTGATACCTAAGAAAATTCAAAGAAGTACTTAATACCATCATTAGAGTGTTTAGCTTGCGTTTGTGGAAGCAAATTTGTAAAATTAAGAGGAGAGTAGTGTAGATCCATTGAATAAATTTGTTGAAAACTATCTCTTTTATCTTCTTTCTATCATGCTATTAATGTAAATGAGCTTGCGTTAATTCTACTTCATGTCTGGCTAAATTCTCTAGTTTTTTATCAATGATGTAAATATTATATATGACACTAATGAGTTATCTTATTCATTAAATAATTAAAAAGATGTTTTTAATATTACTAGATCTTCATTTAATGCACATAAGGGTCATTTGAGTTGTTAAAATTGTGTATAATGTGGGGCCTCAATGGAGAGAAGCAGGCATAATAAGGAATATTAAATTTGTATGTGTTATACCTAAGTTTTGGGTACGAAATATACTAAATTCTTAAGAAGATGGTATAACCATAGGAAATCGGTGGATATCCTATTTTCCTACAAGCTCGATAGAGATCTTGGAATGCATATGCTCTGAATAACATCATAATTAAAAGAGAATCATTAGAAAAAACATATTATTTATACTCATCAATCCAAAATATTATATCCATATAGTGTATTCATTAACTTATCTAATTTTTTTAAGTGGCTGAATCTCCACAACATCCATTTTTAATGAGTAGAATAATTATTATAATTTTAGTAGATAATACTAGTGTTTGCAAGTGAGCAAATCTTCCTCATAAGATCAATAATCTAATCTATCATAATATTACTTGATTAAGTAAGTATATTTATATTTAATATGTGGGATTTTTATAATTTTTTATCCAAAAAAACCTAAACATTGTTAAGGATTGATAGATGCCTAAATCATTTTAAAATTGTATAGGTTACTCCACAACCCCCATCAGTAATCATTAAATTTTTTTTTGTTGCACTAGATGTAGAAATCATGTTGATAAAAGCATTCCAATTCAAAGAGTTTTATCTTTAGCTTATTGTGTTAATCTTTTAGATGAAAAAGGTTATATGTTTGAATTTAGTATAGAATTTTAAATTTTATTATATTGACTACATGCAAATCTAGTAACCTTATATATGACTTTGAGATTTTTATATGATCTTGAATGAGGTTTGCTTTCAATTTATTTGAAGTAATAAAATGTTGGCCTCATTTTTGTATGAGGTCATAATGACCAGTCCAGACTCTAGGATCTACACATACCCTAGATAAATCTAGACCCTAGGATCTACCTAAACCCTAATTCAATCCAAACCCTAGGATCTATTAAGACCCCAGACCAACTTAAACCTTAGGATCAATCCAAATCTTAGATCAATCCAGGTTTAAATGAAGCCCATACTTCAAACCTATCCAAACTCTAGGCCTATCTAGATCTCAATTCCAACTTAAGTTTTAATCAAGTTTCCAATCTAGCTTCAACCTTATTCAATCATTTATGATCACCCAAATGATTATTAATGATTTGGATAATTCAAATGGAAGAATCTAAATACAAAATCTAGATTAAATCAAGAAATTCAGACCAAAATCAAAGGCTAAAGGCCTTGGTCATGAAAACCTTTTTAGTGATTTTTCAAATATTTCAAACCCTAATCAAATGTTCTTCAATTCTTGATCTAAGAATTTCATATTAATTAGGAATGTCTCTAGGATCTGCGCTTCAGATTTGAGGTCATTCTAATGTCTCTAACCTCAAAAACTGGATTAAAATGAAAAGGTTTTAAAACGTTCAAATATTTACATCCTATGCCACTAGACTTGCCCCTCAGTGGAATTTGATCTTGGAGCCTTCTCCAAAGTCTCTAAGCATATCCTTACCCTTAATCATGATATGTTAAATAGTAAACTACAATTTTGGGGGACCCACTTTAACACCCAGTTGACTAAGGTGATAATGACCAAAATGCCCCTGAAGGAAAATTTGGGTGTTTCTATAGACTTCAAGATGGACCATTCAAATCAAACTCCAAAATATTCTCCAATACATCCTAAACACCATTAGGAGTATATTGGACTCAAGCCCTAATTCTGGTCATGCATGGTTTACCAAATCAACCAATTTTGACCAAAATACCTTTTAGGGGTTCGAATCTTCAATTAAAATCAAATGCCCTCCTCTTGGTATGAGACCACTTCCATTTAATTTAAAATATCAAACCAAACATGTTGGACCATAACCGAGGCCTTAGGAAATCAACCTAGGTTGACCAAATAGGCCCTTTTGGGTCCAAATAGTTAATTTGTTTGAATTGACCTCCCTAGACCTTGGGACCACCTTCAAAAGACTAAAAAATCCAACCAAACCTATTAAGCCCAAACCCAGACCTTCGATTAACTTGGTTGACCATATCAACCCTTAAACTTGTTGAATCTTTAATAGGTTGTTAAACCTAAGCTAATGTCCCAAGGCTAACCAAGAGGAGGGTGAACTGGTAATTTTAAAAATTCTCTTGGATTTAAAATTTTGAAACCATTTGATGATTCATAACAAGTTAATTGAAGTTTCTAAAGTAAAATTTTCATCCACAAATTAAAAAACTTGTAGTAAGCAGCAGAAATTTAAATAACAAAAAAATTTATAGTGGTTCGGTCAAACATGACCTACATCCACTCTCTGAAGACTCCCTCTTTAGATATTGCACTATTATCAAAAGTGACTCTTCTTTTTACCCACAGCAAGGAAGAGAAACCTTTACAAAACTCTCTTCCACCAATAACCGGTGCGGTAGAGAACCATCATCCCTTCATTCCCTCTAAGTGTAGATAGAGAACCTTTATCCTTTCACACCCTCCAAGTCTAGGTAGAGTACCTTCGAATGTTCACACTCTCCAAGTGTCGGCAGAGAACCATTATCCTTTGAAATCCTCTAAGTGTCGGCAAAGAACCATCGGCTGTTCATACTCTCCGAGTGTCGACAAAGAACCAGATCTTATCCTAAGATCTTCTCACGAGCAATCTAGAAAGACAAGAGGAAGAGTGATAACCATAATTACAAAGATCGAGATCCTTAGTTTTGAGTATCCTTATGAACCCTTCACACTCCACTTGCAAGAAATCTCTCTCAAACACTCTCTCACACTCTCTCCTTTAATTTCCCATAAAAATCACGTAGACAAGACTTTTTATGTTAATGGATATTTTATACAAAAGACATGAAAAACCATCCATAAAACTAGTGAAACCATGCTGGTCTTGCTACAATTTTAATCAATTTATAAAGATTGCACCGCTGCCTCCATTATTCGAACAATTGAACCCAAAGATGTCACATGCCCCACATGCCATCGCCGCACCGCCAGCTTTTTTAAAACAGTTTTAATTAATTTTAAACACTTTTTTTTCAAATATATTTTTTTAAATTATCAAAAATTAATTTTAAATCCTAACAAATACATATTTTATATTTAAATTTCCAAAATAATTTTCTCTTTTATTTAAAATTAAAATTAACTTAAAATATTATATATTTTTTAAATTATTTAAAATATAAGATATTATTATTTGAAACTAATTTTTTAAACATCCAGCCCCTTATTAAATTAATTCAAATTAAACCCTTAATTAAGCTTAGGCCTTCTAAAAGTTTTAATAATCATATTTAAATCCAAAAATTATATATAATACCTCAAATAAACCAAAATTCAAACCTTAACTCAAAAAAAATAATACCCTTTAATTTGATATATGATTTATGTTTAATTTAATTTTAATTAAAAATTAATATTTTATTAATTTAATTATTAAAATTTTCAAAAAAATTTCAAACACTTGAGAAATGAGAACTCCTCCTTAGGTCATTCCTAACCTTCTGAGGTGATTTCAAGAATTTTGGAATTTGTTTGGATTCAAATCATTAAAAGCCTTTAATTAAACCAATTAAATAATTCAAATTAGTATATAAACTTTGGAAAATCATAACTAACTTCAAGAAGTCCCAAATTGATCAAACTTAAAGTCATTCAACTCAAACTAAAATCTAATATTTTATAAACATGTAAAACCTTCAAAAATTAGTTAAAGTCAAAAAGTCAACCTTTTGGTTAACTTTAAGTCAAAATTATAGTTAAAACTTTAAAAAATTATAACTTATTATAAAAAAATCCAAATAAAAAAAAATTTAGTGTCTAATTACTCATCTTATGGTCTAATGTTTAAGAAAAATATCAACTTTCTAGAAATCAACCTTAATGAAAAAGTCAACTTTTGACATAATAATGAAATAATTAAAATAATCCAAGAACTCAACAATTATTTAAAAATTTTATAAAACTTATTCTAACTTTAAAATCAATAATTAATTAATCTTATTTAAAATTCATGAACCTTCAAATTTAATAAATTTAATTGACCAAATTATACTGGTTACTATTATTTAACACAAGCCTATGAGGCTATTAAGTTAGCTCCAAGGAAAAAAAAAAGAAAAAAAAAAGTTAGCTCCAAGGAATATGAAATAAACTTCATGGCCTCGGTTAGTAACAAATGTAGTAGCCAATTAATATTTAAAAGACATTTAAAATTTTATTTTAGCATATTAATATTTAAACTTTAATCAAAATTTCTCTTTAAGCTTTCAACCAACTAAAATATTAAACAATTTTAACTGATTGCCCTATATATGACATATCCAAGCCACACAACCTGTCTCACACACTTAAGTTGATTTTCTAGGACAACTAACTCTAGTCTTAGGCTAGGACCATGTTTACTTTTCTGTTATGTGTCAGGTTTTATGTGGTTTTCATTGTATGATGGTTACTAGTTTAGATTGGTTGGTTGTTTATTTAATTACCATGCAATCTATTTATTGATTTATTCGGTGTTAGATTTACTCTAAGGTTAGGGACGATTTAAATGCTAATAAAATTTTATACAGGTGATCATGCTCTTATAGGGTAATTAAAACAAATGGGGGCAAAATAAATCAAGCTTTCAATAAACATATTTTATGCAGGTGCTAAGCATGATAAGTTCCCCTTTAAATTAAAAAGAGTATAGCCAAGGGTGGCTAGTTTGAGCATTTTAATTTTCGTTATATTAACTTCTTGGGATGATTTAATTATATCTTATTAGGATAACTCTATAGGTTGTTTGAGTCTAGATTTTAATTTTCATTTGAATGTAATTTGATTGTATTTGAGTTGTAATGTTAAAGTACTTTGAGATGGATATTAAACATCCAAAGAGGAAGGGACATCCCTCAGGGAAGATTTCCTCTCAATTTAGAGATCCAAATTAGGATGACTTTAAAATATCTAAAGGGAAAAGATAACTCCCCTTTTTAAGGGGAGCTTCTTTTCATTTGGATATTAAGACCCAACAGATCCAAGTTACTCGTATATGGATAGCGAAGTGAAGAACAAGAAGAAACTCATTCTTAAAGTCACTTGTGTCTTAGGATTAGAAATCTGGGCTAGTGGTACCTAGCAACGTTACTTTTTTAGCAATTCTGGGCTGTAATATTAGGTGAAACTTTTCACATGAACATTCATTTTGATTATTTAATTTAACTGATTTATTTAATTAATTATGTAGTAGAAATTTTATAATTGTCTTGCTTTATTTCTTGCATGTTGGTCCTTGTTTGAACTTGAAATCCGATCAAAGGCTAGTGAGGGTACGGTTAAAAATATTTTCTACTTGAAATTAAAATAAAAAAGTTAAAGCTCACATAGAAATTCTAACATTTTAGGAAGTAATATCGAGATTGCTGAGAGTCTTTAATGTATTTATATTTTAACTTTCTCTTCGTTGTTAGGCACCTCCTTGCCTACAGATTTTGACAGGCCATCTTACCGATAAGGATGCAGTCCTACAAGGGGGATGTTATGCAATCTTTAAAATAAACTTAGTTTTTTAAGCCTAATTTTTAAATTGCTTCTTTCAAAATTATGCATTTTAATCGAGTCAATTTACATGTATTACATTAGAAATATATTTAAATCAGTCTAAAATTTAATTGCATTTTATTTTAAGCATTATTTTACCTAATATAAGTTAAGGGGCCAAATAAAACCTACTCTAAATGTTAGTAACATTTTCTCAAACTTAACTTAATTAAATATCCTTACCCACTCTTTCATAATAGACCAAATACAAGGTTTTAAGCAACTAGGTGTTTAGCTGACTCCCCAATCTAGGTCGGAGTAAGTTCACATTTACACTGCATTAGCTAGTTTTGAGTTACTAATTTTTAATACCCAATTTAGGCTTAAGTTATAAGGTAGGTTCCGATTATAAGACCTCAACCTCTGGTAATCTAATCCCAACTTTTTAATAAAATTGACAATTCAAAGTTAAATCTCTTTTAATTAAAATTTAAGCCCAACATATATGGTCGATTGAGGTGTTTCTGTATTAATTCAAAATCCCAAACACCTCTTACTTTTCTTCCATTGATCTCTAAAATAAGTATTCAACTTTGATCAAATCTTGGTTGAAAATTCCAATCTCACTTCCTTATACATCAAGCCTTAAAATCTCTAAATAAAATTTCTACCATGATTTTAATAGAGTGTATTCAGTTTCATACAATGTAATTAACTATGAGGGCTTATACTCAAAGGAGATGTAGAAACCTAGATCAATTTTTCAAAATCAAGTTTTTTTTTTTAAAAAAAATTCAGTTAATTCTTTTTGGAAAAATTAAATTTAATGATCATTATCGTCATATTCAAATGATTGATAGTAAGCGATATTTTCTTTCTTTGGGAAGATATATCATTCTATTATCATAATTTTGATTTTAAATTTAATGATCTCTTATCTAAATTATTATAGTCAAACACTCAATCAAACATCATTTTGATTCTTCAGGATCATATGTTATATTTCCTTGGGTTTGACTACAATAATCATGATGAACTTAAAGTTTTGTAATTTGAACATATTAGAGAGTTATATATTTACCTTTTGAGGTGATATATCATTCATAATGAGATGTTTGATTTTAAAACTAAACTTCCAAAAAATTAACTATTTCTAAAAAAAATTAACCATTTTCAAAACTCTAAACACTTTTCAATCAAACATAAATACTCCATTTTTATGTAAGAATATATCTAATTTTTGAACTAGCCCTTAGAGGAAAATCAGTTCTTTATGCATTTTTGAGAAATTCTTTAAGATATTTCCCTCCAATTAGATATACTAGATTAGAGAAATTTATTCCTTCAATAGCTTTTATCCATATGTGATTTTTGATTAATAAAAAAAATGTATATCTTTTAAGGCTTTTAGCCATATAAGATTTTTATGTACATGTATCTTTTAAGACTTTTAGACTTCTATGATTTTTGGTTTAACTATACATGCTGAAGTTTATGCCTTCTATGATTTTTGGATAACCCTTATTTTATGAGGCTTATGTCTTTTGAGATTTTTAGTGCATATATATATATATATATATATATATATATATTATGAGGCTTTTTTGCTTTAAAGGTTTTTGGATAATCCTAAACCTTCTGAGCTTTTATCTTCAAATTATTTTGAATGAGTGGAGACCATGTCAGTAACTTACTCTTATAGAGTCTTTCTAGTGAGGATCTTGCCAATTAATAGCTTCTCTTTGAAGCAACCGCATGAGTATAACTTCATGGGGTTGCGAGTGAAACCATGTATGCTAGTTTTCCTTATGGGATATTTTTAGTGATGATCATGTCCAAGTCCAATTTCCTATCAAGGCTACCTCATGGCCATACTTTCTTAAGGTTTTTTATATATGTAATTTAATTTAAATAAAACTTTATTAATAATTCTAATAAAAACTTACTTGAAATTACAAAAGTTAAAATTTTTTAGTAGTTTAAAATCTTTGAGTAATTTTGATATGATTGCACTCTTAATTAATAATGATAACCATTTCTTTGCCAAGATTCTTCTGATCTCCTCTACTATGAGGCTAACAATCAGCAACATACTCTTGAAAATAATAGCCTAAATGGCCTTGGTGAATCATACATTCAATCTTATCTTTCAATTAAAAATATTTTTTAGTTGGGTGTCCTTTTGAATGGTTGAAGTTACAGTATTGTAATTGATCTTCATCATGTGGATTCCTTAAGGGCTTTAGCCACTTGAGATGTTTATAATTTGAATCTCCATCAGAATATTATCCCTTAATGTATTTAAAGGGGTGTAATTAAGTGACCCTAGATTAATTTGATGAGGATGATATTTTGACTTATTATGTCTTCTTTTTTATATATGCTGATCAAATTCTTATGAGTTGTTATATTTGGTGGAGGATAGTTCAAACTACTTTCAATGGGTATTGAAAGTTTGTGAGGGTTTTTAAACCTTTATGAACTAGCTCGAGGCAAACCAAGATGGGGGTGAATTGGTTATTAAAAATTTTCTTAACAGAAAAAGGAAGTTTTTTGAAATATTTTTGAATATTTAAAAAAAAAAATTTATGCTGAAGAAAAAATAATAAATATTATGAAAAAGTAATGTTACAATAAAGAAAATAAGAGATTTTACCATAGAATAAATCACATAATGATGAAGAAATTAAATGCAATAAAGTAACTAGAAAGAACACAACATATTTATATTGGTTTGATCAACTTGACCTATATACACTCCTCTGTAACCTCATTTCATGGTATTACACTAAAATTAGTGTATCTCCTTTTACTCCCACAACAAGACAGAGAAGCCCTTAAAAATCTTTCCATTGACCTGGAGAGGCTATGTACCTTGAATCCTTTTACTCTTTTCTGAAGTAGGCAGAGAACCTGAAATTCCTTTTAATACCTTTTAGCGTAGGAAAGAACCATGGAATCATTTTACTCCCTCCTAGACTAGGCAAAGAATCTTAAAATTCTTTTACTCCCTCCTAGAGTAGGTAGAGAACCTTGGATCTGATACTGATGAAAGTCTCCCTAGACCCACCAAGGAACTAAGGAAGAAGCTCAAAGAAGATGTTGGAAACCATGCATGGTGCAACCTTTATGAATCCCTTATAACTCCCCCTCTTAAGGATCTCTCTTTCTTAAAGCTCTCCTATCTTCCTTCTCTAAGCTCTCTCTCAGGTCATCCCAACAGCAAAATATTTCTTATAAGAGTACTAGAAATTCTTAAATAGTGTGTTTCAAAAAACCCTAAATTTCAAGAGATCTGTCTTATGCTCGTACAATACGATACACGTATCCTACAGTATGATTAGTTCAATTAAGACTAGTTCAGTAAGATCATTCAAATGAACTGTTCAATTTTTATATGACCTCATAAAGTATGATCCAAATATCGTATGGTTAGATTTATAAAAATTCCTTCTATTTATTTGGGATGATCCTTGGGATGGCCAACTTCAAACACTGGTGATTGTCTAGCATTGTGGACATCATATGGTTAGATTAGTATAAAAATCATGGATTTTTTTTTGGTATGGTCCATGGGACGACCAATTTCTTACATGGGTAATCGTACAATATAAACTATATTATAGAGTATGATCAATCATAATAATTGTCCATAATTTGATTGCCTGATATTGCGGGATTAATTAAGAATGATTTTAATTATGGTATATAGTATGAACCAAATTGTACTATATGATTAGTACAAAATTAGTATCTTTCTTAACCTCTTACGACTAGGGTTTTGATAGAGCACAACACTTCATATATTATGAGTTAAAATCGTATAGTATGAATTACTTCGTACAATACTTAAAAAAATAACTATCTCAAAAACATTTTTTCTCTCCCCTTGTGTATGTGCATGGTTACTAAGCAATAATATTTACCACATCATACGACTATAAAAAGGAGTAAATACATAATAAAATGAAAACCAACTATAACCCTCGTCTACCTAATCTTGAGTTGATCAGAATTGAAAGTGAATGGTGGACTAATTTCTTGAAATGTTAGTATACATAAAAACAAAATAAAATATCACAGAAACATGAGAAAGTAGTAATAGACACAATAATGTTTATTATCAGCAAAATCATAATATTTGAAATAGGTTTACAATAATCTCCCCTTTTTAATGATGCCAAACATTGTTATTTTTGAATTTTCAAAAAGTTACTTTCTTTTAACCCCCCCCCCCCCCCCCCCCCCCCAATTATAAGAAAAAGAAGTGTAATTTTTTTTTTAAATAATATGAAAACATCAATAACAACAACAAACAATAAAATAAAATAACCATAAAAGAAATAAATAAAAAAATACTACTTTCTCTTTTAACATCACAAAAAGAGGGTAAACAAAAGGAAGATGAGAGAAAAAAAGAAAACCAAAATAAGAAATGCATAAAAATAAATAGACACAAAATGACTAATAACCCAAGGTAAAAAAAGAAACATCACAAACATGAGAACTCTCATGGGAATTTTTTTAAATGCAATAAACTTACTCTATAAACAGAAAAGATAAATAACATAAGTTTAGACTTTATTGCAACCAAAGGATTTGGATTCTAGTGTTTGCACACCCGGCTTAATATCTTCACAGACTAAAATCTTTTGTTTAAACAAAAATCTAATTCTTGAATTATAATTAGACTGAGAAACTTAAACATTTCATACTTCTAGCATGAAATATATCGAATAGAATATTACCATACAAGTGATGAATGAAGAACCAAGATTTTCTAAAATCAAGTATAAAACATATTATGAAACACATGAATTTTCTATGATTTAAAGATTTACCTAAAGAGAAGCTAATTTAAGTTAGGCTCATGTTGTGCCTCTTTTTTCAGCTTTTAGTTATATTACTTATCTTTTATTTTGATACATTTAGTGCATCTTTTTATTTTTTTAATTTTACCATCATTGCGCATCTTTTGATTTTGGGCTCATGTTGAGCCTCTTTTTGAATTTTTTGTGAATTACTTCCTTTCTAAATCTTTAAGAATTTCAGTTGTTAAGATTATCTCGCAAATAGAAAAGAAGAGTAACTCATTCTCTTATATAGGGAGGAATAATCTATAAATCAAGCCTGATGTTTCTAATAGAAATAAATAGCCTGATTTATGAAAAATAAAGAATCACATTTATCAAATTATGGAAAATAGTCATGATATAAAAAAATGCAGTAGAATGAAAGTGTTTTCATTTCAACCATCTCAACTCTAATTCGATTTAAATTTCAAGTTCATACAAGGAATTATCATGTAAAGAAAACAAGAAGGGATATAAAAATACCTAAGATTTGTTTAAACTTTAACTTTTAATAATTCCAACAATAATTTATTAAACTTTTAAGCCATAATAGAAGTATATTTAATGCAAACAGCTAAGAGAATTATGAAGAGTTCATTCATATAGTGTGATCCAAATCATACAATATGAGTCCAATCATACTATACAATCCAAGTCATACAATATGATTAACAAAAATACATTTTCTACATATTTCTCAAGTAAAAATGCAAATAAAAGAGATCTAAGAGCATAAAACTAGCTAGAAAGAAAAGAAGAAAAAAATACCACTTAAAAGTGAAGAAATAAATATAAACTTTTTTTTTTAATTTAAAAGGATTATAACACAAGAGGTGCTGAAAGAAAAAATGTGATACAGGCACAAAAATAATAAAGTACAAAAGAAAACATAGACACAAAAGAAAAGTACAATATGAACAAACTAGTATAGAGGTGGATCCTGATCAGAAGGTGCTTTGGAGGTGGTTGGAAGATTAGGCTAAAAGCTCTTATATTGCTGTTGGATTTTCCAAATTGCTCCCTAAATAAACCCATAACATTATCATGCTAGGTTGGTTGTTGATCTAGATGAGTATCAAGTCTGTCAAATTGTTGAATCAACTCCACGTATTGGTAGTAGTGAGAAGGTGGTACAGGTGCAGGATCAAATACAGGGGCAGCTTCTCCTTCTTTATCAAAGAGCAGGTCTTCTGGCTCCTTATCTCTATGAAAGAGCATCCATAAGGAGGCATCTAAAAAGTAGATTGGAGTTTGGTCAGGAGGAGCAGGATATGTGAGGTTGTATTTTTATTCAAAATATATCCAATCACATGTCCTAAAGCAAGGATTGGATTTCTCCTAGTTGCTCTGAGTCAAATGGAAGTGAGATTTTGGATGTAATCAATTATCATTTGAGCTTCTTCCATATTGATGTTTGACTTTATGAAGGAGGTGATAATTGATTGTAGGGGAGTCATATTTATCTGATTCTTAGCTTTAGGGATGATAGATGTTCTCAGAACTTGTTAGATAACCCTAACATTTTAATTTAGAGTGTGCACTAAGGGTTGGTAGTAGTTCAAGGCAGCATTTCCAAGTAAGAGGTTTATAGCACTCCAATCAAAGTCGAATCTAGAGGCCATGGAAATAGGTCTTTTTCCTTATGTGTTTAGCTAAAGATGGACTCCTATGTCATCTTTAGTGATTTACATATTATGAAAACTCACACAATAAATCATTACAGTAGCATCCCCACTAATCCTAAGGCTTGCTAGAAACTCAAAAAGGATTTTAGAGTGGAAGGGATTGGTCAAAGTTAGAAGAAATTAAAGTATAATGGAATTAAAGAGGTTCATTACCGAAAAGCTAAGGGCTCATTAATTAAGAAGCCTAGAAGCTGTGATCTTGGCTTATTTATATTTTTAGTAGGCAGCTTCATCAAAAGTCATTAGAAAGCAGCCATCGATAGTGCTGTGAGAGGAGGAAGCACCCTAGGTTTGTTGACTATGCTATCCACCATCGCCATTGCAAAGGTTGAGATTGTAAGAAGGAAAGATTAGAAGGTTGAGTGGAAAAAATTGAAGGAATTGAGCTATTTAAATAGATCTTGAGCAAATCTTACTGTACAATCGTGAGATCATATAGGACGACTGCATGCAATTATTTCGATCAGATGATCATTCAAAAAGATGTGTCTGATGATAATATAAATCTGACTTCATACAGGATGATTATAGAAATGGTGCTCATCTCGAGGAGTCAAGTTGTATGACTTTTAACAAAAAAAGGTTCGTATAATATGGAAAGGTATTTGTACTGTTCAATTAATAATAAATATCATACAACCTGAAATGAATTCATCCCAACCTAAATTGACAAGTGGATCGTGTAGTACGAAAGAGGTGTTTATATAGTACTATGGTCAATGATGGATACAATCTGGATTGTTCATCAAGGCAAGGGTTGTGATCAAAGAAGTACTATGCATTTCATACAGTATGAATATGGTTTATATAGTACGATTAAGGATGAAAAAGAATTTATTTGCAGTAAAGATAGTGAGGTTCTGTAAGGTGGTTTGTGTGATGATTAGGACACAATCATAAAGAGCGATAACAACAAAGCCAATAGAACAAAAACATGAACAAAAATAAAATCATAAAAATCACAAGATAAAAATACATACATTGAGAAGCTCATGAGTGGCTAATTTTAAGTGATAAGAAATAAATATCAAGTTTGATGCAACTTTATTCTCCACACCAAGTTTGTTTTATGATGAAAGATGCAAGTGTGGCTAATGTGACCAAACATGCCACAGAAATAACATCTAACATTATGAAAAAGGTTAACTAACCTATGATAGTTATTATTCCTTTTCTTAGGTTTATGAGATACATGACATGGTGAGTGCTTATAAACAGGTTTATTTTGAAAAGCCATTACTTTTTCTAATAACATTTTATTAGCACTTTCAAGAAAAAATATTTAAATTTTTAAAGAATACTCACTAAGGTCTAAAATGTTAACACGTGCTTCAAACTCTTTAAATGATTTTTCTAAATCTAGAAGTAATGCTTTCAAAGAATCATTTATTTCTGATAAAATATAATATTTCTTATTCAATTCATCAAACTCATCTAGTAAAGTCATATGATCCTTATCAACATCAGAACCATCTTTTCTAAGTATTTAATTTTCTTTTTTCAGAACTAAGCATTCAATTTTCAAGCTAGCGTGCTTCTTTTTTAGTTTCTTGTAAGAATCATGAAATTCTTATGAAATAATAAGTAATTCATCGTATCAAAATTAACATACCTCATTTTGATCAGACCAACCAAGATTGTTATTTGCCATTAAGCACAGATTTTTCACCTCCTCTTCTTCTTCTATTCTAGATGAATCTGAAGGGGAGTTGGATAAAAGTCTTTTTGAGATCTTCACTTGCCTTTATAGGACTTTGCTTTTCTTTAACATTCTCTTTGCTTTTGTGACCTTTGAGATTTGGACAATCAATTTTAATGTGCCCTAGTTTCCTACATTCATAATAGGCAATATCATTAGAAGCTTTAGAATTTCTATAATTCTTACCTTTGCTCCACTACTGATGATTATTTTACTTTTTAATTTCGTAGAAAGCTTCTGAATAGTCAAGTCATCAGTGCAATTTTTTCATCTCCTCCATCAGGTGAACTATTTGAATCATTAGCCTTTAAGGCTACAATTTTCTCTTAATTTCTTTCTCCCTAACCATATTGCCTTTGGCATATGCTTTATTTATAGTGATTAGAGATCCAAGTATATTGTCAATAAAATAAGTATTTAAATCCTTAGATTCCAAAATAGCAGTTATTTTGGCATCATATGAACTAGGTAGACATCACAAGATCTTATTGACTTTTCAAAATTTGATAATCCTCTATCTAAAGTATACAGGGATGTGATGATTTGTGTAAACCTAGTATATATTTTAGATATGGATTCAATAGGTTTCATGTGAAAGAGTTCATATTCATGTAGCAAAAAATTTAAACTAGATTATTTCACTATACTTGTTCCTTCATAAGTAATGCATAATATATAATAAATTTCCTTACAAGTAGTACAGGTAGATACATGCATATAATATACATATTTAAAAGCACAAAAAAGGCATTTAGTGTTTAGTTGGGCTAAATTTTTATCATCAGTACTCCATTCAAAAAAAAGTATTTCAATTTTAATGTTGTTAAAAATGTGATGGTGCAGAATATCCTTCCTTAACTAACATCCACATACAATAATCTATTGATTGTAAGAAGGTGGACATATAAATTTTTCAAAAATCAAAAGGAATATTTTCAAACAAAGGTAGTCCTGTAATTGAATATCCTTCTACGATGTTAAGATTTCCAAAGTTTGTCAATGATCATTTTACCACTTGAATGTTCATGAGGGTTGTTAAACCTTTATAAACTAGCCTGAGGCTAACCAAGAGCGGGGGTGGGGGTGGGGGGGAGGGGCCACGAGTTGGTTATTAAAAATTTTCTTAACAAAAACAAAATCTTTTTGAAATCTTTTTAAATATTTTAAAACAAGCAATTTATGCAAAAACAATACTAATGACACTATAACAAAAATTTGAGGTTTCAACCATAGAACAAATCACGGAATAATACAAAAATTAAATGTGAAAATGTAACTAGAAAGAAAACACTTGATTTATAGTGGTTTGGTTAACTTGACTTACATCCACTTCCTAGAAATCTCCTTTCTAGGTATTACACTAAAATTAGTGCCACTTCTTTTGCCCCCACAGCATGAAAGAGAAGCCCTTATAAAATCTTTCCATTGACCTGGTGAGGCATTACTTTGAATCCTTTTACTCCCTCCTAGAGTTGGTTATTAAAAAATTTCTTAACAAAAATAAAATCTTTTTTAAATCTTTTTAAATATTTTTAAACAAATAATTTATGCAAAAACAACACTAATGACACTATAACAAAAATTTGAGGTTTCAACCATAGAACAAATCACAGAAATATACAAAATTAAATTGGAAAATGTAACTAGAAAGAACACACTTGATTTATAGTGGTTTAGTTAACTTGGCTTACATCCACTCCCTAGAAATCTCCTTTCTAGGTATTACACTAAAAATAGTCTCTTCTTTTGCCCCCACAGCATGGTAGAGAAGCCCTTATAAAATCTTTCTATTGACCTGGTGAGGTAGTACTTTGAATCCTTTTACTCCCTCCTAGAGTTGGTTATTAAAAAATTTCTTAACAAAAATAAAATCTTTTTGAAATCTTTTTAAATATTAAAAAAAACAATTTATGCAAAAACAACACTAATGACACTATAACAAAAATTTGAGGTTTCAACCGTAGAACAAATCACATAATTATACAAAATTAAATGTGAAAATGTAACTAGAAAGAACACACTTGATTTATAGTGGTTTGGTTAACTTGGCTTACATCCACTCCCTAGAAATCTCTTTTCTAGGTATTACACTAAAAATAGTCTCTTCTTTTGCCCCCACAGCATGGTAGAGAAGCCCTTATAAATCTTTTTGTTGACCTGATGAGGTAAAACTTTGAATCCTTTTACTCCTTCCTAGAGTTGGTTATTAAAAAATTTCTTAACAAAAATAAAATCTTTTTGAAATCTTTTTAAATATTTTAAAAAAACAATTTATGCAAAAACAACACTAATGACACTATAACAAAAATTTGAGGTTTCAACCATAGAACAAATCACAGAATTATACAAAATTAAATGTGAAAATGTAACTAGAAAGAACACACTTGATTTATAGTGGTTTGGTTAACTTGGCTTACATCCACTCCCTAGAAATCTCCTTTCTAGGTATTACACTAAAAATAGTCTCTTCTTTTGCCCCCACAGCATGGTAGAGAAGCCCTTATAAAATCTTTCTATTGACCTGGTGAGCTAGTACTTTGAATCCTTTTACTCCCTCCTAGAATAAGTAAATAATATAGAAATCTTTTACTCCTTCCTTGAGTAGGTAGAGAGCCTTAGAATCCTTTTACTCTCTCCTGAAGTAGGCAGAGAATCTTGGAATCCTTTTACTCCCTCCTGGAGTAGGCAGATAACCTTGGATTCGATGCTGATGAAATTCTCCTCAAAGCCACCAAGGAACTAAGGAAGAAGTTTGATGAAGATAGTGGAAACCTTGTATGAAGCAACCTTTGTGAATCCCTCATAACTCCCCCTTATAAGGATCTCTCTTTCCCTTAACGCTCTCCTCTCTTCCTTCTCTAAGCTATCTCTCAGGTTAACCCAATAACAAAAGATTTCTCATAAAAGTATTAAAAATCCTTAAATATCGGGCTTCAAAAAACCCTAAATTTTAAGAGATTTGCCTTCTGTTTGTACAGTACGATACACATATCATATGGAATGATCAATTAATTTTTTACTTACCTAGAAAGATTGTTCATATGAACTATTCAATTTTATAAGACCTCTTATAGTTTAATTAAAACATTGTATGGTATTATTTGTAGAAATTCCTTTTTTTTTCATTTTGGGCATTCCATGGGACGACCAACTTTGTACACGGGTGATCATCTAGTACTGTAGACATTGTATGGTATGATCAGTACAAAAATCATGAATTTTGTTTGGTATGATATATGGGAAGATCAATTTTATATACGGGTAATCATACAGTACGAAATATATCTTATAGTACGATCAATCATAATATATATATCCATGATTTGATTTCCTAATTTTATAGGATTTATTAAGAAAGATTTTAATTAGGGCATACAATACGAACTAAATTGTACTGTATGATCAGTACAATTAGTATCATTCTTAACCTTTAGTAGCTAGGGTTTTGACATAGCACAATACTTATTATAGTTTGAGTTAAAATCATGCAGTATAAATTACTTCGTACAGTACCAAACCAAGATCAAACAGTATAAATTACTTAAATAAAACTTTCTCAAAAATATTTTTGTCTCTCTCCTTGTGTGTAAGGCTACTAAGCAATAATATCCATCCAATTACATGATATAATTCAAGAAAGGAAAAAATACATAATAAAATGAAAACTAGCTATAATCCTAGTCTATCCAGTCTTGAGCTAATCAGAATTGTAAGTAAATGGTGGACTTATTTCCTAAAATGTTACAAAAATAAAACAAAATATCATAGAAATAGGAGAAAGCCATAACAGACATAATACTATTTATTATCATCAAAATCACAATATTTTAAATATGTTTGTAACAAGTATAAATAGTCTTAAAAGCAATTATTTGAGCTTCTACTTGTTGAATTAGATTAACATATGAGCAAACTGCCTCTCGCTTCAATAAGGAGTAGAATGGTTCAGGACAGTGACCCAAAGAAAAAACACCTCTTAGTAATTCTTAAACAACTCTTGAAATTTTAGGTCCTTCAGAAGAAAATATTTTATTATTTTAGTGTTTCTCCCTTATTTTGATGAATCCCATAAAGATGAATGAATTCCTAGATAAATTTTTGATTAATAATGAATTGTTCCATGAAATGCTTGGAAAGATGGGTGAAGTTATAGATTGTATTTTTAGATAGCGATTATAACCAAGTGTGAGATTAACCCTTAAGAGTAGCAAGAAGACTTGACAATGAAGTACATCAGAAGATTGTTGGATATACATGATGGCTCTATAATGATCATTAGGTTTGTAAGAATTAGAGAATCCATCTTATGGATCAATAGTGGACAATTTGAATCACACTGGAAAATAATGATGAAGAATTTTATTTGTTAAGGGTTATGACCCTTAGAAGCTATGTGGAGGAGTAAATGTATTCCATTCCCTCAAAGGGAATTTCTATTGAATAATACATCGTAGTATATCTCTTATAGCATCCCGAAGAGTGTCAAAAAGATGATGTTAATCTTAGTCATCCACAACTTGTAAAGGATTATGGGTTGGCTGAATAATACAGGAGGATATGTTGAACTAGTTTTGTTGGATTAGTTTATAAGGAAGGAGGTACTACTTGATTAATGTTATCTCTAAATTGTTATTGATATTGTGGAGGAGAAATAAATCATTTTGTGATTGTGCCCTTTATTGTCAAGCCCACTGGATAATTGAAAGATTTAACTATCAAGTTCATTTATCCTATGCATATGATTCTCTAAAGTGAAGCCTAAGGGGGACTTGATCACCCAAATTTTGTATTTCTTGATTGAGGGATTGATTATTAGTCATTAAAGAAGCAAGTTGCAAAAATTCCCACAAACAGTGCCAAATTGTTATGTGGTAGAAAATTTTAGTAGATAAAGTGTATGTTTTATGTCTTAACAATATACAAAAATTTAGCACGCACATATAATAGTAGCAAGACAAAAAAACATTTATGTGAAAAATATTGAAAGGGTTAAAATCACAAGAGCTAACTCAGTTAAAAATCTATAATATATTAGAATATACAAGAATCTTTCCTTCCTCACAGTTAGAAGAGGACTATTTGAGAATAAGATATTTAATTTCCCTTATAGGGGTGAACAAAAATAAATTATCCACAGATAGACAACTCAACAACAGGGCCTAATTTTTTCAGTAGGGGTTGTAGAAAGCAAGCGTCCAAAAGAAGATAACTATACCCAACAATAGAGTTGTATATTTTTAAAATTATAGAGATTGTAGGTATTACTAACAATGATCGCTGGTAGTGATGGTTCTTAGTGGCAATAGCTAAAAAATACAAAAGAGTTGTCTAGTTCTCTCCTCCTTTTCCTCTCATGTGAAAAATGAGGCTCTATTTATATTCTTTTTTGGATTTACATTCTGGTAATTTGAACCAGAATAAAAAAACTTCATTGTACGGTCTATGTCAATTCTTTAAATCATGAAGTTTTTTTAAAAATATTTAAGTGCCTTAATGATTTCAGAATTGAATGATCTTGGGCTTGTTGGATTTGTCTCACCGAGTCGCTCAATTTAAATATAAGTGTGTCAAAATTTGGAGTTCATATAATCTTTATTTAATTTTTAAAAAAATTTAACTCAAAGATTTCCTCGAGATTTGTGCTAATCATATAATTTTTTAGAGTCATATCAAAAGTATTTATAAAAAATATGATTAATTATTAAAATTTAATTATATTAATTAAAATATATAATTTTATGAAAATAAAAAGATCAAATCTTTACAATTTGATTACTTTTCATTTTTTAGGCTATAAAAAGAATTAGAGGGCACTTTGGTTTGTTAAAAAGGAATACAATATAAGATGAATACTTTGGAGTTATCTGGATGAGTGTAAAGTAAATTAAGATGAATGATATTTTTGTTTAGTTTGAAGTAAAATAAATATAATATAATGTTTAAAAATAATGGCTGGTGGCAGATGACGGCGACAGTGGCGGTGGTGGTAGAAGATTGGTAATGAGGAGGCCTACAGCGACGGCCGAGGTGGCCAATAGTAGCTGGCGATAGGAGGTGGTGGTGGCCAGAGGGTGGAAAAAGTAGTGTCTTGTGACCGCCGATGGTTAGGGTTATCAATTCAGGTCAACGGGTCGGGTTCAGGTTGAACCTGTCTTAACCTGGTCGTAACCGGGTCTATACTAACCTGACCCGATTTTGCAAATGAGTCAGGATTGTCAACCCGACTCGACCCACATTTTGAAAAGGTTAGGTGAGCGAGGCCAGCTAGTGCGGGCTCACCGGCTTAGGCAGTTAGTTGGCATGGCGGTAGGAGGCAGGTGAGACCAGCATGGGTGAGGCGATGCCAGACTAGAGCGGCCTGTCGATTCGAAGAGGCTTAGGTGGCATGGATAACATTGGAGCTGCGAAAGTTGAAACAGGGAGGCTCTCGCAGCTTAGGTGGCTTGGCAAACATGGAGGTAGAAGTTGGTGCCAAACCGGTGGCCTGATGTGATGGCAACTGATGTGTGGACGGCTGACGCTCAGACTACTGATGCATGAATAACTGACACGATGACAACTTACCCGTGGACATGACGCAATGGCGATGCGACTTGACGTGGTCACTTCAAGTTCCTAGGTCATACCGGGTTAGTTTCAGGTTTCTTAGTCAACCCGAACTTGATCCAATTTTACAGACCGTTCGGAATTCTAAACTCGAACCCGACCTGTTTCATAAACTAGTTTATCCTAACCCAAAATTTTTGGATCAGATTTGGGTCAGATTTTTGAGTCGTATCAAATATTGACACCCCTACCGGTGATAGTGGTGGTGGTGTAATGCAATTTAATAGAATTGTATGTATAACAAGATGCCTCTCAACTCACCTCCGTGTGGGCCAAAGCTCATTGAAGGCAATTTAATAGAATCGTTCTCCAAAGGAAATTAAGGTACCATAGGGATTAGTGATCCACCAAATGCTAACAGATCACAAGCGGCATTAAAATTAATGAGGAATAGTTAGACAGCCATTTATGCCCACTTCAGCTTTATGCTGGACCAATCAATTAATATTTATCATGTTCTCAACCAATCTTCTGTGAATTTGTCCCCACGATATTAATGAACTTTTGAGAATTACAAACCTTAGAATCTAAGTTCGCGTGAGAATATATATGGGAAAAAAATTGAATAATCTTGTAGTGACCTATGGATTGTTTGATGAGGATTTTGTCACACATCATGTATTTATTGAGGATCTTAAATTTATGTGTATCTTTAATAAAGATATTATACTTGATAAGGTTAATTATGTCTTATGAGATTTTTATATGAATAAAACATTTGTTTATTCTGAGACTCAAAATTTTAAGATTTTTATATAGGTTAAGAAATCTATATTAGGGTCAAAATCTATTTTTAAAATGAACTTAGATTTTTTTATCTTTTGGAGCTTACATTCTCTTAAATTTTAGAAAACTGGATAAACATATACCTTCTCATGCTTATACTTTCTGAGATTTTTAAAAACTTGCGCTTTCTCTGGTGCCTTTCAAGATATTTTAAAAAATTGTATCTTTTGATTTTTTTTTTTTAGAGCTTGTACTATATAATATTTTTTTCTTATGAGATTTTTTAATTAGTGGAGCTCATGTCAATCACTAATTATTTTAAAGTCTTTCTACTGAGAATCAGGGGCGGATCCAGCTCCTTTTTTTAGGGTGGGAAAAAAAAAATTTTTTTTTGGGGATGGGCAAAAATGCTTATGATTGATAAAATTAGGACAAAAAAATTATTTTAGGGGGGGCAAAATGTGCAAAATACCCAAAATATTCTAAAAAATTCCCTCTAAATATTAAAAAAAAAAATTTGAGGGTGGGCATTTGCCCACCCTTAGGCCAATGTGGATCCGCCTATGTCATATCAATAATTATCTTCTATCGAGGCTTCCTTATTAGCATGCCTTCAAGGTTTTAAAGTGGATCCCTATCTACCACTTGCTCTAGGCCTTCTAGAGGAGCAATTATTAGGTCCTTTCACTGGATGTAGAGGAAGGTTCGGTTTTAGGCAAAAATAGGTCAAAAAGTGCAAATACCGAGTTTTTTGAAAAACTCGGTATTTTTTCAAAAAACTCGGTATTTGCACTTTTTTAGGCAAAACCGAACCTTCCTCTAGGTCCTTGCACCGGACCAAATAAAAGTTCCTTCTAGAGACCTGTTAGTTTATAGTAAAATAAGTGTAAAGTATTCTAAACATAAGGGGTTTGAAAATATTTTGTCTTTTGTCTGAAGCAAAAGGAATTTATAGTAAAAACTTCAAAATACTTGGAATTTATTTTCTAGTTCAATTTTAGTGTATTTAAAAGTCATTAATTTTGGTTGATTTTAAGATACGCTATAACTTCTTTGCCATTACTAACACAAACTTCTACCATCATTGTACCCCACTAATCAACACCGTTGATACATGTTGCCTCCACCAACTGTTGCCACCGTCAGTTGTCAAATCTCTTGTATAATGCTCTAAAGTTCTTTAAATCTCAAAACTTTCTCCAACATCACTCAAAAAGCCTCATCATGTGGAGGATAATGTTTTATTTATATTATTTTTGGAGTCCCTCACTACAGGAAAATTGTTCATTACCGGTGAATATTTGGTGTTTTTTCGACGTATTTTTTTTCACCAATATAAACTACATAGGAAACACAAACTGAAGACTTATTTCCAACTGAAATATTTTTCGGTGGCTCTCCAGGGGAGTTCCAACAGTTTTATGTTGTTGTTGTGGCGACGGTCTAACCGACGGCTGATGAAAAATATTCACTAGAGATTTCTGGCAATATTGCTGGTGGTTAAAGAGACAGAGAGTACTAGCTCGTAAATCATAAGATAACCGCAAGATATTTCTGGCGGTATTAACGAAGGCAATAGCCACCGTTATTTTTCGGTGGGTCGACTGCCAAAAAACCACCAGTAATTTTTGGCATTAATCTATTATTTCGATGGATAACGATATTGTTTGATATTAAAGTTTTCAATGGCTAAGCCGCTAGAAACCTATAGCAACATAAAAAAATTGTCAACCTCCCCTCTGTCCGACCATATTTTTACATTTGGTAGCTACAACAGCTGAGAAATACAAACAAAATAAAAATGCACTAACACAATATTCACAATAAACACATACTTTTACGGTTCAAAATATAAAATTGAAAATAGACAAACTTTGAAAAAATAATAATAAACTTCAGCAACATAAACTAACTTTAAAATATAAAAATATAAAGTTCAACTACATTAAAAGTTTCACATCCATATGTTCTCAAATAAAAGCTGGTTCCTTAAACTCCAACTACAACTTCAACATTAAATTAAATCTATTCATCATCCATGTCCTGAACACCCTATGAATCATGCACAGGCTCCTACTCCTTTTTCTTCTGATGTTAAGCTTGATATGATCGCAGCTTGCCTGCATGTCTTCCTAAATCTTTTGCATCTTCTCAATTTCAATAATTATCGGAGTAACCATCTTGCTGACAGTTTCTTCAACTCCACTAGCATCATAAAATGTTGAGGTGGATGTATTGATCTCAATAGCATATCCCTGCGAACCTAAGCCATAAACCCTCCCTTCTTGTCTTCATCCAATAGCTTTTGACCATGTATGGTAATTAGAGTATTGGGTCGTCTAGTAGACGGCTAACCCTCTCTAAGTCATATAAAATTATCCTACTCAGGGGCAGAGCCAGAAATTTTGATTAGCAGGGGCACAAATTAATGATTTTCATATTATTCCAAATCTGTATTTAAAATTTTGCCAGATCAGTGGTTTTTGTAAATGAGCCTCATAGCATCGAGTCCTACGACGGAACATCTGATCCATACGAGCATATAATTCACTATAGAACCATCATGCATATCCAGCGAGCCTCTTACACACTCCTTTGCCAAGTTTTTCCTACCACCTTTAAGGGACAGGCTCGTACATGGTTCTATTCACTTCAATCCGGAACAATTCCCTCATTTGTCAAATTCGCCAAAGTATTCATCGAGCAGTTTGTATGCAATCAAATAATTATTAAGGATTCTTCCCACCTCTCTAAGATCCATCAAAGTGAAGGAGAATCATTAAAGGAGTATTTTTAGTGATTTTCCACTGAGGCTCGACACATTCCAAGAGTAGACCCTGAATTACTGAGAGGAGTCTTTCTTGGACGCCTTCATCTTAGCCCATTCTATTTGGCACTCATGCGCGATACTGTTCATTTATATGCCTACCCGGTTCATCATATGGAGGCACAAATCCTGGATGATGAATCTATAAATACTCACAATAAGCAGTTTGAGCAAACCAATGGGAAGCACAAAGGTGCACCTGGGATGGATAATTTATCCTCATAAAAGAAGAAGCAAGGGAAGAACAATCTACTTCTTGGGCCTCCATTACTATGATGGGAACCTCGAAAGGAGAAGGAGTATACCGCACTCAATACATCTCGAGTAAATATATTAATGGTCGTTTGAGATCAAGATACAGTGAAATGGTCGAATCCTTTGAAGTTGAACACAGGAAATTCAGATCAGTATTATCACTTTCATCGTAGTCGTGGTCACACTACCAAAGCCTGTAAGCAACTCAAGGATGAGATTGAAAGACTTATCCATCAGGGCTATCTTCGATAATTTATTTGAGATCCACCTACCCGAGAGGAAGCCCATCCCACTGGCGGGCAAAATCAATAACAAAGATAATCATTAAATAGTATTCAAATAGTTGGTGAGATTGAATGATCACGCACTTTGTGTATTTGTATTAATAATACTAATTATCTTATTTCATAATGTCTCTTTTATGTTAAGTAGGGTGTTACTTTGATATACCTAATATCTTCTTTTTAAGTTAAATATTGTATTGTTTCCGTATGTATATCTTATGTGTTGAGTATATTGTAACTTGTATATCCCTAAGTCATACTAGGGAATTATTGACAGTTGAGTATATTGTAACTTGTATATCCCTAAGTCATACGAGAAAATTATTGTACTGTCTTATATAATATAGTAATGTGATGTTCACATTGTTGTGATATTATTTTCTCTTATAAAAGATAAAAAACTTCTCAAACTCTTTTTTCATGATTCGGAAAATACACAATCTATATTATATCTCAATCACTGGATGATCAATCCCAGGGGGATTTGATTCGACCTCTTCCACATAGGTTAACATCATCAAGAAAAGACTCTAACATAAAATCTCGGATATGTCTTATATCCTTAGCGAATTCTCTCGACCTCTTCCACACAGATTAACGTCATCGAGCAAGGCTCTAACATACAACCTCGAATAGGTCTTACATCCTTGGTGGATTCTCTCGACCTCTTCCACATAGGTAAACGTCATTGAGTAGGGCTCTGACATACAACCTTGGATAGGTCATACATCATTGGTGGATTCACTCGCCATCTTTTACACATAAATACAAAATCTTGAAAGGCTTAAAAAGCTCAAAAGGTACAAGCCTACAAAAATCTTAGCAGGCTAAAAAATATCAAAGAGCATGGAAGACACATTTATCAAAGTATATCTCAAAGAGGCGTAAACAACTTAGTTTTCTTTGAAGGATGAGTTCATTTCAAATGAAAGACAAGCATAGAGAGCATACAATAATCTCAACTTTATATATAATATCGTTAGAGTTACATTGCAAAATTACACATCAAGTTCAAGTGTATATTTATTGTCACTAGAAGTTGAAATCAAAAAATACATTTAAATCATCTATATAAAGATATATAATGACAGCACACTTCCGTAAGGATGTATATTGCCTTTGCAAAATGCCACTGAACACCTTCCATCATCGGCCCTTTGTTTGGTATATACTAGTGGTCATTTACTTCATATCAGTCATTATCGACTTCTCACTCAACTACTGATAGCAATATATCCCCCAACTCTCTCCTTTTGCTCTCCACTCGACCTTTGAATGCCGACAAACTTCTTCTCAAATAGCATCAAAATTCTCCTCGTATACTCACCACTTCTGGTTATCCTCCCATCATAGGACTTATACACATCACCATTGAAATTCCACCCTATATTGAGCTTCCTCCCATCGTAGGGCTTCTGCACATCGCGGGACTTTTGTTAGAATTTGACCCAATGCTGAGCTTCCTCCCATCGCAATACTTCTACACATCGCGGGACTTTTATCGGAATTCCACTCGATGCTGAAATTTCTCCCGTCGCAAGACTTCCGCACATCGTGGGACTTTCGTCAGAATTCTAACTTACATTGAACTTCCTTCTGTCACTGGACTTATACCCGTCATGGGACTTTCATTGGACTTCAAATTATATGCTGATAATTATCAATTTTTTCTCGACCGCATGATCTTGAAGAGGGAGATGGAAGAAGAGAAGCGACTGCAAAAAGTCTAACTTTTATGCAATAAGAGGGGCACTGATTTTGAGTAGGGAAAATCTCCTACAAAAAGTAGTGAAAGGCCTCTAAAGCAAGAAGAAGACGGGGGAGAAAGAAGAAAAAAGAAAAGAGAAGTCCAATTTCTATGCAAGAAGTGGGGCACTGATTTTGAGTAAGGAAAATCACCTACTAAAAATAGTGGAAGGCCTCTAAAGCAAGAAGAAGATGGGGGAGAAAGAAGAAGAAAGAAAAGAAAATTCTAACTCCTATATGAGGAGAGGGACACTGATTTTGCGTAGGAAAAATCACCTATAAAAAATAATGGAATGCCTCCCCTGTTAAAAAGTTAGAACGAGAAAGGAGAAAAAATTTTTCTACACTAAAGAGGAGTACTAAATTTAATTAGGGAAAGTCACATACGAAAAATAGTAGAAAGCCTCTATAGTAGAAAGAAAGACATCAGACAAAGAAGGAAAAAGAGTAGAAAATTCTAACTTCTATACAAGAGAAGGGGCGCAAAATTAAGTAGGGAAAGTCACCTAATAAGAAACAGCAGAAAGCCTTAAATGTTAGAAAGCCATAAGGAGAAGAGGAGAAGGTGTAAGTTTCCCCCTTGCCTTAGGGGTTTATTTATAGTGTTTTTAGGGGGAAGAGAGAAGTTTCTAGAATATTCGGAACTTTTTGAATTTTTTAGAATTTTTTGAAAATTTTTTAAAATTTTTTGAGTCAAAAAATGATATAAATAAATAATCCAGAAGTTTCTTAACCGCGGGCCCGAATAAGTGCCAGACAGCTAGAGGGCATGCAGAACCGCGTGGCTACAGGCAGGCCAGCCGAACGGGGGTCATTGGCAGGCCTAGCCGGGATGCAAGCAATACCATGGAGCGGTCCGCAAGAGGGTTGAAGCGCGGGCTAGCGGGCCCGGCGCACAATTTCATGCCGCCGGCGCAGCGACGGCGGCCGGCCGGCCGGTTCGGCTAACCATTTTATTTGGGTCCAATTTTCATCCCGAAAAGGCCAAATCGGACATTTTTGGGGTCCCAGAACCGTTTTTCGACATTTCAGACTCATTTCTGGTATTTTTGAAGCTATTTGGGGCTCCTACATGCAAGATCGGATTTCAAATTATATGGAAAATTCTCCAAAGTTTATGACACATATTTTTGGACTCCTAGAGATTTTACATCCAAAAATAGGGGGGCAACTGATATATCATCAAAAAATTATCTTGATCAGGCATGAATCTAGAAGCAAAATCAAGCCGGAAACTTCAAAAATTAACTTCAGGATCACCTGAACTCTGATTTTAGTGTACTTATAGTCAAACTGAGTGTCTCGGAAATACGAACTCAACGACACCAAAATCGACTCAATCCGAGCCCAAATGTGTCCAAATCAAGCACCCAAAGCACTATTGGAAGTTCAAACCACAATTTGAGTTACCAAATGGTTTTCAAATATGATGTACTTATAGTCGAATCGAACAGCTCGACGAGACAAATTCAAGGACCCCAAGATCGCCAAATTCTGATATAATTAAGACCTTAAAATATCTGGCGAATGGTACATGATCAAGGGATTCAATATCGGTCGTCCATCGAACCACTCCTCTTTTTCCCCTGATCTCTCACCTATTTATTGGTCATGCCACTCCAGAAATCTATAAATAGACCTCTCATTTCTCTTGAGAGAGGACCCAAGTAAGAAGAAGAAAAGAAGAAGAGAAGAAGAAGATTAGGAGGGAAGAAACTCCTCCTCGACCACTGCCTCCGGAGTTCTATCCGACGCCTGAGTGACATCGAAGTTTTTCTTAATGTCTGAGTGATGCCGAAATTCTACCCAACGTTCAAGTGATGCCGGAATTCTGCTCGACTTCCAGAAGATGCTAGAATTTCGCTCGACTTCCAAAAGACGCCAGAATTTCGCTCGACTTCCAAACGACACTGAAATTTCGCCTGATTTCCAAGTGACGTCGGAACTCTAACCGACATTGTAAATGATTTTCAATCCATAATTGATTCATTGTAATCTGATCGTCCTAAATTTTAAGGATGAGTCAGCCTCTTGTATTTCAAGCAAATACTAGTGGAACTTTTTCAACTGGGCATGTCCCCGTGGTTTTTCCCTTTCCGGGGTTTTCCACGTAAAAATTCTTGTGTTCTTTCATCTTCTGTTTGTGTGCTGAATATTCGTATAATGCTAAAACGAAATATTTTCTAATTCTATTGTTGTGTATATTCTAGTCCGCAACAATGATATGGCAGAGGTACCAAAACACTTATTGTCTATCTTACAAAGGATAAGAAGTGGAAGAACAAGAATTTGAATGCACCTTAATGTATATCAACTCGTGCACATATTTTACAGGAGTATAATATTTCTTTCATTATGAAGAGTTTTATTGATTTAGGAGTTGTCTTAGAGTTTTATTAATTTAGGATTTGTTTGAGATAACTGTAGCTTTTAAAAATGTTGTTGTAAAGCTGATGTGAATAAAATAAAATTTTTGAAAGCTTCTACAGAAAACAACTTCCTAGTACAAAAAAATTCATGAAAATAATGAAAAGGTAGTGGCCAAATGAAAATTGTGATTGATGTCTAAAAAGAAAAATAGTAAGAAAGTTATCCCAAATGAAGCCTTGGGCTTCGATTGGGACGGCTTTTTGCTGCTTGCTAAATAGCTTCTTAGTATAAAATTTTTTTGAATTGCAAGTTTTTTTTTACAAAGAAGTTACTTTAAAAAGCAATAAGAAAGTTATCTTAAACGAAGCTTTAGACATTTTTTCACATCTTTGCTTTCATATTATAGTAATAATTTCATTTAACTACTATTTTTTTTCTAGCTTTTCGCATCTTTTAGAGATTTTTCAAGTGAGACATTGCTTTTTATGACCAAGTTTGCTATAGTGTGATAGCTATATTTACCAATTATATGATCATGAACTTAGGTAATTTCCATGAAGACAAATTCAATAAAAGCTTGGTGTTTAAACAACCATTGACATGAAATATGTATAAATCTTCCCAAACTCCCATAATGATTCTGGTCCATATTAGTTATTATTGTAATTACTATATATAAATAATTCGAGGCATTGAATTCAACATGAAGAGCTGGAATTAGTTCTGCATAATTTTATTTTATTTTTAATAGTACTCCGACTTTATGAAAGTTTAGCCCCACCCTTTTAAAGTGAATTGAATAGTTGGCAATAATTGCACGTGATAGAAATTTTCAAAATGGAATTGTTTGGTTATTTAAAGTTTTGTTTGGGATAGTTTTAATATTGCTTTATAAAGTAATTTTTAGTGCATAAATTTTTAGTTTAAATATTTTTTTACAAAAAAATTAGTTTAGAAAATATTAAGAAAACTGTTTCAAATGAAGCCTTAGAGGGCTTTATAAATCCTTTGTTAAGCTTTCTTATTTTAATTAGTATTATTGTTGATCTTAGAGATGTGTTCATGCGTAGCAATACCTAAAGTTGTTATTAAGGGTGAATAGGAACAAATACGCTTAATAATTATGTGTGCCTAAAGCTAAATATCATGATAGTCGAATTTGTTGGGGAGTGTAACACTATAAAATAAACAAGAAAAATAAAATTATATTGAAGAAGAAATAACACTAAGATTTATATTGAAAAAAATAGAAATAGGGAAAAAAATCACAGAACCGCACTGCAATAAGAATTTCACTATGAAAATTGGGAGAAATTGAACATGTCTCTCTTCTCACACTCTCTCTTTATTTCTCTTTACTTCACACACAATTTTACATACATGATAAATAAAGAGATACACTTCTAATACACCAAAGGATGCAACTCTTCAAGTGGAATAAGAAGAAGTGTGAAGAAAATTGCTCGACCTGAATCACAGTGCCGCAAAGCTTCACTAGCTCTCTATCTCCAACCCGATTCACAATGTTGCAAAGCTGGGGGTTGGAGCTCTGAAGCACTCCACTCTCTATCTCCAGTCTGAGCCTGAAGCACAGCAGCATTCTAGCATCAGAGCACTATACGACTGTATAAAATTTCTTTTTATTCTTGAGGCTTTGCCCACTAATCCCCAGTCAGAGGGTGCGCTGACCCCCTAAAACCCCCAACAAGGTCCTCATCGAGCTCAACTGATGGAATTGAGATCAAAATCAATAATACAACCCGATTGATTGACACAATCAAATTCCACACAAAAGTAATAGAATCACATGACACAAAGCAAAAATCTAACTTAATATATTGATGTGGGCTCAAATGCAAACATTGTAGGTGGAGAAATTGTTAGAATGAAAAAGCTATGAGGATTATGCAAGACTAATGAGAAAAAAGAAATTGGAAGAGGCTACTAGTTTTATTATTTCTTATTTTCTTTGGCATAAACTTAAAGACATCATTAGTATTTATACTAGAATGAAAAACCTAATTGCACCTCCTTATCAACTTCCAATTATTTTAAATTATGTTAGATTGTGTCTTCTCTGATAAAATCCAAATTTAGAATCTTCTTAAGAGTAACTATGGCTTCGTTTGGGATGGCTTTCTTATTGCTTCTTAAAAAAAGCTTTTTAGTGCAAAAATTTAAATGTTTGTACTATAAAATTGCTTTAAGAAACATTAAGAAAGTTGTCCCAAAAGAAACCTATGTTTTTTTTTTTGTATGATGATGATGATGATGAATGCATGCTTTGTGATTGGGAGAATGAAATGAGGTTTTTCCTAATCAAACTGATATAAAAAATGTTTTCGATTGCATTTTCAAATGTTGGATTCAAAGCTTTTAGCGCATCAATGCAGGGGTCTTTCTAATTTATTCCAACTTAATCCTAACCTTTACGTTAGGACTGTTGGCAGATTTGGTTTATCTCATTTATGCTTTGTTGATGATTTCATTATTTTCTCTAATGCTACTATTAATAGGATTAAGAAAATTATGGATTTGTTCAATCATTTTGAGTCTGTTAGTGGCCTCACTTTTAGTAAAAACAAATGTTGTTTTATTACTTCTAAAAGGGTTCCCAATGATCGTATTCTTGTTATTAAAGATGTTACCAGTTTTACTCATTCTAGCCTTCCCCTTAAGTATCTTGGGGTTCCCTTGTTTAATGGCAGAAAACATACTTTCTTATTTGATGATCTTGTTGCCTCTGTTCATAATAAGCTTCTTTCGTGGAATTCTAACTTTCTGAGTTTTGGTGGTCGGATTACTTTAATTAAAAGTGTTCTTTGTGCCTTACCTGTTTATTTTTTTCAGACTTTATTTCCTACTCAAACTGTTTATAGCAGGATTCACAAGATTATTAATAAGTTCTTTTGGAAGGGTACTCTATCTTCTTCTAAAATTATGTGGTGCTCTTGGGCGAAATGTTGTGGTGTGTTTGAAGAAGGTGGCCTTGGTTGTAAGTCTCTTTTTGACATTGCTAAGGCATTTTCCTTTAAATTGCGGTTTAAATTGCGGTCTAAAGATAATCTTTGGGCTAAATTTATGCTCTCTAAATATTGTGTGGACATTCCCCCCACTAAAAGTTTCTTTAAACCCGGTAACTCTGAAGTGTGGAAAAGGTTATGTAAGGTTAAATGGGATTTTGAGCCTTTTATTTCTTCGCGGCTTGGTGAGGGAAATATCTTCTTTTGGCAAGAGTAAATGGCTTGGTAAGGATTCTATTGACTCTTTATTGCACACTAATTCTTCTGATTCTATTAAAGTCAATTCTTTCTTTAAGGGCAACTGTTGGGATTATGAGAAGTTATTTAATTGTATCCCTCATTGTATTAATTCGAGAATTCTTACCTTGCCTATTAATTTTCAATCCAAAGATATTATTCTGTGTGATTTTTATAATGATGGGAAATTTCATCTTAAAGATGCTTGGCATTCCTTTCGTATTAAAGGTAATTTGGATAAAATTTTTGCTAACATTTGGCACAAGAGTATCCCCTCTACGGTTTATGTGTTTGTTTGGAGAGTCCTTCATAAATTCATTCCTACGGAGGATAATCTCTTGAAGAGAGGCTTCTCTCTTGCTTCAAAATGTCAATGTTGTTATCACGCGGAAAATATGCATCATGCGTTTGTTTCTGGTCCTGTGGCTGTTAGAACTTGGGTCTATTTTGATGATTTGTTTCAATTGAATAGTTTTAACGCTCACATTTCTCTTAATCATTATCTTAAGTCTTGGTTTGTTGATACTAAAGGTCATATTCGCAATGTTATCCCTCTCTTATCCTTTGGTTTATTTGGTTAGAGAGAAATAATTCCTTGTTTAATGGTGTTAGGATAAATCATCTTAATGGTATTCAACGGATTAAAGATAAAAATTTTTCTCTTATGGCTGTTAATTTGATTTCTATCAATAATTTTAAGAATTGTCTTCATATTACTTCTTCTTTCGGGATTGGTTGGAAGAGGAATCCGGCTGATATCAATGTTATTTACTGGACTAAACCTCATCCAAATTTTTTTAAACTTAATGTCAATGGCTTTCATTCAGAACGTGGTGCTGGTTCTGGTGGTTTGATTAGGGACTCTAATGGTAATTTGGTTATGGCTTTTGCTGGTCCTGTCCATAATGGTAATATTGATTATGCTATTACTATGGCAATTCTGTATGGGATCCAACTTTGCATCCCTTTGAACTTAATTAATTTGGTTGTGGAGGTGGATTCGGATTTTAACTTCTCCCCGTTTCAGGTTTTGGAGGATAGTTGTTGTAGCCCGAATATTTTTTATATTGTTAGGGAGATCAAGAAGTTGGTGATTTTTATGAATACTTCTTTCTCTCTTATTGGTAAGGCTGGTAATTCCTATGCTCTTTAGCTTGCTACCCATGGCAGTAGTCTGGATTGTTTCACTGATTTTGTTAAATCCTCTTTGCCTGCTCATATTAATGGTATGCTCTACCTTGATGCGTGTGGCATCCCGTATGTTAATAATTAACTTTCTTTGGTTTTTTTCTCTGGTTTCCCTGTTTTTTGGGAGCTGGGTTTATTTTGACTGATATGTTTTTTGGGGCAGCTTGGTTGTTCCCGGTAGTTGGAGCTTGAGCATTGGTTGTGTGTTTTTTTTATGAGGCTCTGGATGCAGGGTGGTTTTGGTGATTGTTTGGTTTATAATAGCCTCTGTAATGCTACTGTTCTTGAGTTTTTGGATAGGAGCAATGATTTTAAATTTGTGGATGCTGAAGGTTTGTCCATTTGTTGCTCTCGAGCCTGGGGTGTTTTGGGTGAGTGGATGCTGGGCTGTCTTCATAATCACTTGCTTTATTTGCTGGAGCTTGGGTATTGGTTTATGGGGTTCCTTAATACTTTGGGTTCTTGGCTGCCTAGTTGGTGTTTATTGAAGCTTAATTTATGGTTCTTTTCGGCCTGCTCATCTCGCCTTCCAGCTGCTTTTATTGCTAGTTTTGTGTGAATTCCAGATTGTATGGTGATCGGTTCCTGGGGAGTTTTGGTTATCTTTGTCAGGCGGATGGGATGAGATTGAGTAGGGTTTATGTCACCGTACGTGCTATGGGAATGCCTTAGGTAAGATTGAGTGGCTTTTAGACAATCCTAATGAGGCTATGCGTATTAATTTTACTCTGAGCTCTGACTATCTAAATTCTAAGACTGGCTTCACTTTGGTCTCTTTTATTGCTTGTTATTCGAATTACTTTCTTTATCAAATTGGTTTTGCTTACATTTTTGTTGTGTAGCCCCTTCTTTTGCAGATTTACTTTTTGCAAGGGAAGCTGATGAGGATGGGTCTCAACTTTTTGTGTAGAAAGACTGAGCTTAAAGCCTATTTTTTATCTTTCTTTTTTGGATGCTGTGCTTTAGCATCAGTAGCATGTTACTAGGGTTACTCGTTCTTTTTTGTAGTGGAATTAATTGGCTCGTAGGTTCTCCTTTTCCTTGTTTTGTAGCTCGTTTGAGCAATGTTGAGCCGATGTTTTCTGTAACTGATTTTTATTTCAACAAGCAAGCCCCTCCGTGGGTTTAAAAAAAATAAAAAAAAATGAAGACTCGATGTTATGGTATAAGAGATTTGGTCTGTTTTATTTTAATGGTCTGTAGTTTAATGTATGAGATAAAAATGGATAAAGAATTTCCATTGATTAATGAAGATAAAATAGTTTTTTTGGAGCATGAATGTAAAATTTTAAGTTTCTTTTATGATAATTTTCTTACTATTATTTAAAATAGCATTCTATTATAAATTTTTTTTAACTAAAAAATTTTGTACTAAAATATTATTTAAAAAAACAGTTAAAAAAAACGGTTGAAAATAAAGCCTTAAAAGTCATGGCATCACAAACTATGTTAAACTCACACTCAAGCAACTCCCATCATGTCTTCCTTAAACAAAGCCATCATCACAAAGGGACAAACGGTCAAGTGATTTATTGAATCAATCCCTAGTCATTCAAATCAGATCATCTTTAGCATTTCTTCACTCATAAAACTACGAACTTTTAATAATGAGTAGACAATTGAAGTCAAAGAGGTTGCTTAAGTTCTAAGCAAGGTGATTATGCTTTAAGAAGAAAGAATCTAATGTGGTACTTCGTCAAGTATGATCCCATCTAGATTTTATTTGAGATATCTTTTTTATTTTTTCTAAAGCAATTTTTTAGAATAATTTTTTTTTACTAAAAAACTTCTTTACTCTTAGAATAGGATACGAAATGAACATATTCATGAAAAGGTGGGAGTAGCTCTAGTGGAAGATAAGATTAGAGAGAGTCTCCTTAGATGGTTTGGTCACATAAAACGACGGCCTGCCGATGATCCGGTTAGGAAAGTAAAGGTATTAGATTTGACATATGTTAAGAAAGGTAGAGGTAGAACTAAAAAGACTTGGTTAAATAATATTAGAAATGATCTTTCCTTATTAGATTTAAACGAGAATTTGACTTGTAACATGACTCAATGGTATTTTTGTTGAATATACGCAAATATATTTGTCAATTCAAATAATAAAGTGATCTAACATAGTATCGAATCCATGAGGAAGTATGCTTGCTTGCAACAAACTACTATTGTTTACTCTAATTGTAATAATTATCCTACTAAAATAAAAATGATATTTTAAGATATTCTGCTACTGAATAAAATATTAAAATATTTGATATAATATTTCACTAAAATATTTTGGATTAATGAGTATTAATTGCATACTTTTCCTGATGAGAGCCTTTAAGGAAATACTATTTAGAGCATATGTATCCATAATTCTCTGTCGAGCGTATAGAGGTGAAAATGGTATATATTGATCTCTTATAGTTATAATATCTTCTTAAAATTCTAGAATATTTTACATCTTATATCTAGGCTGCAAACATCATATCTCAATATTCTTGGTTATTATTGCATTTCTTCGTCGGGGTTGTATATCACATTATATTTTAACTACACATATGACCATTATGTGCATTAAATAAAGAGCGGGATGATATTTAAAATATCTTTTAAAAGTTATAAAATAAGAAACTTCATTAGTACTTAACATATAATTTATATTATCAATCCAAAATAAGAGAATTATTCAAACATAGAATGAATAACTAGCGAATTCATTTTCATTAAACAATGGAAGAATGATAACTACAAGAGAGTAATATTACTAGGAAGGATCAAAGTATCTCCTCTAAACTATTTCTCCCTTTAGCATACATAGTTGCTTCAAGAAATGCAGGCTAAATACTTCAAATGACTGTATCTTGTACTTCCCTAGCCTCCCTTAGATTTTACTCTCAGAGGGAACTAGAGAAGTATGATAAAAAATACTAAATTTATACAAGTGACTGAACTCTCATACAAGCATAATATCACAGCTACTTATAGGAAAATATAAAAAGGCATCAAGCACTGTGACGCTTGAAAGAATGGCATCACAACTATTTTGTTTGACATAATTGTGTTGGCGGATCATGTCGGGTTGACCCGTTTCTGAAGCGGGTCGAGTTAGAGTTAGAAAATGCTATATGTTTGTAAAATGGGTCGTACTCAAGTCGAGACAACTTATGTCGGGTCAATTCTAAGTTTGACCCAAACCTGATCCATGACCCGATTTGTACATCCCTAATTCTTGCTTTATGGCTGAGTAAGGATGAGTGGAACAAAAAAATATATATCATATCATGCATATTGACTGCACTTGTTAAGAGTGTTCAATTTCTTATCTGCCAAGAACTATCATTCCATGGGCATGATAATCATTTAACTCATAAAATCAAGAGAATTATATAAAAGTATTTCAATTTCTTATGAATTATAATGAAGAAGACAAAAAAAAAATAACATTTGAAAATATATGTGCTATGTTAAAATTAATCGCACCAAAAGTATAAAAGAAGATTTGTAGTTTTATGGCTCCTAAGACCTTGACTACAATCATGAATGATATTGGTGATTCCCACTTCACTATTCTAGTTAATGAGTTCCATGATGTGTCTACAAAAGAGCAATTAGCTATTACAATTAGATATAAAGATAAGTTCTGCCAAGAAATTGAGATGTTCATAGGTATTAGTCATGTTTCTTCTTCTTCTTCTTCAATAAATGTAGTAGTACTAAAGGTATCAGTCGAAGCTCTTCTTGCAAAATAATCATTAAGCATACTTAAAATACATGACCAAAATTATGATGAAGCATCTAAATATGAGGGTAGTTTAATGGTTTAAAAGTACTCATATTTAAAGATAATCCCCATGCATTCAATATTCATTATTTTGTTCATTAACTACAATTATCATTGTTGGCTGTAGAAAAAAATCATTGGCAAATGAAGCATTTATTTAGGATTACTTCAATAATTATAAATACTATTGGAGCTTCATGCAAAAGAAATGATACTCTGAAAGTAATTTAGTATGATAAAATAATTTTTCATCTAAGCAATGAATAGTTAATTAGTGGTAGGGGTTTGAAACGAGAAACTAACTTGCAGCGCGCAGGTGACACCGATTCAAGTTTACATTCTCAAACCTTAATTAGTCTAACAAAAAATGTATGTTTATATACTCACAAAGTGCTTGAAATTGTTAAGGAAGATGAGTTACATGATCAATAGTTAGTTGAAGTTATTGCTTTAATATATGCTATGAAATCTTGACTTTGTCTTGACATTACATTTAATAATTGATATTTTAGAAAATACTAATGAATGATCACAAACCTTACAATGAAACGATCAAGATATCATAAATGCAATAAAATTCATGCAAGTGTTCAAGTAATGATTGCAAATGATGAAGAAAAGTTGATGGGAGCCTTTATTAGAAGTGTCACATTTTTTGTGATATTATTGACATTGAAGTTCCAAATATTAACTATATTTTCAAAGATCGTCGACAATCGGTGCAAAAAAAGTGAAGAAATAATAAACTTTCATCATTATCGGGTTTATTTATTCGACACTTTTGTTAATATGCAACTCTAGGAACTGAACAATCGCTTCTCAGAAATTAGTATTGAGTTACTTCTTTATGTGATATGTCCAAATACAAGTAATATATTCTCTGCTTAAGATAAAGGAAAATAAATTTGTCCTGCAGAATTATATCCAACATATTTTTATAGTTGATCTTTTGTCACTTGAATATCAGCTATCTATTTATATTATTGATATGTGTACATGCGACAAGTTCACATCTTCAACTAGTATTGTTGCTCTTGTAAAACAGATTGTAAAGGACAAAAAGAATATCATGTATCCCGTAATTTATAGACTTATTATTTTGGCACTGATTTTATCAGTTGCTATTGCTATATTAGAGAGAGTATTTTCTGCAATGATGATTATCAAACATCAATTGCGTAGTAAAATGAGTGATGTCTGACTCAATGATTGTTTAGTGTCATATATAGAGAATTAAGTATTTGACTCGGTTCACAACGAAGTCATTATGCAATATTGTAAAAAAAAAAAAATACAAAGTAGAATGTAAAGCTTGTGATTATTTTTAATTCATAAATTATAATGAAATATAAGACTTTTCTTAAAATTTTAGCTTATATATTTTTTAATTTTTTCTATTTAGCTTTTATATAGTAAATTTTTCTACCCTAAACTAAGACTGAATTGGCCCTAATCAATAGCAGCAAAACCTGCTTCTTCTGTTGTTATTATGAAGAAAGGACTATAAAAGATAGATCAACTACTTCAAAGTTCTTCATTCTCCAAAGTACTGTCTTTCTTTACGATTTTTTTGTTTTGAACAAATTTATTGGGAAAGATTTTAAGGCTTCGTTTAGGACGGTTTTTTTATTACTTCTTAAAACAACTTTTTAGTATAAAAATTTTAATTTTTTTAATAGAAAGTTGTTTTAAGAAGCGGCAAGAAAGCCGGCCCAAACGAAGCCTAAATATCAAAAAAATTTAGCTTCATACGCTCCATAGATATCTGGTCGCAAAGGATTCTTAAATGATTGTTCATTAATATTTAGAATAATTAGATATCTAGTGACAAAGGATTCCTGTTTAATTGAAAGCCAAATTCTAAGTAACAAAATGCTTAAAGAAGAATTTTAGCTGAAGAAGATTTGATTTTTTTTTATTGATTTTAATCAAATCAATTCTCATCATATATTGTTTTCTTTTCCTTCCATCTTAGCAAGAGTGTCTTATATAGATTGATTTTGATTTATTTTTTAATTTATGTTGTCACTTCTTATGTTTAATTTAATAATGTACCCATCTAGCTTAGTGAAATGTATCTAGATTTTCTTGATAAAGAAGTATGGAGTTGAAGTTGGCCAATACGCAACTTATTTTGGTCTATTGGTTGGAAGCTTTGACTATCAATTAAGAGGTTTTCGGTCCAAGTCTTGTGTATGTGATTTATGTGTGAGTTTGTCTTCATTAGCCTAAATGTCAAAAAAAAATAAGACTTGTAATTAAAGTTCTCTAAGGGTTCGTATGATTTGTTAAAAAAAAAATGAAGTATAAAAAGAAATTTAGATATTTGGTTTGATGAAAAATGAATGCATTATAAAACTCCAGTGAATTTCTTCTCAATCTCAAGTTCATTTTTGATGCATCGTAAACTTAATCAATTTTAGAAGATTTATTTTATTACAATAAGCTAATTGTGTTAACGCCGCTAATCATCACAGGCCACCGACCGCCGCCACCTATCATCACTGCCGCCACCGCCACCAACTACCATTATCATTTTATTTTATATTATATTTATTTTCCTTCCAACCAAATAGCTCCTAAAATTAACCCTTTGTTGTTTTAAAATTTTGAATTTTGATGTTTAATCAATCTTATATATATTTATCTTTAAGTAATCTCATTCATATTTATCTATTATTCATTTTACTCTTTAAAATTAATAAAATACACAGGATAAATCCCTTATTAAAAAGCTGAGCAACATAAACAATTTAAGACCTCAAATGTCCATTTCCGGCACAAATCAAATTATAATATGGGAAAATAAATTAAAAAATAAAAAGCTGATCAGAAAGCTTATCAAATAAAGATCTTCTTGTTGGACTTTATACAGCTTGAAGTATCTAAAGAATTTTATTTTATTAGAACAACAGAATAAAAATAATTAAAATGCAGCAGAAGAAACAAAAGTAATCAATGCAAATTAGAGATAAGACATCAACAACAATATCCGATATATTAATTTGTATGTCCTCCAATTACTCTTTTTGTGTCTTTATCTATACCGAATTTCTGCTTTAATAAATATGGGTTAAACTGGAAGGTTATGGCTACCGAGCAGTTGGAAGTAATTTGAGACCTTTTTGATGGAGCTTTGGATTGCTTCGGTGCGGGAGGTGAGTCTATTTAAGTCGCGGGTGCTAGTAGCTAGCGCCATGTTAGCCTAACTATGATGGTGTGAGCTAGAACCCTCTTAGAAAGGAACAATTATTACGTCCTCCAACCGGATGCAGAGGATCATCCGGTTGTAGGCAAAATCCCGCCTATACCGAGGTGTACCGAGTTTTTCCAAAAAATTCGGTACACCTCGGTATAGGCGGGATTTTGCCTACAACTTGATGTTCTTCTGCATTCTTACCCCGGACCAAATAAAAGTTACTTAGAAAGGTTATTTCATGCGACATTAATGATGGATATTGTTGACTTCATTCCTCCCTAGCTAGGTGGCAACAATTGGATTTGGTGATTGCCTCTCGAGAAGGTGCGAGCCCTGATCTATGTGATTCGTGTGATCCTTTGGTTTTGATGTGAGAGGGGACTACCTTTTGACTATTTTATCGAGTTGGAGACTAGTAACCATCAAGTGAGTCCGCATTGTTGAGATCCATGAGATACGAGTTTATCTGTTATGACTTGTGAGAAATATATTAAATACCTGAAAAGATATATGCTAGTGTATAATAAAAAAAAAATCTTTTTTTCTAACTAATTCAACCAAATACCATAGCTCGATAAGTGTCATCACTCTTTTGAAGTATGTTTTCTAACTTCCAAGTAATCAAATTGGTCAAAAAAAAAAGTGAAAATTGAAATTATTATTTTTTAAAGAAATACTTATATCCACACTATTAAAATGCTACACTTAATACAAAACTTTCTAGTATTGTTTGCTAATCAGTGGAAATTTAAACGAATTAGGATGATTTTCACCATGGTTGATTTGTAACAACTTGGATTGATCCTTTGCCTCAATTAAAACTACAGCCCTCTCTCTCTCTCTCTCTCTCTCTCTCTCTCTCTCTCTCTCTCTCTCTCTCTCTCTCTCTCTCTCTCTTTATATTCAGCTCTCTCTCTTTCTCTCTCTCTCTCTCTCTGTCTCTAAATTATTATTTTTTATTTTATGTGGATAAAAAAAAGTCATGTTGCAAATTTATCATTTATACATTTTAAATTCTACGGCCGGTTTAGTAATAATACAAATTAAAATGCTTTATATATTTAAGTGAGAACAAGCTATTAGATTGGGAATGTGGTAATATGAACAAATGCTGAAGAAAAATTAGAGCAAAGTGCGCTATTTAATGGATAAATTGTTGAAGTATTGCAGTGATAAGATAGACAAGTTGAGGAATTCTTTTGGTTATAGAGATTTGGAGTATTTTATGGCTGATGGTAATGGCTTGGATTGCTTAGTGGAAATTCAAGTTAAGGAAATTAGTATTTTCCTTAGAAAAAATCGCATAATAGGCATGGAATCTCTTTTATTAAAATATCAAATTTTATGAAGACATGATATATGAAAAGGTTCAATCATTTAATCTTAATATACAATTCTAAAATATTATTTAATACTTGTTTGATTGTCCCAAAAGAAAATGAAGAACTTCTTAGAAAAGAAAATTATTGCTACCAATGGACTATGCGATTTTTAATATTTTCCTTGTAATTAAATGTTCATTTTAACGTATAATTCTTAGCTAGAACAGCCTTAATCAATTTCTATAATATTTGATTAGTGTTTGTGAGCTAATTATGCTGCTAAGTCTTTATTTTGGACTGCTTTCTTAATGCCTTATTTTTCATATCATAATCATAATTTTTATTTGGCCGCTATTTTTTCACTATTTTTAATAAATTTTTATACTATGATGCAACTTTCTACAGCAGCTTTCAACTATTTTCTTGGCAGTGAATAACCAGATTTTTCTAAGTCACACAATGATTGCTCAATTGCAGTTAAAATATTAATTATTGTTGTTATTAATATCAGTTATGGATGAACATATTTTTTGTACTTTTTTTTAGGACCTAGGAAAATCATTCATTTCAATAGAAGTGTCGGAACATTGCATTTCATCTAATTTTCTCTCTTATTTATCATGAACTAACATATAGAAGAAAAAACCTGTTTTGTGCGGTAAAAGACAGAATAATAAGTCTTTTGAGTCTTTCACTATTGAATATTTTTGAAGTATGATAAGTATGAGTAATACTTATGATCATTTGAGAAATATGAAGTTTTGTGTATTGTTTTTGTTTAGACCAAAACAATGCTCAGTGATGTTGTAAATATATATTTGGTTTCAACTTCGTTCTTTTTATGAGAAAACACTAATACACATTGACTGTTAACAACTTCAGATTTCATGGCTGATTTTAAACTAATTGAACAGCTATTGTAGTATAGTTTTGAGTATCTTATAGAAAAGTAGAGTACAATAAAAATTCTCTTCATGATCTAGTTTAATTCATGACTTCTTCCTCCTGGTGCAGTATAATAATTCTGGCTTGTTGGATCTATACTTCACTAGTTTTTGTTTACCTCATCTCCTTTCATCATGCCATAATACACTCAACAGAACTCAGAAGAATATATTAATATTCAATGGACATCAATGGACTCATTATCTTGGAAATGTAGAAAAATGCTTTTCCTGAAGAGCCTGAAGATTACATAAAAATGACTAGCTTTTGACATCTTGATATTAGAAAAGAATCAGGATTCAGTGCTTTTTGGGACAGTAAAGCCAACCTCAGGGCTCTACCTCTGCAATGATTTAGTAGTGGATGGGACTGTCAGGGTGAGGAGACTACTATAAATGGTACTCTATTCTTCAAAATCTCCAGCTTTAAGGAAAAGTTGAAGATCTGATTCTGTACTGCTTTGATGATTAGTTACCAACATGGATTGAAGTTTCTTTATCAATCGATTAGATTGGTTTCAATTGAATTATAATTGCTATGAAGTTTATATTTTACCCCAATTCGTCCAAATACCATTTCTCAAGTATATATATTTATTAACTTCAAACTTTAAGGTGAAGAAGTTCCCTTTGCTGGAAAGTTTGAAGCTCTGGGAGATTCTTGAACTAGTAGACTGGGTTGGAATGCTGCAAGGAGATTTCCCTAGTCTGCACAAACTATATGTATCTATCAACTATAAGAACCTATTAGCTATCTAATACCTATATTAACATATAAAAGTACTAAGTACTCATAATGATTTATCCCAAATTATCCATTACATTTATTATCCTAGCAGTTTGTTACTTAATTGTTTGTTGTGGGATGCTAGATACCATTTGAACTGTTGAATGATGTAGTGGATAAACCAAAGAATCGGATATGCAAGAAGAAAGCTCTCAATCCAAGGACAAATATAAGCTCTAAAAACTTGAAAGAACATATAATTCATCATGTCTCTATTCTTCTTATAACATTCTATATATACGCTAGCAAAAGAATTTTCTAGAAACAGGTATAAAACCAGATCTACTAATCCTAAGGAATGCTATAATTAAAATGATTTGCATCATTGAATGAGTGTCAAAATATACACACATTTGTAATCACAAATCAGCCTTTATTCAATTGGACTAGGAGTCTATTCCGAATTGTGAAACATGAAATCAAGAACTGGATCAACCCAGCCTAACTTCCCACCAACCAGGGTCCTTTTCTAAATACAAATCAATACTGAGATTATTAGGGCATCCCATTAGTGCAAATGAGCAGAGAAAGAGGAGAGAGCAAGAGTAGGCGCAACCAAAGTAGGGGAGAGTGAGTGCCTAGGAGGTGTGATCAAGCTGAAAATAGGGGACAAACTTCTAAAATAGTTAAACTTTAAAATGTAATTATTTATATACTTAATAAAAAAATAAAAAATTTAAAAATACTTATAATCGCCGTTACATCTGGGGACTGGCTATCACATATATATACTATGTGGAAATTATTAGGTGTGGAGTCTGGACGTAGTCCAATAAAATCACTGCATTCGGCATGTACATGTGAATATTAATTTCTATTTCATTTTTTATTCTTTTCTTGCCAGCCCGACCAACCCGGCCCAAAATATTCATGTTTGGGTTTAGGATTTTGAATTGACACTTATTTTAATTGATATACCGTGAAATTTTCATAATTTTTAGGATTTCAATTAAAAATACATTTTCATAGCTGCTGAGAAAGAAGAAATGAGGAAAAGTCGATGAAGATGACGACTAGTTTGGAGAAGGAAAAGCAGATGAAGTTGACGCTATGCAAACATCCAGGAAGAGGAAGGGAATAACTGAAGTTAAAAGAAGAAAAGGTTGCAGAAAGGATGGTTTTTTTTTTTGTACATTTAGTGAATATGTTGGGGGTTCCGAGGGGGCGATGCCCCCTAGCGGAGGTCCAAGGGGATAGCGCCCCATAGCGGAGGTCTGAGGGTGTAGTGTCCCCTAACAGGATTCGACCTGCCCAGTCAGGTAGTGAGGTCAAGGGGCAGCGCCCCCGGAACAGTTTTTTATTGTAAGAGTAATTTTGGAAGTTCTGTTTGTCTTCAAAGTTTATAAGTCATTTGTACCCCATGATTTGTAGTAATAAAAGTGCAGTCGTTTGTACTCCATTGTTTCAGTGATATTTTTGCTCATTTTAAAACTTTCTCATCTTTTTTACAACTATGTATTATAGAAATTTTAAAGCTTTCTCGGCTTGTTTATATGCCCTAGCTTCTCTCTTTTGCTCGGTACCATTCAGTTCCCCTCAGTATCGAGTAGTACCGAGCATTGGTACTTAGCATGGTACTGAGCGCTGAGGAGGGGTACCGACTAGTACAAGCATTGGTACTGAGAGTATTGCTTATTAAGAGGTACCGAGCAATGCTGAGCATAGTTATTTAGTATTGCTTATTGAGAGGTACCGATAAGTTCCACTATGTACTAGTCATATTGATTCAGATGTAAAAAATTTGATTAAGAAATACCTTAGTAGTAATTATTGTTTATTGAAAAGTACTAATCAATACTAAGCAATACCGAACATTGGAACCGAGCGGTACCGAGCATTGGTACCAAGTGGTACCAAGCATTGGTACTGAGAGTTCATTGGTATCAACATTGAATATCATTAAGGATATCATTATGTTTGGTACCACGATGTACCAACCATATTTATTCAAATGTAAGAAATTTGATTAAGTAATACGTAGTTATTTAGTATTGCTTATTGAGACATATCAACTAATATCGAGTGGTACCGAGTATTGGTGATGAGAGTTCATCGGTATCAATATTGAACATCATTAAGCAAAAAATTATGTCTGGTATCGCTATGTATGAGTCATATTGATTCAGATATAAGAAATTTGATTATAAAATACAATAATTATTTTTTATTGCTTATTAAGAGGTATTTACTAGTCTCGAGCAATACCGAGCAGTACCAAGCGATATTGAGTATTAGTACCAAGCAATATCGAGCATTGGAACTGAACGGTACCGACTAGTACCGAGCGGTACTGAGCGGTTTCAAGTGGTAACGAGCAGTACCAAGCGATACTAAGCATTTGTACCGAGCATTAATACAGAGCGGTACCGACTAGTACCGAGAAGTACCAAGCTGTATCGAGCATTGGTACTCAGAGTTCATTAGTATCAACATTGAATATCATTAAGCAAAAAATTATGTCCTATATTGATGTCTACTAGTCATATTAATTCAGATGTAAGAAATTTGATTAAGAAATCCAATAGGTATTTAGTATTGCTTATTGAGAGGTACCGACTAGTATCGAGCAGTACTGAACAATATTAATCATTGGTACCGAGCGATACCAAGCATTGGTATTGAGCAATACCAATTAGTACTAAGCGGTACTGAATAGTACTGAGCAGTACCGAGAAGTACCGAGCGGTACCAAGCAATACTGTCATTACTAAGCATTGGTATTGAATGGTAACAAGCATTGGTACTGAGCGGTATCGACTAGTACCAAGCAATACCTAGCACTGGTACTGAGAATTCATCGGCATAAACATTTAATATCATTAAGGGATGTAAGCCAAAATTTTAATATCATAGTCAATATTGCAGATACACAGGGGTACATAGCATCTGTAATAAAAAAAAGCATCAATAAAATAAATCATCTTCATCTTCCCCTAAGTGTACAAAAAAACTATCAATATATAAATAATACTTCAAAATTACATATTCCCTAAATGTACAAAAAAAACTAGTATTTCCTGTTTCTTCATCGACTTTTCATCCAAACCAGTCTTCAATTTCATCGACTTCTCCTCCTCCTAACCGTCTTCATCTTCATCGGTTTCTCCTCCTTCTAACCAATCTTCATCTCATCGGCTTTTCCTTAGCTAGACCATCCTTCATGTTCATCGGCTTCTCCTCATCCAAACAAATCTTCATCATCATCACCCTGACCTCCTCCTGACCAATCTTCTTCAGTTTTCCCTCATTTTTCTTTCTCAACAGTTATGAAATATTTTTTGAGCTAAAATCCTAAAAAAAATATGATTTTCTCACTATATTTCATTTTTAAAAAGAGAGAGTCAATGCGCAGCCCTAAAATTTGAATAGGATTTGTTCAAGGCCAGGTCAGTCGGGCTGACAAAAGAAACTTAAATAAAAAATTGAAAAGAATACCCAATAGGTGTCATGACTTTTTTGGAGTCTGAATACAAAGCTATGTCCAGACTCCACACCTAATAATCTCTCCATGCTCTGGCCTTTCATCTCCTAGCTCCCTTTTTTATTCTTTCACTTTTGTTGAACCATGTTGTTGAAGTCCCGTCGCTAGACCTCCCCTCAGCCAGGAAAAGTATTACGTGCAAACATGTTTAGAGGCTAATTCGGACACGGTACATCACCAATTCTCGGACGGAAGGAAATTTAAGGTGATTGCTGAACAATTAGTCTTTTTATTTTTTTATTTTTTTTTGCAATATTTAATTTCTGTGTAAATATGCATATCTTAGTTATGTTTAGATATGTAAAGACAGTTTAGATTTTGTTGTTGTTGTTGTTGTTGTTGTTGTTGTTGTTGAAGGTGTTGTGCATGAAAAATATAGATCTGGATGAAATTTTATATGTAAATAAATTTTAGATGTGATATCTCTCTTTTTTTGTTGAAGGTATTGTGCATAATATTGTAGGTGTTAATGTGAGTATATGTTATTCCAGATTAAAATTTAAAAATAGGGTATTTTTTATTAAGTATTTTTATGTCAAAAAATTGTCTATATTATTCCTAATTTTCCTATGAAATTTACTCATTATCTTTTCACCATTATTTAATATTTAATGAATAATAAAATAGAAATTATTATATATTCATCTAACTATATGCCCATTTTTTTATCATTAAAAATGTAAAATTAAATTTTAAATTGTAATTTACATATTTAATATTTTCATTAATAAGTATTGATTATAAAAAATTTAATATTTGGAATATATTTCTAATTACTTGCAAAATTATGTCATCTAATCTATACTTCTAATACTTTAAATATTTTTTGAAATGTACTCATTAGCAGAGGAAATAATAGTATAGAAATAGTTATAAAAAAGCAACTATTAATTTTATTAAGTACTTTATAAAGTCCTTAGAAACTTATTTATTGAATAATAAATTTATATATTCATGAAAGTAAACAAATGAGTTAATATTCAACTTTATTTATGTATATTCACAATTGATCTTAGAATGATAATAAATTTTGATTACAAAATTTGAACAAAGTAAGGCTATTTAAATCATTAATTAGTTTCATCTAAGTTCCTAGCTATGTGTAACATGTATTCATTTTGGTTAAGACATTCATTACGAGAAGGATGCCGATATGCTTTGCTTCCTTGTTATTATTGTATGGAGGTCAATTAATGATTGATGAGTATTTTTTTCCCCAACATATATTGGCAAGCGAAACAAACCACTACAAACACCAATGAACACATATTTAGAACAACTTAAATTATTAGTTGTTCGAGTCCTAAAATTAGATTCAACTAAAGTTCGAGTTAGAATGATTTGTCGGCTGCCTGTTGGAGAATCCTTCATTGAGTCAGATGTTGATGATGATGAGGACTATGAAGTACGTTGTTATGCAACATGCTTGCAGTCAATTTCTGATTGTATATGTTGAGTTGAAGTTGGTGCTCCACTTTGTAATGAGGAAAATAATATAACTTGTGATAGATAGGCGAACAGATCTTGCTCTGGGATTGAACAATAGATGATCAGCTTTCAAGTTCAGAGCTCCATTGGAGGATCCTTTCCATAGTAAGTACAATAGTGACATATAGCTTTATTTTTTCTATTTCTTACATAAGAATGTCACTTCCATATGTAAACATGAAGTATGTGATGGCAGATTAACTGGCAATCATCATGCAGAAAACTAAGCTGAGGAATTACAACCAAAACCAAAAACTATTGAAGATTATGCAACAATGAGTAGTGAAACTAGTGGTGAGTGAAGTGATAAGCCATAGAATGTTGATTTGAAATCCAATGAGCTCGAGTTAGAAGTTGATCATGATGCACAACTTCTCATTAGAGATTACTATGCGGTTAAGAAAAAACCTGTGTTTTATCTCAGTCAAACATGCAGGGCTGGTGAGCTGTTGTCAACGGCAGATTTAAGGGCCCCCCCCCCCCCCCCCTAATTTTTTTTTATTTTACTTTTTTTCTGTCAATTTGCTCTCTTTAACCTGCAACTGCCATTTTTTTTGTTTTTAATCATAAATGGCGTGGTTTGGCAGCTGTTCTTGGCTCCCACAATCTCATCCATCTCTCTCTCTTTTACGTCTCTCCTCTCTCCTCTCTCACTCTCTCTCTTAAACTTTTCTTTTACTACCGATCATATTAAGTCTCTTTTTATATACATATTTCACTTATCTCTCTCACCTTATTTATATTTTATCTCCATTTTTATCACTATAGGAAATTCAGCTGTTACCGGCGGCCTAGACCGGCGGTTGTCTAGCCGCCTGTAATAACAGCGGTTTAGCCGGCAGTTTGGCCGACGGTTAATACCGGCGACTTAACCGGCGGTTATTCAAGCATATGCCGCCGGAACTTGCGGTGGTCATAAAACCGCCGGATTAACTGCCGGAACTAGAGGGGAGACTGTCAATTTTTTTTTTCAGATGCAACAGGTTTCCGGCGGCTAACCGACAGTTTGGCCACAAGAAACGACGATACCGGACAGCTGATTGACGCCGCCGGAAATTTCTTTTAACCGCCAGTATTGTACCAGCGGTTTACCGACGCTCTCCAGCGGTTGTCTGGCGACAGGCCGGAGGCTTCTGCCGCTGGCAATGCTGTCGACGCTGATCGCCGGGTAGCCGCCGGTATTGTACCAGTGGTTTACCGACGCTCTCCGGCGGTTGTTCGGCGACATGCCGGCGGCTCCAACCACCGGCAATGACGTCGGCACAGACCGCCGGTTAGCCGCCGATATGGTTTCCGGCGGTTTAACAGCCGTAAAGCTGCCGAGGGGAAATAAACCGCCGGCAACGATTTCCGACGCCATTTTTTCTGACGGCTTGGCAACAGCCGCAAAGCCGCAAGTTTTTTTTAAAACCGCCGATAATACCAGGTAAACCGCCGGAAAGAACCTCCAGTAATAGCTGTATTTTCTATAGTGTATCCTTTTTTCTTTACAATATTACAATTTTTTGGGAAAATTTTTCTATCAAATTTTTTATTAATTTGAATACTCCATGTTTCTTTATAAAAAAATTAAGTAATTAAAGTAAATAAATTACACTAAAAAGGATTATAATATTTAAATTTAAATTAAATAGTTTAAAATATGCTTATTACAATTTTCAAATATTTTTAATATATTTTAATATTAATAAGATTCAATTTTTACATATATTTATTACTCTTTATAAAATATTTTTAATTATATTTTTATTTAAATTAGATATGAAAATATACTATAAAAGAATAGTTGAAATAGATGAACATGACAATATGTAGTCCAAATAAATTTGTGATGAAATTGATTTAAGTGAGAATGACAATAAATTTTTTCACCATTATAAAATTTATCTTCTTATAATAAATATTATAAAAAAAATTAAAACTCCAATGTCAATTTCAAGCTCAAAAGAAAAGCTTAAGGGTATTTTAAAAATCTTAAATTTATGCCCCACAGATAAAAAATTATGCCTGTTGCAAACAGCTCATCACACATGTTTAAGGCATTCAAGAGAAAATTTCAAAAAAGCCATAATTGGAGAGATGTGCTATTGTGCATGACAATTCCATAGGTGATCATACATTCTCGCAAAAAGTTCACAAATACTTTAAGTAGGACAAAGCAAGACGCTAGACATATTCTGAAATCAACATGAATCAATTCCAGTGAGTTCTTGTTGTCATGTTGTGAGCTGTTAAGCTATGGTACGATGCAGTTATTACGAATTCATATCAGATTATTACACTAAGGAATACTATTGTAATACGTACTCTTCAGAATTCCATTGCATTCCTGACAATGAGGATTGGGGCGATCAAGATCCTTCTAAAGGACTTCTTTCACTTACTCCCCCAAATTACAGAAGAAGATATGGAAGGCCAAGAATTAGGAGATAAAGAATTACAATGGATGAAGGATCGTCCGGCTCTATGTTTACAAGAATCCGGGGCATAATCGCGCAACTTGTCCAAATTGGAGGTAGATTAGGAGAACAGTGCTTTATAAGGCCGGCTGTGTTGACGCAATTTAGAATAGTGTCGTGCAACATGTTCGGATCATTTAGAATATTAAATTAATATGTACTGCATATTTAGTTTTGAATTCTTAATGTATCCCTCTAAATTTTAGTTTTCTATAACAACGCGTAATTTTTGTTAAAATTAAAATTTAATTGTTTATATAAATTTCAATAACTAATGGTTAATTTTTAGATCACTCTTTTTAAAATTAAAAAAAAAACAATCAATTAGTATTATGTCTTTCTCAAATCACACTTAAAGTTTTTTTTTTTTTTAATTATAGTGTAACGTAGAAGTTATCATGCTTTTGAAAATCAGACATAACCGATTAATTTGATTGGTTCAACTTTGAACAAGATATACAATCAGTTCCGTCCTCATAAAAAATCGATCCAACATCAAACCGGTGGAAACTAGTTTGAACCGCCAATTCAATTGTCCAACCATTGAACCAGATTTTAAGAATCGATCGGTTCAATTCATAATATATTTAAATATTTTAATTTAATATAAAATATTTTATTAAATAATATCAAAAAATTAAAATATGCACTAAGCATTAACTTATCATACCCACATGGTTCTACCACCACTTGTGGGCTTTTTACCAATGGAAAGAAGGAAAGCTATATAAACAATATAAAAAAAATCTTTAAAGTGATGTCGAACTAAACAACAAGTTGAAATTTTTATAATGTATGCATGGTAGATTACTTTCAAAAGAATTATTTGGAAAAACTTTATATACAATATTCAATTAAATTTGATAAATAGCATGTAAATATAAATTATATATAAGTATATAACATAAATTAATAATAATATATAAGTATATAACATAAATTAATAATAATTTATATTAAACTTATAAATTTATATTAAATTTAATTTAAATTTAAAATTATAGAAACTATTATTTTAGTTTTTTATTTTTTATTTTTTTAGTAGTAAATTTGTATTTTTGCATAATAATTATAGCATTTTTATTTCTTTTAGAAAATATTTAAATTTAAAATTATAAGTTAGTTATAAGATTTATATGAATAAATTATATCAAAATATTTAACAAAAATTAGTAATAATTTATATTAAATTATATACTTATGTGGAAATTAAATTTAGATTAAAAGTAAATTTAAAAATTGAAAAATATTTAAAATTAAAATAATAATAAAAAGTTTTATGCATGAATTAGATTTATATGATTATATCGTTTAGATATTATTTAAAAAAAATTAATGTTTATTGTGTTGAGATAGTCGCTACTTAGTTTTGCATGTTTGATATTCTTGTAACTTGTATGTTTTTTATGATTCCAAATATTATTGATTTGATTTTTATTTCTCCAAATATATTTTGGAAGAATAGTTTTGCTCTTGTATGTGCTAATATTTCAGGAAAATCATACTCCGGATTGTTGAAGACTTCAAATCAAGATCAGTTTAGAGTTTATTGTAATTGAAGTATGTCTTTTCTATTTTATTAAGTCTGAGAGAGTGTGATTGTAATTGAGTAACTGAACACACACACACCTGGGAGAGTTTAAAATTCATATTTTTAATTGATCATACTGTATGATATTACTTCGTATGGGACGATCTGGTCAGTTATTTTTTCCCGACAAGTAGTTGAACGAACAAAAATGGAAATATTTTTTCTAAGTATCAATCGCAGGGGATGATCCTAGTTTTCGTACAAGGATGAATGCCTCTATTTTGTTCTTATACGAAGATCGTATGGGACGATCCCAGTTTTCATACAAGGACAAACACCTCTATTTGTTCTCTCACGAAGATTGAACAGGACGATCTCAATTTTTGTACCGGGAAGAACACATCTGTTTTGTTCTCACAAGCAGATCGTATGGGACGATCTCAATCTTCGTATAGGGACGAATGCCTTTATTTTGTTCTCGCAAGAAGATCGTATGGGATGATCTCAGTCTTCGTACAGGGATGAACGCCTCTATTTTGTTCTCGCATGAAGATTGTACGAGACGATCCCAATTTTTGTATAGGGACAAACTATGGACCTCCGTAAGAGCACCGTGCAAATGTGTCAAATGGAAGTGACAGATTGGACCATACATAAGATTGACCATGGAGGATAGCGGTTCTCGCCTACGCACCTCGATGGGTAATAATATATATGGCATAATCACAATCACGGGTTTCCCCCACCCGATACATCAGCTTGGATGGGGTTTATGAGATAGTGGAATTTAGTTTCCCATGGGCGCAAGCTCCCGTGGTTAATTACATCCCAGGCCAGAGCTCGAGAAGACTCTCGATTAAGGATCATACATTATCCCTTCCAAAGTGGGATTGACACATGGGGATATGACTAGGAAGTCCTATCCAAAGGGAAGAAATGTCCAAATGGGCTTGGTCGACATGCGGGGTTCACACCAGCATTCGGAGGATCTAGGGTACTAAAGGGAAACTTGAGAAAATGAAGTCAAGCATCCATTCATATGAGTGAGAGAATGATGGAGGTGGAGTCATCCATGTGACGTAGATAGGTAGGATTTAGAATCCCTGAAGAATAGGGAACTTACCTACTATTTAAGGCATACTACGAGACCGAGTGTAGTAGCCTCGAATCCTAAATCTAGGTTGGGTTTAGTGCTCTACATACACTAAAACCCGTGTCCTAACTAATGCGGTGCAGAATCTGGACTTACCTCGGCCTGGATTGGGGAGCCAGCTAACCACCTAATAGCTTTAAAACCATGCTATCAGGTCATTTATACGATTATATCGTTTAGATATTATTTAAAAAAATTTAATATTTATTGTGTTGAGATAGTTACTACTTAGCATGTTTGATGTTCTTGCAACTTGTATGTTTTTTATGATTCCAAATATTATTGCTTTGATTATTATTTCTCCTAACATATTTTGGAAGAATTGTTTTGCTCTTTGTATGTACTAACATTTCAAGAAAATCATACTTCAGATTGTTGAAGACTTCAAATCAAGATCAGTTTAGAGTTTATTGTAATTGAAGTCTGTACTTTATATTTTATTGAGTCTGAGAGAGTGTGATTGTAATTGAGTAACTAAGCACATACACCGGGGGAGAGTTTAAAATTCATATTTTTAAACTGATCATACTATATGATATTACTTCGTATGGGAAGATTTGGTCAGTTATTTTTTCCCGACGAGCAGTTGAACGAACAGAAATGAAAATATTTTTTTAACTTTAAATCGTACAGGACAATCCCAATTTTTGTACAGGGATGAATACCTCTGTTTTGTTCTTGCACGAAGATCATATGGGACGATCCCAAATTTCATACAGGGATGAAAGCTTCTGTTTGTTCTCGCACAAAGATCATACGGGACGATCTCAGTTTCCGTACAGGGATTAACGCCTCTATTTTGTTCTCGCACGAAGATCTTACGGGATGATCTTAGTCTTCGTACAGGGACGAACGCCTCTATTTTATTCTCATATGAAGATCATATGGGACGATCTCAATCTTCGTACAGGGACGAACGCCTCTATTTTATTCTCACACAAAGATCATACGGGATGATCCCAATTTTCATACAGGGACGAACGCCTCTATTTTTGTTCTCGCACGAAAAAGAATTTCTTAGTTTGGATCGTACGAGATGATTCCTGTTTCATACCAGGACGAACATCTCGGGTTTGTTCTCGCTCATTTCATCCTGAAATTTCGTATAGATGAAATTATACATTTTCTAACTATTCGTCCAGGACAAACTAAGTTCATACCGGACGATGATCACGTACAAAATAATTTTGTACTGATTCACAACAGGTTCGTATGCAACAATGTTTGAACTGTTCATACATACAAATATATGATCGTATTGTACGATCATGTACGCTCTAATTTTAAAAATTCAATTTTTTGGATGGTTTTTCGTATCTTTTGTATAAAAAGTCCATTAAAGACTGATGTTAAAAATCTTTTTTTCATGAATTTTAAAGGGAAATTGAAGGAGAGAGTGTTTGAGAGATATTTCTTACTAGTGGAGTGTTAAGGGTTCACAAGGTTACTCAAAGGTAAGGTTCTCTATGTGTGATTTGAGTTTTTCACTCTTCCTCTTATCTTTCTAGATTACTTGTAAGAAGATATTTGAAGAAGATTCAATTTTCTTCCAACACTTGGAGGTGTGAAAGGATGACGGTTCTCTGCCGACACTTGGAGAGTGTGAACAGCCAAAGGCTCTCTGCCTACACTTGGAGGGTGTGAAAGGATGAATGTTCTCTACCTACACTTGGAGGGTGTGAAAGGATGACGATTCTCTGCCACACCGGGGATTGATGGAAGAGAGTTTTGTAAAGGCTTCTTTACCTTACAGTGGGGGCAAAAGAAGAGTCACTTTGGTAATAGTACAATACCTAAAGAGGGAGTCTTCAAGAAGTGGATGTAGGTCGTGTTTGATCGAACCACTATAAATCTTTGTGTCATTTTAATTTCTGCTGCTTACTTACTATAAGTTATTTTAATTCTGTGGTTAAAAAGTTTTATTTTTTGAAACTTTAATTAACTTTCCTTTTTAATCAATCAATTTCAAATTTTAAAATCCAAGAGAATTTTTAAAATTACCATTTCACCCCCCTCTTGATTAGCCTTGAGATATAAGCTTAGGTTTAACAATCTATTCAAGATTCAACAAGAATCAACAACTGATATCAGAGCTTTGTTTCAAAATTATAAGTTTAGAATACTTTTTGATAAACAAGTATGGCTACTTTTGGAAATCAAAACACACTTGAAGGGTATTCGATCACTAGACCTTTATTATTTGATAATATCCTTTTTGAATTTTGGAAAACATGCATGTCTACTTTTCTGCATTCACTATATTATCGTCTATGGATCTTAGTACAAGAAGAGTATACCAAACCAACTAGATTAGTTGATGGCATTAAAGTTGAGACACCCTTTGCTGATTGGATTATAGAAGAACGTGACTTAGCATAGTTAAATGCAAAATATTTAAAAAGTTACTTTTGTGCACTTAAGTCAGAAGATTACATGTGGGTTTCCACTTACAAAAGTGGAAAGGAAATATGGGATATACTTTATATTACTTACAAAGGGACTAATGAAGTAAAACAATATAGATTAAATATTTTATAACATGATTTTGAATTATTTCGCATAAAACCCAATGAATCTATTTTTGACATGCATACAAGATTCACTCAGGTAATTAATTCTTTCCAAGTCTAACATTTGATTATTTTATCGGCACGCTCTCATACAAGGCCTCATGAGAGCATTTGGTACCTGGATAATGATTGCTTAAAGCATATGACTGGAGACAATAAATAATTAATATCACTAGAAGCCAGAAATAGATGCAAGGTTACATTAGGAGATAACACCACTAGGAAAGTGGTTGGCACAAGTATGATCGAAAACTTTTTTTCATAGAAAATGTACTACTTGTAGAAGACTTAAAGTATAATTTATTAAGTATAAGCCAGCTTTGTGATAAAGGGTATAGTATAAATTTTTTCCCACTAGCTGCATATTAAGCATAAATGATAATAATGTTTTGCATGAAAAAAGAGTAAATAATGTTTATATGATATATTTGAATTGTATTAAAATTTCTAATGCTTTTTGTTTGAAAATTATATCTGATGAATCATGATTATGATATAAGAGACTTTATCACTCTAGCATAAAAAATCTTAGGAAAATTACCCAAAAGATTTGGATAGATGTATATAAAAACAAAACTTTATTAAGGATCACATTTGCGATGCGTGTCAATTAGGAAAATAAGTGAAGTCCTCTTTTCAGTCCAATAAGGATCTTAGAACTGTAAACCTTTGGAGATATATTTTACATATGAATCTTTTTGGACCAGTTAGAATTATAAGTTTAAGAGAAAAGGTATACCAATTTGTGATTGTAGATGATTTTTTGAGATTCATGTGGGTTAAATTCTTATTTCATAAGAGTGAATCATTTGAGGAGTTTAGAGACTTTTTGACTTGGATTCAGAGGAAATTAGAATGTGAGATTTTAACAATCCAAAGTGATCACGGTGGTGAATTTGAAAATAAAAAATTTAAGGATTTTTGTAAAGAAAAAGAATTGATCACAATTTTTCTGCACCTAAAATCCCTCAGTATAATGGGGTAGTCGAAAGAAAGAATAAAACATTAATAGAAGATGCTCGAGCTATGTTGGCAGAATATTCACTTCCTAAATATTTTTGGGCTAAAACGATTAGCACTGCATGTTATGTTCTGAATAAGGTGAACATCATATTGAAATTAAATAAAACACCCTATGAGCTTCTCAAGGGGAGAACACCTAATTTTTCAGATTTACATATTTTTTTATGTAAGGTGTTATACATAAGAATAAAAAATCTACCTTAAGAAAATTTGATCTAAAATCATATAGAGTATTTAAAAAAATTGGTAATTGAGGAGAGCACACATGTTGTATTTGATGAATCTGGAATTTTGGAAGAGCTAGATTTGGAAGAAGATGAAATAGAAAATAACTCGCAAAAGATTTAAAAAGTTAATTTGGAAGAAAATTTGGAGTTAGAAAATTGGTTGTCTAGATATTTAAGATTTTATAAAAACTACCCTAAGAAATTGATTTTATGTGAACCTAGTGAGGGTGTTAGGACTAGGTGTGGACTAAGTAAAGAAGTCAATCATTCTGCCTTTATTTCAATAATAGAACTCATAAATATAGATCAAGCACTTTCTGATGAATTTTAGATTTTGGCAATGCAAGAAGAATTATATCAATTTGTAGAAAATAAAGTTTGGGAATTAATTGTAAGGTCAACTGATCAAAGTGTAGTTAGAACTAAGTGTGTATTTAAGAACAAAATGAATGACTCAAGAGTTATCGTTAGATATAAGGCTAGATTGGTGGCAAAGGGGTACAATCAGATTGAAGAGATTAATTTTAAGGAGACTTTTGCCCCTGTAGTGAGACTTAAAATAATTAGGATTTTGTTAGTCTTTGTTTGTTTTAAAGGACTCAAATTATATCAAATGGATGTTAAAAATATCTTTTTGAATAGGGTGATTTAAGATGATATTTGTATTAAACAACCTCCAGGTTTTAAAAATTCAAAATATCTAAATCATATTTTTAAACTAAAAAAAGTATTATATGGATTGAAACAGGCACCTAGGGCTTGGTATGAGATGTTAAACACTTTCCTACTTAAGATATCTTTTGAAAAAGGAAGTGTGGATACTACTCTCGTTCTAAAAAAATGAGAGAGGATATACTCATTATTCAAATTTATATTGATGATATTATTTTTTAATTTTAAAATAAAAATCTTTGTGATAATTTGTCTAAAATAATAAATAGTGAATATGAGATGAGCCTAATGGGAGATTTAAGTTACTTTTTAGGTTTTTGCATTAAAATTTTGAGGAGGAAATATTTTTTAGTCAATCGAAATATGTTAAGGATATCCTCAAGAAGTATGAAATAAATAATGCTAAACTAGTTAGTACAGCTATGAGTTCCTCAGTTCAGTTAGATAAGAACCCTAAGGGAAAATCTGTTGATAAAAAAATTTAAGGGAATTAGTGGATATTTGCTTTATTTGACTGTTAGCAGACTTGATAATTTGTTTAGTATTTATTTGTGTTCTAGATTTCAATCAGATCCAAAAGAATCACATTTGACAGTAGTAAAAAAAATTTTGAGATATCTCTTGGGAATTCAGAACTTAGGGATTTGGTATCCTAAGTTTAGCTCTTCATTGAAATAATTGGATATTCATATTCGGATTTTATAGGCTGTAGGGTTGATTGAAAGAGTGCATCTAGAACTTATCAATTTATAGGAAATTTATTAATTTCTTGGTCTAGTAGAAAATAGAATTTAGTTGCCCTATCTCCTACTGAAGTTGAATATATTGTCTTAAGAAGTTGTGTGGCACAAGTTCTTTGGTTGAAATAATAATTTATTGATTTAGGATTTAAAATAGGCACAATTCTAATTTATTGTGATAACACTAGTGCCATTTGTATTTCAAAAAATTCTATTCAATATTCTAGAACCAAACATGTAGACATAAGACATCATTTTATTAGGGATCACGTATCTAAAGAAAAAATTGAATTAAACTATGTTTCTACTGAAAATCAACTTGCAGACATTTTTACAAAACTACTAGCCTTTGATACTTTTAACATATTAAGAACAAGGCTTGGTGTGTTCGATCTTAATTCTTAAATAAAAGTTTTTGTAAACTTGATATATTTCTTTGTGTATTTTCAATTTTGTTTTCAATGTGTTGTCTGTATGTGTGTTTTTTCTTTTTTTGGTTTTTAATATTTTATTATTATGTGTATTTTATGATTTTTTATTTTATTTTATTTTTTGTGTGTTGCACCACTTATCGAAATTCCTATTTCTGATCATTCGTGCAGAATTTTTTAAGTGTTATATTCGTACTGTATGAAATTATTTTTGTCCCGTACGAATTCTGTAGCATGTTGATCATTATTTTAGATTGAATATTTAAAGTTTTTATTTTCTAATACATATCATATTGTATGAAATTATTTTCATCCCAAATGATTTGTATTCATTTGTATGTACGCATATAGATGAATATATTGACAGAATCAGTTATTATAACTGATAGTACGTATGAAACTTTATTTCGTACAGATGAACCACATGTCATTCGATGTGGGGGATGAACCTAACGGTCATTAAAATGATCTTAAATAACTAATCATCACAGACAAACACATGTTCGTTTGTATGATCGTCTGGTCAAAAAGTATGCACGAAAGGACACTTTGTAACTTACGTGATTACGAAAAGTTATTTCATTTTGAACATATTCATTCGTACATACGAAATTATTTTCATCATGTACGAACTAACTATCATACTATAGGAATCATTTTTTGTACATACGAATGGTCATTTTTCTTTAAATAGGAGAACTTTAGAATTCATTTTCATTCACTTCAACAGACTCTTTTAATCCTTCTCATCTTAGAAATGGCCAATTCTAGTAAGTGAGGTAGAGTCTCTAAGGGCTCGTCTTCCATGAGTGAAGATGAAAATGTTTTATATAGATCAAATGATGATTCTTACTTTAGGTTTGTCTCTGCTAAAATCACTTCTTCTAGACTCTTGCTCCACAAAGATATTCAATTTCAAGTCATGCCTCTTTTTTCTTCAACTCAAATCATCTTTATCTTGACTTAATCCATGCCTATCATAAGGAGACCTTTCACTACTTTTTAGCGAACATGAGTTTTATATAAGAATGAGAGTAGGATAAGATCTTATGTCTAAATGAAATGGGTAGAAATCACTAAGAAAGATCTATGAACTTTTCTATAATTAAGGACTCAAGGAATTAGAGCACATACTATGACTTCCAAATCTAACTTTGATTGGTCTGAAATTAATAAAGTTCTTAGAGGGGTTGCTTAAGTTGGTCATTTTCCTAGGGTCTATACCTTAAATTAAAATGCAAGGGTCATTCAAAATATCCTTAGAACTTCAATCATTCCTAAGACTGGTGATTACATAAACATTACTCCTCTTCTATCTACTATTACTTATTTAATCATGACTAGACAACTAATAGAAGAAGCTTAACTCATTCTTGATTACATTCACAACCTTTCTGAAATTGGGCATATTTCTCATAGGAGGAAGAAAAATATTATTTTAGGACATCTAGTAACCTATGTCCTAGAAAAGAAGTACAATATTGTTCATCCTGAGCCTCCATTTGAAATGCCAATCTACTCCACTAATGCTTCTTTTCGAGCATTTTTTGAAAAGAATGAAAATTCAAATGAGGATACTAAGGAAGAAAGGAAGTACCTACACCTGCTCATGGACCTGACTTTCAGGAGTTGGTCTAATGCTTTAATTGATTGGAGAGTCATTTTGATCAACACTTTGATCAAATTCAGACTCACCTAAACCAGCAGGATGCACAAAACCAGCAAGACATGGGTTTGATCCGAGGTCAGTTCGACTCGGTGAACACCAACGTGGCTATGATGAATAGCTACTTCTCTGTGTTCAACCAGCCTCCTCCTCCAGATTAGGGCCCTTCAGAGTTCTAGATGTACTTTTTGTGTATTGTCTTTGCCAATCATTTGAGATGTGATGATCATAATGATGATTTCAGTGGTTTGTGTACTTGTGTTTGTTCAGTGATTTGTGTACTTATCTTTCTTTAGATTTTATGTTGATGTTGATGTTATGTTGTTTTTATTATTATTAATTGATATCAAAAGTGCTTCAATGTATTTCATCTTTAAATTGATATTAATTAAAAAATTTCTTATTTTGATTAGTTACTTTTATTCATTGTGTTAAATATAAATTTGCATATATGTTAATCATATTTTAATTGATCTAAAAAGTGTTATTAATTAAACTGCAATATAAAAATTAATTTCATTATGAAATCTAATTTTTCAAAAAATTAAGTTAACTTATAACTCGATCAAGTTAAGGCTATCAAACTTATTTTCTTTTTTGACATAAATAAATTAAAATATTATTATTACAATTTGATGTTTTAATATTTTTTATTTCTTTTTTCAATATAATTATCTTTGTAATTAGAGAAATTTGTTTTTATAGATTATTGATTTTGGAAGGATCAATTAAAAAAAATGGTATCAAAAGAAAATATACAATGTATATAAAAATTGAAAAAATACGTAATGATTCGTAAATTGAAAAGAGGCACAAAATTAGCCCAAATACAAAAAGATGCACATAGTGTGCCACATATATTTAAAATGATGTGCAATATCACCAATTAAATATGTTATTTCCTCTATCATTAAATCTTCAAATTTAAATCAATCTAATCTTCAATTATGTTTTAAATTGAAAATTAAATTTAATTAATCTTCATTTTATCACTTTTGCAATAATTCTTATTATCTAATTATCTTGAATGCTTTATGACATTGATCACTTTTTTTTATCTATGTTATACTTTAATTTAAATGTTTTGAATCTTTATTTTTTATCTAATTGTCACTAATTTTGTTATTACAATTATAGTTCAATCTCTTTCAAGATCAATTATTAAGGTTTCTCATATGACTTCTTCCATTTCAACATTCTTTTTCCCTTTTTGTTGTTATCAAAAGGGGAAGTAATATTATTTGGTATGTTAGTGTTATTTTATGTTATGTTAGCATTATTTTATGTATTTTTTTATAGTATTGTTTTGTTTTGTTTTTGTGTTTGTTGGAGTTTGTTATTTTACTTTTGTACGTTATCATTTATTTATTCGTTGTCATTTATGAAAAATTAAAAAAAAAACTTTAGTTTGTTCTTAAAGCAATTCCCTTATATTCACATGTTTATTCATTTAGGGGAAGTTAAGGAGAAATTTAGGATATTCATTTTTACTCAAACAATAATTGTTTTGTCATCATCAAAAATGAGGGATTATTGAGATTGTTGTACTTAGCACTTGTCTATTTGATATTCTTGCAACTTATATGTTTTTGATGATTCCAAATATTATTGCTTTGATTGTTATTTCTCCTAACATATTTTGGAAAAATTATTTTACTGTTTTGTGTATTAATATTTGAGGAAAATCATACTCCAAATTGTTGAAAACTTCAAATCAGATCAATTTAGGGGTTATTGTAACTGAAGTCTATATTTTTTATTTCATTGAGTCTGAGTGAGTGTGATTGTAAATGAGTAAATGTGCACACACACACCTGGGGAGAGTTTAAAAATTATAAATTTTTTAAACTGATTGTACTGTACGAATGCACTTCATACAGGATGATTTGTTCAGTTTTTTTTTCCCCGGCGAGCAGTCAAACAAACAATGAGATGAAAATTTTTCTAAGTATTAATCGTACTGTACAATCGCTATTCGTACATACATTCTCGAGTACGAAATGGACAGATCCCTTTTAGCTCAAAAAGATTTTTTTTCTATGGATCGTGTTGTATGATCACAATTCGTACATGCCTTCTAGAGTACAAAATTATGAGGCCCCTTCTCGTCTCGATGAACTTGAAATTTTTTGTAACTAATCATACTGTACGATGTCATCATCGTTCGTACTCCATACAGGGTACAAAATTATGGGATCCCTCTTTGTCCTAATGAAGATGAAATTTTTTTGAACTATTCTTACCAGATAAACTTGGTTCATACTAGACGATCATCATGTACGAAATGATTTCGTACCAATTCATAACAGGTTCGTACATAATAGTTTTTAAACTGTTTGTATATATAAATATACGATCGTACTGTACGATCGTGTATGCTCAAAATTAAAAATTTCAATTTTCTGGACAGTTTTTTATAGGGCTGCCAATATTCGACACGACCTGAAACACGACCCGAAAATGACACGAAAAAAATTATGTTCGGGTCCACCCGGGTAGCAAACGGGTCGTGTTCGGGTTAGAGAAACTAACTCGATTTGGGTTTCAGGTCGTGTTCGGGTCAACCCGGAAACCTTAAGATGACCCGATTTTAACCCATAAAATTTAACTTGGTCACTCGAGTTCTCTGCTTCGCCCATTTGGCCGAATAAACTGAACCGCGGGATTAGGTTAATACCTTAATGGGTCAAGGCGTCATTGCATCAAGCCTTAAAGTATCTCATGTAGCCATTTTGGCTCGAAACTTTGAGTTCACTCTACATGCTGGAGCTGGAGAGTGGAGGCCCTTGCCTAGTTGCCCTAGTTTTCTACCTTTCCACTTTCTTCTTCGTGATTTAGCGGTTGTTATTTGATCAATTTTGAAAGAACTAGATATGATGAATGTTGACCTCGAATTTGTCAAAACCTTAGGTTCCATGGGCCAGACCATGGTCATTGAGCTCAAACCTATGTCTTGGGTCAACCGGGTTGACCGAGTCTACCCGAGTTGACCCATGGAGCCCTAATGGGTCTAAATCAATTTTTAATCCAAATCAAACCCTATTCTTGGATCCAACCCACCCCTTGGACCTATTTGACTGGATTGATCAGGTCAACCATTGACTTGGTCAACCAAAGTCTTAAATAAGTCAATTTGACCCTTTTTGAATGAAATTAATGGGGTTTTAATGCATTTAATCCCTCCTTAATGGTTCTAATTCAAAACCACGGCCTAAATAACCTGGTTTCCCTCCTATTTGACTCTTGATCTCATCCCCACCATCCAAGAGAGGTCTAGGGGTTTAAATAGTGAAAATTAGGTCTTTTAGAGGGATCTTTTCTTGCTCTCTCTCTCTCTCTAGACCTCCTTAGGCCCTAAGATTTCTTGTTCTAACTGTTCTTGTTGCAGATCTATTTCATGATTTTTGATTTTGATGATAGAAAATACTCTTATTTCTCTACGACTGCCTTATCTACTGACAGGTCCACAAGATCACACTTCTATTGGAACTAGCTCAAGATTGGGTAGACTAGATCTGAGTCAATTTGTACCTTTTTCCTTTCTTGAGTCTTTATAATTATTGTGGCTCCTGTTGCTAAGTAACTTTGCACACACATACCTTGGAAGAATTTCTAATTGTTCCCAAGAGTTTACTATTTTTAGTAACATCGTTCGGACGATATTTATATCGGCATGTACGATCGGTTCAAAAATAGAAATCCTGATTAGAGCATCATCCTTGTTAAGGTAGCCATCATTAAACACATCGTTCTGGATAATTTTGTATCAGCCAGAATGATAAGCTCAAATCAGAAAGAATCTGCCGCCATATCTATTTAGGAATAACTTATTTTTAGACATCGTCCCTGTGGATCGGCCTGGCCTATCCAGCATAATTTTTTTATATAAATCTGGCAATTAAGGAAAGCAATTAATGGTGATTTGCACGATCACATCGGCCGGGCCAATCGCAGGATCGTCTGGGCCGATTTAACATCGGCTAGCTTCTTTTCAAGGCGATGTACAGGACGATTTTCCTCATATTTGAACTAATCGTCCAGAACGATATCCTATCGGCTTGGACTATATGATAAAAAATTGTCTAATCGCCCCTAACCGACCGGGCTGATTGAGCATAATTTACGCTGATCGGCCAGGCTGATATTTATATTGGCCTGGATGATAAAGTCAGTAAGTTGCATTAATGAGCTAGTTTTGAGATCTTCTATTTAAGCTTTCACAAGGCACTTTGTAAGTGTCTTTGGCAGCCATTGTAGCTTCGTTCTTTTGGGAGGAACTTGAAGAGAGAGCATGAAAGGGAGTGAGAAACGAGTGAAGTCTGAGAGAGGGAGAAGATCCTGTGAGGGGGGTCTCAAGGGAGTATGGAGGGGGATTCCACACGGTTGCTCCGGCAGGCTTGCACCAATACCGTCAGATTCAAGGCTTGTCTTGAGGGAAGTTCACAAAAGAAGAAGATCTCTTTGGTGTCAAAGAACCCAGTGACTCCGCCGCACCGGGGAAGGTGGAAGTGATTTTGAAAGGGTTTCTCCGCCTAGCTGTGGGGGATAAAGGAGAGACACTTAGTTAGTGCAATACTCGGAGGGTGCCTCTGAGGAGTGGACGTAGGTCAAGGTTTTACTAAACCACTATAAATCTGATGTGTTCTTTCTATTATTACTTCCGCATTTAATTTCCGCACTTTGGTTTTCATTGTGGTGAATCTTGATCCTTATTTTAAGATTGTGTTTGTTTTAAGTACCGATTCACCTCTATTTTTTAATTAGCCTTGGGCTAGTTCTTAATGGTTTAACATCCTTAATGAACTTTTTAGTGCCATGAGAGCACTTTCACTTCCAACCTCCCTCCACCTTTCCTAAGCGAATCCCGCCGCCAATACCTCGTCGGCGGCGAGATCTCCGGCCAACTAAAAATCAAAAGCTTCAAAAGCCTCTCTCGTTAAATCCAAGTCGTTTCGAAGCTCGTGGTAAACTAAGAAATTGTGTGTGGATAGTCTACAACTGCAACAAGCCTAAGAACGCGAAAATCCAACGGTTAGATCTCTCAAAAACCCTTAAAATAGGTCACTACACATAGGGTAAAATAGCTTTTTAAAAAGCTACTTTTATGCCAAACAAACACCACCAAATGAATGATCTTAATGTATAGAGCCTGTGTTTCAAATTTCATTAGATTTGGTTGAGTAGATTGAGAGAAATCGCCAAAAAATCATTCTACGATTCAGTCCGGCTCTATATCAAGCTCTACGCATCCTGGGCCATTGATCCTCCGATCAACGGCTCAGATCGCACCCTTCCGCTGTTCCGTCCAATCGCTCAGGAGATTGGAGGTTCGGTTGCTCCGTCCGACTACATCTGGACAGTTCATTTCAGACGGCGGGACATCGGACGGCCACAAACCACATTGACGTGGTTAAGTGAAACCGCAATGACTGGCAATCATTACCGGCAGTGCGCAATCATTGCGCCGCTGCGTACCACAGAACCAACCCACAGCCGCCAAGTGTCAATTTCTTTATTTTTTATTTATTTTAAATGATTTTAAGCTATTTTAACTTTAAAAAACCATAGAAAATTTGTTTTTTATCCAAAAATTACGTATAATATAACGAATCGCTTGGATTTTTATCCTCTTTAATTTAAATTAATTTTTTTTTTAAAATATTAGGTATATTTTAAGTTATTATTAAATTAATAAAAAATTATTATTTTAATATTAATATAATTTACTTTTAATTATTTTAATTATAATTATTTATTTTTTACTATTATTATTATCATTATTGTTTTAATACTATAATTGTTATTTATTTTTATTATTATTATTATTATTATTATTATTATTTTCTTTAATTATTACTTTAAAAATTATTTTTATTATTATAATTATTGTTATTATTATTATTACTATTACTATTATTATTATTATTATTATTATTATTATTATTATTATTATTATTATTATTATTATAAAAACTATTTGTTTATTATTATTATTATTATCATTATTTTTATTTTATTATTATTATCTTTATTATTATTATTATTACTATTACTATTATTATTATTAGTCTTATTTTAAAATAGAATTATTATTATTATTATTTTAAAATCATTATTATTATTAATTTTTTTTAACAAACATTAAGTTCCAAAAACTTCATTATTTTAAGTTAATTTTATTTAATAATCATTTTTAAACATTAATTATTTTAAAATAGTTTTTAATCATTTAAGCTTCAAAAATTCATACCTTCTTCATTTTAAATCGGATTTTGACGTATAGTACCTTGAAATTTTCAGAACAATATGTATTTTAATTTAAAATTATTTTCAGAGACAATTTTTTACTGTTCTAGCATATTTCTGTATTATATGATTATTTTATTATTTAAATATTATTTAAATGATTATTATAATAATTATTTTCAAATTACAAATTATTTTGAAACCCTTTTTGAAACACTGTTAGGGTGGTCAGTGGGTCTCTCATATATTTTTTTATTACAAATTAATTTATTTTTAATTACCTTATTTTCTCAAAATCTCTATATTTATAAGTATTTTAAATTATTTTAAACCCTAACTTTGGGAGATCCACTATTTATGAAATTTTAAACATAAATTGTGCATGTGAAGAGCAATCATGGGCCGGGGGGAGTGGATTAGTGAATGATTGAGTCTCAATCATTCACTAATCATCTCGTTAAGCATAATTATTTTTCTTTTATCGTAGTTTGCATGTGTAGGACACTCGAGCACTTAGTTTAGTCTCTCCTAGATCTAAGAACATTGTGTATTTACTTTGTTTGTGTATTCCCTGTATTGTTACCTTGAGGGTTAGTGGAAAACTTTATTTTTAAACCCATATAACGTAGTGACACCCTAAGGACAATAATTAAAGACATAGCGAACTTAGAAAAATTCTATGAGCTAAGATAGATCCTTAATTAACATGAAAACTTCAATATTTAAACTTAGTGACATCCTAAATACCCCAGAATTTTCTAGGAATTTTTAGGAGCTTTTAGGCCCCTTGATTAACCAACCCTAATTTACCTAATAAATAGGGCCTGATAACTTCTAAAAATTACAATAAATCGATTTCAACTCAAAAAAATACCTATAATAGTTCAAATTATTCAGCATTCAGTGCGTAACTTGAGATAATTAGGGTATTTTAGGTTAATCTTAATCTGACCCTTAATTTTAACTTTAACCAAATTATTTTTTTGCCCCTAATAAATTATTAAAAATTATTAAAAATCCCAAACTTTTCCCAAACACTTGGGAACACCTTCTTAGGCCATTTTTGACCTTTGGGGGTGATTACAATCAGTTTGGAATTGGTTTGGACCAAAATCATAAAATCACCCCTAATTAGGCAGTTTTAATAATTCTCTTAATTACCCAAAACTTGTAAAATTCATAACTTTGCATAGGAAACTCGAAATCTAGAAAACTTAAAGCCTAACTATTCATCTTAAGCCCTAGTATTTAGCTAGAATGTTAGAAATTCCAAACCTAGCATATTTCCCACATTGACCTTTTGGACCTTCTCAGCTTAGCATCTAGGAGGACTCGGGACTTCCCAAAATTGGCCAATACAATTTGAACTTCAATTATCAATACCCTAAGCATTTAAAATTGATCAACAAACTAAATTAACTTAAGTGGATCTCAATCCATTAATATTTGGACTTTAACTAAAATTTCCTTTTCTGACCTTTAACAAATTCTAACCTTAGACAATTTGAACTAATCATCCTATATAGGACCTATCCAAAGTCACACAAATATTACACACACACACACAGAATTATTTGCAAGGGCACCACTTCTAGACTTAGGCTAGGCCGGTGTTTACTTTTCTGTTGTGTGCCGAGCTTTTCGAGTTTTCATTGCATGTTGTGATGATATTGCTGTGTTTGCTTACTTTACTGTACCCTTGGATTGATGTGATGTGCGTTAAATCTATCCCTAGGTTAGGGATGATATATATTACTTTTCTTGCAGGTGGCCATGCTCATGTAATGCTAAAAGTGGGGCAAATGTCATGATTTCTAATATTATTTTGTGCAGGTCCTTGCTCAGCCCCCCTAAATAAATGAGGGCTAAAGATCATTTATAATAACTGCAACATGTGCTCCATAAGCTGCTTAGCCCTCAATAATTAAGAGCATGGCCAAGTGTGACAGTGATGTGTATTCTTTTTATATAACTGCTTGAGATGATAAACTGCTTGAGATTTTTATTAGAATAACGTTGTATGTGATTTTAGATTTATTGCTTTTCATTAATGTCATAAATTTGTAATAATTGGTGAGAGTTTTGAAAGTGTCCTTGAGTGTGGATATTCTTGTCTAACTTGAATTCTAAAAGAAAAAAGCATCCTCAAAAGAGAGAGTCTTCTTCCACTTAGAAGATCGAGTTTGGATGGCTTTAGATATCCAAAGAGAAAAGGCTACCCCCACAGGGGGGGAATTGTCTCTTTGTTTGGATATTCAAGCCACGATGAATCCAAGGAGTACAAGGAGGAGAGATCCAAGGACTCTAAGGAGGAGAGATCCAAGGAGTCCAAGGAGAAGAAGTCCAAGAAGGTTGAAGACCTGAAGACCTAATATCCCACTTAAAGGCATTTGCATCAGTCATAGGCTTAGAAATCCGAGTTGTTGGCAGTGGTGCTTGGTCACTTTACTTTTCTGCAAACCCTAGTTTGTAATTAAAGGGCAATTGGCCTATAAACATTTATTTAATTAGTTTAATAATTTTTTATGTCTTTTATTCTATGCTGTGTAACTCTAAGGTTACCTACTCTTTCTAGTTTATTAGCAAATTGCATGCCTTATTTTGTTTTAGCCTTTTAAAAATTATTTTTATACAAGCTTGTTTTTGAAATCTAAAGCATTCATGATTTGACCTCTCAACTAGCATACATCGCATTAGAAATCAACTGAAATAAAATTTTAATTGTATTAGCTAGGAGCATTTACCCAACATAAGTCCGGGACCAACTAGAAAACTCTCTAGATATCGGTTCTACTTCCAAAAATTGTACCACCCACCCATCTTTCATAAATGACTAGACTATATGATTTTGAATCGATTAGGTGGTTAGCTGTCTCCCCAATTCAGGCTGGGGTAAGTCCAGGTTTTGTAATGCATTAGCTAGGGCACAAGTGTTAGTGTTGTTCATAGAACACTAAACCCAACCTAGATTTAGGATTCAAGGCTACTACACTCGGTCTCGTAGTATGCCTTAAATAGTGGGTAAATTTCCTATTCTTCAGGGACTATAAATCCTATTTATTTGTGTCATATGGATGATGCCACCTCCATCTTTTCTCTCATGTATATGTTGAGTGCTTGATTTCTTTTATCCAGTTTCTCTTTAGTATCCTAGACGCTCCGAATGCTGGTATGAACCACACATGCTGATTGAGCCAAATCGAACCTTTCTTCCTTTTGAGTAGGACTTTCTTAGTCTATACCCTTGTGCTAGTCCCACTTTGGAATGGATAATGTATGATCCTTAATCGAGAGTCTTCTCAGGTTTTGGCCTGAGATTTAATTAACCACGGGGGCTTGCGCCCGTGGGAAACTGCATCTCATAAATCCCAATTCGAGCTGTTATATCGGATGGTGGAAACCCGTAACTGTGATTAAGTAATATATATCATTATCCATCGATGTGCGTAGTCGAGAGCTGCTATCCTCCATGGTTAATCATATGTATTGTCCAACCTGTCTCTTCCACTTGGCCCATTTGTGAGGAGCGTGGAGGCCTACGATCATCTCTATCCCTCGAGATGGATACGGTCATATACCTTCTGCAATCCTGTAGTCGTAGCGGTGCTCTTTCGGAGGTCCACAATGAATTCTGATTTTAAGTCTCCTTTTCCCCTTGAAGTCTCGTTCTCTCCCCATGTCGTCATATATCGAGAACCAGAATTTCCTTTTGATCTTCTGGATACACTATTTCGATAGGATTATTGTTTGGTAAATGGCAAGATTTTTCTATTTATTATGAATTTCTCATTTCTCAAGCAAAAACCCTAGGGCATGCCATGAAGATTTCGTGATTAGCAAACCTTAGAGTTGATTTATCACTTATTTCCTTTCTTCTTTACTGATTTTCAAAATTTTTTTTATGTTTGATTACATTATTAACAATATTTGAGTTTAAATGAAATCCCTTTCACCCTTTATCGCTCTATTCATGTTTGTCGTCTGTTCGTCATCGTCATCGTTATGTAATTGATTTTTAATTGATTTTAGGCTTTTAGCTTTATTTAAGGCTTGAAGTTATTTTTTGTAGTTGTGGTTGTGGCTGTGGACTGATTTTAAATTGATCTTAGTTTTAGTTATAGTCGTGTGCTATGCGGTTGTGCCTCTGTGGTCTTGGAGAGTTTGGAGTCATATGTGGCCTTGGGCTTTTATCTTAAACATTTAAATTCTATTTAATGTTAATGTTGTTATTGTCAATTTGTTAATGTTGTTGTTGGAGGGTGGAGCCATGTATTACAGTATTATTTGGGGGTTTGTGATTAAATAGTTGTTTATAATTTATATAATGTTGTTGTTGAATAGATGGAGGATTCTAACACGGTGGTGGAAAGTATTCTATTCATTGAGAATGTGGAAGTAGGAAATGCTCCTATTTCAGTTGACATTGAAAAAGATGATGATGATTTGTGTAATATTATTGAAAAATAAGTAGATGACCCATTATCCACTAAGAAAAGACAAAGAATGTGTTCAACTGTTTGGGGTTATTATGAGATGTTTCTCCTTCCTAGTGATGGCAAGAAGAAATGTAAATGTAGAAGATATGGGGCAATATATCAGTGTGATAGCAAGTATGACACTTGCAATTTAAAGATGTCGTATACAAAATTGTAAAAAAAGAGACACTCATGATACTGGGCAACTTCTTCTACAGTCAAATCCTACTTTGACTATCTCTATGACTAAATCTATTTTTGACATTCATGAGTTATTCACTACTTGTATAATCATGCATGATCTTCCTTTTTAGTGTGTTGAAAGGCCTGGTCTTCGTTCATTGTTGCAATATCTCTGTCGTGATCTCCAAATATGCTAAATGCCTAAATTCAAGAGCAGATACTTTATTAATTCATTGATACTACATTAAGTCATTAAGTTTAATGCAAATTTCCGCCTTGGATGGTAATAGTTAGAAAAATCAAATATGTTCAAGACTAAATACTAGCTAAATGTGTTGGAGACTTCGAGGGTTTACCTGAGCTAATCAAATAAAGCTTTCTAGTTATACAATTATGCAATCTAGGGCTTCTCATTATTTGGAATTTTATCATTTCTATTTTTTTATTACTTTTTAGTTTTTAGCTTTTAGTGCTTATTGTTTAACCATTTTTTATTTTGCTCTTAATTCAAGTTGAAAACAGATTCAACAATCAAGAATTCAAGATGAAGTGTTTGCACTTGGCGTGTAGCCGGTATAAGAATAAGGAAATGTAATTTGAGTTTATTTGTAAATTATTTAGTTTGTATTTTTTAGATTGTAATTTGTAATAAATGATTGTAATTTACAACCATTTTAAGTGTTTGGCGTTAATGTTTTGCTGTTTAAGTTTAATTACTATTTTGCTACTAATCAAATAACTTTTTTAGTTTAATTACAGTTTCAATTTGACTCCGATTTTAACAAATTTTTAAAATTTTCATGGATTTAATATTTTTCGTGTCAGGTCGTGTTGACCCGAACCCGATCCGGGTCTGGTTCGAGTCTATAGAATTGACCCAAAACTAGTTTTGGGTCTTGTCCGGGTCGTGTCAAATACAGCCAGGTCAAATTCGGGTCTGACCCGAACACAACCCGCCAACACGAATTGACAGCCCTAATTTTTCGTGTATTTGATATAAAAGGTGCACTAACACTGATGTGAAAAAGTCTTATCTTCGTGATTTTTCAAAAGCAATTGAAAGATAGAGTGTTGGAGAATATTTGAGAGAGATTTCTTGTAAGTGGAGTGTGAAGGGTTCACAAGGTTACTCAAAGGTAAGGATCCCTTTGGGATTTTGGTGTTCACTCTTCTTTTCTTTATTCTAGTTGCTCGTGAGAAGATCTTTGGAGAAGATCTGGTACTCTGTCGATACTTGGAGAGTGTGAAAGGACGAAGGTACTCTGCCTACACTTGGCTATACTTGGAGGGTGTGAAAGGACGACAGTTCTCTGCTGACACTTAGAGTGTATGAAAAGACGACGGTTCTCTGCCACACCCGAGATTGGTAGAAGAGAGATTTTTGTAAAGGCTTCTCTGCCTTGCTGTGGGGGAAAAAGGAGAGTCACTTTGGTAATAGTGCAATACATGAAGAGGGGCCTTTAGGGAGTGGATGTAGGTCTTGTTTGACCGAACCACTATAAATATGTGTCTTTTAATTTTCATATTTTATTTTCTGCAAGTTATTTATTATGGTTGAAAAGTTCATTTAAAAAAACTTAAATTAACTTGCTACGAGATTCCAATCGATTTTCTATTTAAAAATCCAAGAAAAAATTTAAATTACCAATTCACCCCCCTTTTAGTTAACCTTAGGACAATAGCTTAGGTTTAACAACCTATACAGAATCAATAGTGACCTACTGGGAAGTTACACCAATAGTATAAAACTATAAGGGTCTTAGGCCAAAGCAGGCAATATCTCAGTAGTTAAGAGTTTGGGCTATTACAATAACAGTCATTTCGATCATTATTCTATCATGAAGATAGTAAAAGTTATGATGACAAACTCCCTTTAGAAAAATCAGTGCTTTATGATACATCTTCGGAACTCCTACCTTATTAACTATCTTAATCCTTGGTCTCTAAAGCCCCAACAAATATCAAATTCTTCGTGATATCTCAAATGTGTCTCACATCAGTTAGCTCTCTCACAATACCATCATGCATTCTAATGAGGATTCTCCTAGCACTAATAGTATGATAGGCTTGATCATTTCCTACGGTCACTACATCACTATCAAGCTTCATGTATGTACAAAACCACTCTCTAGTGGGATAAATATGACAGGTAGCACCAGTTTCAAAAATCTAGCATGAACCATCTGTATACAAACTATGAGAAACTACTGATAGTGATACATCATAGTCTTCGTCACACTCTTCCACACTAAGGTTTTCCTTTGTCTCAATGGAAACTTCTTTTTTCTTCTCTTTTAGCTTCAGTCAATCGTTCTTCTAAGGACTAGTCTCTAAATAGAAAGCGCACTGATTCTTTCTAAGATTGTGCCCACAAGACATGCCCTACTTTCCACTACCATCCATTTTATACTTATGCTTCTTAGATTTTCCTTATTAGAGTGTGAGGGCCTCAACTAAATTCATCTTTGTAGTTCCTTTTTTCTACATTGAAACTCATGATTCAGGAATGTCATAGTTAGAATCATCATGAAATTCTCATATTTATCGCTTTATCTTCATCTCCAACCTCCTCATCCATATTCAACAAATTTTTTAATAGCTTTGTGAAGTCATTCAGATTCTCATCAATGGTAACCACATGTCTCATTTTAAATATGTGGAGTTGGCATTTTATATGGAGACAGTTCTCCATGCTCTTCATTAGATACTTATTCTCTAAAGTCTTCTATAATTTTACAGTATAAGTCTCCATCATCACCCCAAATTTGATCTCTCAAGGTAAACAATTTTTTTATCAAGCAACAAGCACTCTTGCCATGTGTGCATCTCCTTTTCACACAAAACAGTGCCTCCGCTCTGGACTTAGCCCTGTATGCACAGGTAATTCCTACCGTGTGAATCATCTCATGCGATCACAATCGTGCATGTGTATTCTTCTCCACCTAGACTAACTACACGACCAGAGAATTCGGTTGCTTCAAATTGCCACCGAAATCTAAATATGATATTGATTGTTGTGCAAATAGCAAGAACAAAACCAAAATCTAAGCACAATCAACGCAAAAAAAAGAATGATGATTTACATGGTTCGGCGAAGATGACTACATCTGTGGGGAAAGGATGATTTTACTATAATATGGAAAAAATAAGTAACAATTGGCTCTCTCGCGCTCTCTCTCACATACAACAACCATCACAGCCTTAATTTATACATCTGAGATAAAAAAAAATTAAGGAAAATATAATTAATGCAATAATATTGCAAATCAAATCAATGCCATAACTGGATCCAATCAAAGCTCAAATCAGATCTTCTAATTAATACATTAATTTGCCACGAAATGATTTCTTAATCCAAATGCATATGGATCTGGAAAGATTTCGAAATCAACAAGGAAGAACAGCAAGGGAGAGCTTATGGTCTTAATTTATAGCTCATAGGTGAAAACTAATCAGGTTTAACTAAAATTTAACCAAATTTAGCATTTTTCATTCCAAATAATTTTTGTGATTTAACTATCTCGGGATTTAGAAAATCCTTATGTATAGAATTTACTAAATCCAACTTACAGCCAAATAGCCCCATTGAATTATTATTATTCTTTTTTTAGCTCGCGCCATCTTACGGGTTTTTCTGATTTCCTTCTAGATTCAATGGCAAGGTGTGATAGAATTTTCGTATGTTGAAGGCTTATATTTGAGCTTTGCTGATATCAATCTATTGTCAAACTTCAATTCAAAATTCTAAATAGGCTGTGACATCATGGACCCAATAACAAAAAATTTTTCGATTTTGAAAGATGAGGACCACGCCAAGCAAATCATATTAAGCAACAAAAATTACAATAGTGCTACAATATTAGTCTAAAGATTTAAAAAAAAAAATGGGAACAGTCTAAACCTATAAGATGATGAGGAAAACAAAACAAAGAACAAAAAGGAACATTGTGTGTAAAAGTTTGCAAAGAAAGATAGAGCACAGACAAACTCTGGTCAAAAGAACATATTGTATATAATGAGGAACTGTTCAAGGCATCAAAAATGAAGGCATGAGGGATACGAGAGCATAGGGACAAAAAAATATGTTGTTGAACTATCCATATAATAAGGGAGTCTCATCATTTCCTATAAAAAAGAAATTGTATGTATACCATCTCTTGTATATGCACCCAAATAAGACTTCATTCCATAAGATAAGTCACAGTATTTGTTGAAAAAGCATACCATGAAAAGAGTATGGCATAATAAGAACCTCCAAAAAAAGTTCCAACCATGAGCAAAGCAATTATAGGCTAGCAAAACCTGATAAAGCTTAAATACTTTTAGATCAGAACACTTGGATTGCATTAAATAAACATTCTCTTATTGTAGTTATGGGTGCCAATATAAAGAACTCTTATTTGAGATGGAAATTTCTTAAGAAAAGACTTTTTGAAGTTCCCCTGACATCAAATGGTTCAAAAAATACATTCATGTTTATTTAAAAAAACTAGGGGTTAAAAGAAGATCAAAGACTGTTTGTGATCCTGAAGTTCGGTTGGGACCGACTAAAGAGCTATTTTAGTGGCTTCTTAGCAACCTGAGGCTGAATCTGAATTTCAACTGCTGAAGAATCTAGGAGTGAACTGAGCACAGCAACAACCTCAGTTGTCAATGGCCGATGATCACTCTCTTCTCGAAGGCACATAGCAGCGAGCTGTAACATTTTACTAACTTCTTGTATCTGAAATTCTCCATTCAGTTCTGGATCTGCCATGTCAATTGACTTCTTGGTATCCTTCGCCACGGCCTCCACCTGCTTAATTATTAGTGCATTAGTAGATGGATTCTACATGAGAAATTGAATGAATTAAGCTTTGATAATAGACACAATTATACCGACCCAAGAAGCTAAATGATGTCCTGTATTTATGCAAATTAATTCAGAAACTCTTCTCCCTGTGATCAGCTCAAGCAACACTATTCCGAAGTTATAAACGTCCAACTTCACTGATACCAGACCCTGTTTAACATACTCTGGTGCATAACATGTAGCTGTTCCTACCACACTGGTCATGATATACTTCCTATCGTCCATCGGACCTAGCTTAGCAATTTCAAAACTTGAGATCTTTGGAGTCAAATCCTCCCCAAGCATGATACTTGATGTCTGAAGGTCCCGATGAATAACTGGGGGGGAAACCTTGTTGTGCAGGTACTCCAATCCTTTAGCCACACCTAATGCAATTTTAATTCTAGCAGTCCAATCTAATGGCTTGAAGTAGGATTTGCTTTTTGCAGAAGAAGACCTGCTGAAAAGATAGTTTTTGAGAGAGTGCAATGCTGCCTTCTCCAACACTAGAAGCCTTTGGTTCTCTACCTGGCAGTAGCCAAGGAGGTTTATAATGTTTTCATGGCGCAGCTTGCTAAGCATTAGTACCTCAACAAGAAAGCCTTTGTGGTTTCGCTGTTTGTCTTCAGTTGGTTTAAATTGTTTGACAGCTACAAGCTAATCGAAAGATAGATGTGTTTGGGGTCAGTTATTTTTTACTGTAATGGTTATAAAGGGGAAAGAGAAGAAATCGAATGAAGACCTGGTTGTGGAGATGGAGCGTTCCTTTGTAAATTTTTGCAAAGCATTGTTCATCTACCAAGAGATCAGGACGGAATTTTTTTGTAGCTGAACAGACTTCGGTGAAAGTGAAGATTTGTGGACCGTTTTGTTGATGAACTGAAAATTGGATTATGGAAATATCAGTTTTGTGTGTGTAAAACGACCTTGTTTTGAAGGAAACCGAGAGAAATGAAATAAGAATTCGACCATTGAAAATGGAGCACTGGATTGAAAGGAGAAATACCTGATCCGCTGCAATTACCACCCATGAAATCAGTAAGAGATTGCCAAGCTCTGGAAAGAATTGAAAGGTGCATGGGATTGAAAACAGTGAGGAGAGTAGGCGAAAGATAGATGAGCTTTTAAGGCTATTCTTCTCTTCTCCTGTTCTATGAAGAAAGGAGCAGGGGAAGACATTGGCCGACCTCCATTGACTTTGACTCAGGATGTTGAATGGCTCCCAAAGACTTCGGTTGCTTGCTCATGAGGAAGATGATATAAGTGATTTAAAATTATTTTTTATTTTTTTCTCTTATTTTTTATTAATTAAACTAAATAATTAAAATAAATTATTTTTCTTTAAATCGTTCTCTTAACTCACATAATATATACAAGCTTTATTCACGTGCATTAAAATGAAAGATTATTAAATTTTACAATAAGTAATTATTTATTTACATCTATACAAAGTGCAGCTGAATAAACATAAAAAATTTAAAATTAATATTAAAAAATTATAATTAATATCATTTTATTTATTTTCTTAAATAAATATTAGAAAAAACTTTTTTTTATAATGAAAATTAGTAATGTTCAAAAAATTAAATATAATATAATATTTAAATTAAACTGTTATTGTTAAATAAATTCAATTTAGATTATCATGGCAAAATCCCACAATAAAAGGCCATAAGATAAGTGATTGAGTAAACAATGCATAGCAAAAGAAATTATGAACAATTTGAATCCACTTCCCTATGATTCTCCCTTCGAAGTCATTTAGCCTCAAACAAACCATTAGACACTAGAAAAAAGAACCCATTAAAATATTTAGTAAAAAATACAAGAAAATAAAATAGTAAATATTTCAAGTCTAAATTTATATCAAGAGCCCATATTCGACCCAGAAATAATTAAAAATTGAAATATTTAGGTTTAGTTCGGGACAATTTTCTTATTGTTTTTTAAAACAATTTTTTAATGCAAAAATTAAAATTTTTGTACTAAATTTTTTATTTAAAAAGCAGTAAGAAATCCGTCTCAAACTAAACCTTAATTGATAAAAATTTTCTATTCAACTTGAAAATGTGCAAACTTCCAAAGGGACTCGCAAAATGTTAGATATAGATGCCATGATATATTATATTTTAGAGTCCAAGTCAAAGTTAGAAGAAGTTTGGCTAGTCATGTAGCTTATCAACATACAGGTTTATGGCAATTATTGTAAAATAATAGCTACTTACGTAGTAAAACTGAAGCAATTATTCAAAATTAGATAAATTCAATTAGGTTAAAAGCACAGTAGAAAAATGTTAGTTGACGTCAACAGCTTTTTTGGTTGATTGAAGATACAAAACCTATTCAACCACCGCTTTTTCTCGATATCAAAGGCTTCGTTTGGAACGACTTTCTTACTACTTTGTAAAGCGGCTTTTTAGTACAAATTTTTTATTTTTTTACTAAAAAGTCACTTTAAGAAGTAGAAAGAAAGCTGTCTCAAAGGAGGCCAAAGACTGAATAATCCTGCGATGCATTGAAGCTGAAATTTTCAACAATCATTTTAAGAAAAATTATCAGTATTAATATAAATAGAACAGAACAATTTAAATTAAATATAACATGCTAATCTATCATGAATATAGCTAAATCATCAATCAAAATAAACTTATTAAAGTTATTTAATGTTTGGAAAACTCATAATTGATTTTCTCATTAAAAAATTTAATGCAAGCGAAGTGATTTAAAATGTTGATCAGAATAATTGTATTTGCAATTTATTAAAAGAGTTTAAGATCATTAAGATATTAAGGAGAGTTTAAAAGTTTTAAATCTATAATAAGAAGTAAAACCATTAGTAGTATAAACATACCTTATGATTATAACCTTGAGCATCATTAATAAGATCTTTTACATGGTGGCCGATAATTGAAACATTTTTAAATCATGGGTGTCATTGAACATCTGTAGGGACAATGAGTAGCAAGAAATGAAAAGAGTATATCGAAGCACCTAAGGTGCCATTTATATAAGATAAATAAACTGTGGCTGTAAAAAGTAGTTAGTAAAAAAATTTAAGTATGGAAGGCAATTATTTCATCATTTTTTTAAACTTTTGTCTTCAAAAAACTATTTTTTGAAAAAAAAAACATTATTGAAACTAAGGTTCTGAAAATCGGAGCAGATAACGAATCGGAAGAAGGAGAGGTTCATGGTCGAACCGGGGTCAAACCGAATGACATAATAAATAATAATATTATTATAAAAATTAATAAATTAATGAAATATAATAACCATATAATTTCATATAAATTATTATTAATTTATATTACATATTTAGATTTAATTTATAAATATATATTATTTAAAAGCTCTCAACATATGAAATTATAAATATAATTAAATATTTTAATATAAAAATATTTCATTTGGTAATATAAAAATTTTTAGAGTTGAAAAACTAAAACTTTGCAATTTTTTTAACATAAGAGTAATTTATTTGATAAAAATAAAATATTATTAACAAAAAAAAAATAAAAATTTTCCAAACAAACTTAAAAAACAAATATTATTCAAATTATAGAAATTAATTTTTATATTATAATTTATATCATATAATTTCAATTTGAGTGGCTTAACGAACAAACATGAATATACATAAACTTCATAATATATATAATAAAAAATATTAAAAAAAATTAAATATTATCAACTAAAAAAATTAATAGTATCAACTAAAAAAATAAATAGTATTCATATTATAAAAATTAATTAAAAAAATTGTTTACAAAAATATGTTATATAATGTATATATGAAACTAAAGTTAACTTTTTGCATTGTATGGTTCAGTCTCACATCATTTGGGGAGTTTTGATTTGTAAAGTTTATATGCCTTTTTGCTTTCACTCATGTCAAATGTCAAAAGCTCATGTGGAGTAATAAGACATATGAGATGATTAAAATTAATATTGACTCTTCTCTTTAATATAAATTTAATAGTTTTATAGTAATATTTGAATTTATTCACTATTAAATAATTTATTTCATTATTTATATTAAAAAAAATTTAACCGACCAGTTTTAAAAAACCCGAATCGATTAGCTGGTTCATTGGTTGAACCGACAGTTCTTTCCAAAAAAACCAGCCAGTTTGAAGTAAAGCCAGTTTTGAGGTTGAACCGAACCGGCCTTCAAACCGATTCACGATTGAACCGATCGGACCGGCCGGCCTCATCTGGTTTTTAAAGCAATGATTAAAACTGTGACCGAGAGAGGAGTTTTTAAAATAAAAAATAGAATAGCTTAAACTATCCCTAACAAAATCTATATATTAAGCCAACTTTATATAATCCAAGATTGTGAAAATCGGACAACGAATTGGATGACATAATATTAATAAAATTAACAAAATAATAATACCAATTTAATCTAAAAAATTTCATCATTCTAAAAATTTTGATACTAAAAATAAATAAAATTCATACATATATAATATATTACATGATTTTAAAATTAAATATAAATAATTATTATATTTATATGTTATACTTAAATATAAATAATTACTAATTTTAAATTTAAATTTAAATATCTTCAATATTTGATTTTAATTTATATTTAATAAAAAAATTAGTTTATATGTAAATATATATCTAATATAAATAATTACTAATTTATATTATATATTTTAGTATAATTTTAAATCTATAAATTATATATAAATTTCACATTATAAAACTATATTTATAAAGTCATACAATATTAATTTTTAAGATTTTATATTCTTTTTAATATAATTTAATTTCACACTTATAGAGAAGTTTTAGAACTTTAAAAATTATAAATAATATTTAATAAAATATTTTATATGAAACTAATTGAACCGGCCGGTTCTTAAGAACCGGGCTGGTTCAACAGTTGGGTGGTTGAATTGGCGGTTCAAACCGGTTTTCACCGGTTCGATGCTTGCCCGATTTGCCAAGAGGTCGAACAGGCCATTGGACCGGTTCACGGTTGTACTGGCCGGTCCGATCCGATTTTCAAAACCATGATATAATCAATTTTTTTTTTCCAAGCGAGTAAAATATTGATCAGCCAACAACTTTATGTAATATATAGAAAAGTTAGACTAATAGAGCAAAAAGGTTAAAAGCAATGAATCAAGAACCATCTGTAGCATGCTTGTGATAGTTTTCCATCCACAACCTTTTAAGATAAGAAGAATAAACTTGAATGAGACATCCTTATTCATGGTGTATTATGCAATCATAGTACAAATCTGACAAATAAATAGCAACCACAAGCAAATTTTTTAGGTTCAGCTCAATGTACCCATAGTAGTATTTCCAACTAAAGAGGTACTTCTAGTGTTAGTTCCAGTTTAGTTAAAATATTCTAAAGAACTTCTATGTTAGATTAACAAAGGCACCAAAATAATATATGCATTTCTCTAAACATGTTTAACTAAAAAAACTCTTAGAAGCTCAAGTGGAGCAATTTTATAAGCCCCTAGTTGTTTCCAATGATAATACAACAACAACAACAAGCCTTTTTCCCACTATGTGGGGTCGGCTATATGAATCTTTTTCTCCATTCTAAATCTAATAAAGACACTCTCATTGTCACGTCTCAAGTCCTGGATGAGAAAAATTGTTTCCAATGATCATTTTAATTTATTAACATAGAGTTAATCCAAAATATAAGTTGATACTTGTATTTTCTCTTGTTATAAATTTCTCTGCTTTTAAAAACAAGCTATATTTAATCCTATATGTATTTTCTATAAAACTGAAAGAGAAACCTCTGATCATCTGTTCTTCCAATGCGATTTCTCTTTCAATATCCTCAAGAACTTCATGCCTAGGATGAACTTTATGCTGCTTCAACCGAACCTATGGCAGGTTTTTAATGACATTGATGATAGGGAAACTGATAGAAACAGGAAGAATTTTTGCTTCCTTTTAATTTCTGCTATTGTCTATTTCATCTGGAAAGCTCGGAATGACCGGATTTTTGGGAATTCTTCTGAAAGCCACGCTAGCATTCCTTTGAAAATCAAAAGGGTTGTTTACCTCAAATGCTATAAGAAGAAATGCTTCAGTTCTATTTTGATATTTTATCTTCCTGATACTGGCCTCTTCTGATTGGAAGGCCTGCTGGACCATACCTCCTCACAATTTCCGATTTTTGGCGTCTCTGGACGGTCATTTCTGGCAACCAGCGGCTGGCGTTTTGAAGGACGATGATGATGGCAATCCTACTATTCTCCCCTTGGACGGCCTGGGATCGGGGCCTTTTTGGCAACCAGGGGATCTGTTCATCCTTTTGGATGATTTTGGCTAGCTAATTGTAATTTCTGGATTGCTCTGAGTCCTCTGTGTTTCCTTCTCTGCGTTTCCTTCTTTACCTTTTCTTCATATAGTTTTTGATTTTGTCATTTGCTCCTATTTTGTTGGTTGCAAATGATTTTTTTACTCTTGTAATTTGTTTCTTTCATTAATGAAATGGGCTGATGCCCCAAATATTCTCACAAAAAAAAAAAAAAGATAGATTCAAAATACTGCAAAAGATAGCAAAATTTGTACTTGTGTGCATACTTTCATTACAGCTCAATGGCATAACTCGGAAGAATGTGTACTAAGACAAACTGCTCTCAAAATTTATGTTATATTTTTTAAAATATGTAAAAAAATTTCTTAAGTCATATATTTATTAATTCGATCAATTTATTTTCAAAGTTTGTCATGAGCAGATCGACTTAAAATGAACCAACTATAAAAATACAATATCCTGTGCAAGTGGGCTTGTCGATTGAAGGAAGGTCCTGTGAATTTTCCTGCTGTTCTGCTTCTACATGCGGAGCTTCATTTGGGGTGTCTTTCTTATCACTTTCTAAAGCAATTTTTTAGTACAAAATTTTTTTTTGAACTGAAAATTTTTGTATTAGAAACCAAACGAAGCCTAAGTTCAGCTGCTTTGATTTCCGCTACATTATGGTTGAATTTTGGCATCAGCTTAGCGACTGTGGAAGAAGCAATCTCTGCATGCAAGTTATCTTTAAATGTGATATTCCTTAAGAAAATATGTATTTAAAGTTATCACAGCGTTACAGAAAGGGAAGAAATATATCTGAGATACAAGCTCATAAAGAGGTAGAGTGCTGTAACAGCGCATGCATTGGACAATCACCAAAACTCCACTACTTTTGCATTGTAAGCAAAGGTATCAGCTTTCAGTGATAAAGACGCCTTCCACAAGCAGCACTCAGTGCACTGAAAACAGATGCAGCTTTCTCTGTTTGTCATAATCACTTAGCTCTCTATAAATACCATTGTCTTCAGTTCATGCAACCTTTTTGATTTAATGAAATCTAAGAAGTTACATAGCATATTTTCTTCTTCCTTCTTCTTTCAATATAGTTTCCAGCGGTTCTTTCAATTTCAACCTTGTAGGCAGAATTTTATAGAGAGCATTATTTTCTTCATCCTACTGAAATTGATGTTTAAGCACTATATTTTGTTAAAATAAACGATTTAAATATTTTTAAAAAAAATGAAGGAGTGGACAACATGTAATGGGCTAAATATAAGTGGGTTTAAGGGCATTTTACATGATTGAAGTAAGTTGATATATGGGCTACAACTTTTCTCGTGCTGCTGAAACAGAAAATTCGAAATCAATTGCTAGAAAAGAAGTCATGTTAGCTCCATCCAAACAGCATTTCCAAGGTGTAATTACAAGAGCTGGCCATAATACGGAAGGTTTTTCTTTTATCAAAGATTTCAATCATGTGATTTTTAATTGAATAGATAGGAAAAGTAATAAGTTAGCGGATTTACGTGCTAACTATGCTCTCTTTAGTTCTTTTATTTGGGAAAATATTAGTTTGAATAAGTCTCCTCCTCCTTTTATTTCTTTGTTAAAGAAGGAATCTATTGTTAATAGCTCGTACTTTGTACTTTCCTTTTTAATAATTAATGCAATTGGTTACATTTTCTCAAAAAAAAAAAAAAAAAACAGCATTTCCATGCCATAAATCATACAAAAAGCTAAACCAAATGAGACCACTGTATTTGTCCTACTTTTAAGAAAATTTTGTACTAAAAGAAGCTTTACAAAATAATAAGAATGTCATCACAAACGAATCTTCAGACACATTGCAGTACTTTTCTTGTATATATTACCAACACAATGGCCAGATATATATTAGTTATATTCTTTTACTACATTATAGTCAAGTGACATAGTTGTAGCTTTATCTCCTTATATCTTTGATGAATTAGGATAATGAAAGTTTGAAGTTACTAGTAAAGACTGATTTATATGTGTTATAAAGGTATGTTGTTGTGCTGAAGTACATCCAGCCTTAGAATTAAATTATTGATCTTCTACTCTTTTTCGTTTGCCTTGAGACAAGAATGGTTGGTGATTTCTACATCATGAAAAAGAACATTTTCAGACTCAATAAATACTGCTGATAGCATAATTGATATGCACCCAAAATGCTTATTATCAATCAGAAACAATTAGCAGACAAAATTTGAATTTCGAAAAAAAAATCACTCTACATACCTAAAATTCCCCAGCATCAACTCAACATCACATATTTATATATCTATGTGAACTAAGTTTTATGATTCAACTAAGTGTGATGGCAATAACCTCTTGGTTACATATATGATAGCAATAAATTAATTAATGATGTAGGATACAAGGTCAATCTCAAAACAACTATTAATGGCATGTGATTATTCTTGAAAGATTCATAAATTATTATGATCTCTATGTTATGTAACCAATGAGATTATACAAAAAAAAAAAGCTTAATTGCATTGCAAGAATTGAGGATCCAAATGAGAACTTGATTACCCACGAACACATTCGATCGATCAAATATAATCCTCTCGACTTGCCTGATATGCATACACATACTATTTCACTCAACTGTAGTGTGGACAGCTTTGTTATACATATTTCATATTACAAAGATGGAATCCTTCTATGATAGTACCGCCCGCCATCTCGAGGGGGGCTGTTATCAATAACGATTATGGAGCAACATAACAACTGGTGGATATTGGCTTAGTAGAGTGGTCTTGTAGACCATTACAGATTGCAAGAAAACCTCTAGGAATTTTGTAAGGACCAAGAGAATTGATGTAAAACAAAAAGGTCCAAACATGACAACTATGTACTCTCCAAAAAAAGAAAAATCAAGCTCTAAAACGTAATTTGGGCTCCGAAAATTCGCGCTCCGACCTCCCCACTGCTTTTCGAGGGAGCATTAATTGATTAAGTTCCATGAAAAATTTTGGGAATGCATATTGAGTTGGTAGATAAGTCACTACATAAAGATATTCACCTTATTTTGCGATGACTTTATGATATGAGTTTTGGTTTCCTATAGATGCAAGCCCCTATAGTTAATTACCCCTCCCGATCATGAGATAGAACTTTCAATTAAGGCTAGTTGTCGATCACATATGTAAATATACAAGTTATATGACATATAGTAGCAGCATGAGTTTGAGAATTTAAAGGTTTGATATTTAAAATTAGAAATTTCATCATCTTGCCCTTAATTCGGATGGTGGAGGAATGGATGATGGACCCGTCCAAGATCTCATGGTTCCGTTGTCATGTGCTATCGTGGTCCCTGGTCTACTTTATTAATGATAGTCGACCTAACCTAACAGAAGGATTCTAGCTGGAAGTCATGGTTTAAGTTGTCCAAGGGTACCTTGTAGACTTGGGTGGGAATATTTACTTATGGGGACAAAATTGAATCCATCTTAGATAATAGAGGGCTTTGTGCCCTATCGATTTTATCATATTGATTCATATCTTAAGTATTTAATACCATTGGGAAGTATACGCTCACTAGCCTCAACCATAATTTAGTGGTGCCATTTGGCGACGAACAACTAGGTTTAAAGGGCCCCAATCATAATCGTTTACCTGTGGTGCCATTTTATGATAAAATTATCAGTTAGATGATATGTATCACGTCCTTACTGGCAAGAGATAGTTTGAGAATGAATCATAGTGATATTCTTGACCAAACACTAGCACTTTGTGAGCTAAAGTGTATTTTTAAATGTATCTATCTCGGCAAATTATTGTGGAGGATGGATGGATTTTACTTTAACCATTGATGGGTTTATTTCAATTTTAAACATTTAAATTTTGGAATATTTAGATTTTGGACTTTCGGGTATTTGGGTTGCATTTGAAAGTATAAAGAGTATTTAGAGTTAACTCCTCTAGTTGAGACATACATTCAACATAGCTATCATCGGGGTGCATGGGATTACTTCTATTTGTGAATTTAACCTTGTTGATCCTGACGATTTGCCATCAGAGGATCAGGTTCTTTGTCGATCGTATGTTTTTATCGATGAATCTTTTTCATCAAGGACCTTGAAAGCCTAATATGCATGTATTAAACAAATATCTCAATTGATACAATGGTCGCATGTATTTTTAAAGGTTTGAGCCATGTTGACTTTTATCCTGTCATATATAAGGATTGGGCTCAAACTTAAGTTTATTTCTTGACCAGTGCAGCATCATTAGACGTCACGTTTGTACCAATAACACACTTTTTGGGGCCCATGCGAGTGTACAACTGCTTGTGCATTTCTATGTATTTGTGTATACAAATTATAGTACATGTTAGGGGCCATTTTAAAATATTTAGTTATCCAAGCAACTACCATTTGAATGTGCGCAGCATTCCATTTAAGAGTTTGAACACGCCTTCTGTCCACTTGTATGGGTGTTGTAAATCTGATGGCGTTATACTACGGGTTGTCTATTGCCGTGTACAAGTAGACTATCATGCACTGCTTGTTATTTTCTATGGGTAGCTTATTATGCACTAACAAATCTCCTACTATGCATTATAGATACTTGCATCTATTGTAGTTCTTTCATTTTTGCCCACAGATAGAATATTGAATGTATAACAGGTGATTTTCAGTGGCTCATAGGCAATTACATTTGGTGTAGTCATCGGACATTTTGTTCGTAGGTAACACATTTTGTGTGTATAGAAAGTCTTCTACAACAGCTTGTAGTAACTTGCATTTGTCATTGCCCCTTTGTATTTTGCATGTGGACCACATATTGGATATATAGTAGGGTTTCCTACAGTAGCTCGTAGGAGTTCATATTTATTGTAGTCTTATAATATTTGCTTATAGGTGACCTATCAAGAGCACGACAAGTCTTCCACAGCGGCTTGTAGGCACTTGCATCTACTGCATGTCTTTCATCTTTGCTTGCAAATGATATATTAAATATTTAACGAATCTTCTTCTGCTATAGCTTGCGAATGTGTTTTCATTTTCTATATTCTTTATGCATTTTGTTGTGGTCTTTGGTTTTCACAGTACATATGTTATTTCTTGCGGTGGAATATGATGTGTACATTTATATTTATAGAGAATCCATATGTGTTGTAAATCTTCTATCCTTGATTGCATGCAGATCAGTAAGCTTGCTTGTATATAGATGGTAATTGTTGGAGTGTTGTAAAGTAGTTGTTTCATTTGATAAATTGTCTTTCACATCTTGCTCATGAACATACTATATCATTGGTCATATGATGCTTGTGTTTGCAAGCTTTTGTTAACTTTGGAGGTGATTTACGGTTTGTATGATGAAACCAGGGACATTGCCTATTGACATTTGCATTCTGATTGGCTTGAAGATCTCAAAAATTCTTTGGGAACTCTATGTTATTGATTGGTTGTAAGCATGTTGTTATCCCTTCAATTTGGTATCTACTTGCAAGAAGGTTATTGTGTTCATCGCATGTCAAATTATTCTACTTAAAGGGGACGGATGTATCTACTTGCATGAATGATTCATAGGTGACTTATGTTCACTACAACTCCCTCATTCATCTTTGTTGGTGACTCATTGAATTCACGGCACATGAACTTCAATAGTCTACAAGAGATCGATGTGTTTATTTGCATATTGTTGTTGATGTTTGGGTTGACCAAACTCATTAATAATTTCCCCCACATATATTTGTCAATAACCTACTACGCTCGTTGTATACTTTCTCTCAATGTTCATGGGGCTCCTCTATTGCTCTTTTGTATATGGATATTGGATACAAGGATATTATTACATTCATCATATATATACTTATACCCATCATAATAGTTTCAAATCACCTGATTGTTGGTTGAGATGAACATCGTGAATCAGTTGCTATCATTCACATGCAAATTTTGCTATCCATTAAAGGCATTATAGCAAGAAGTCTGATTATGTTGTCTACAAGTCATCACTATTTGTAAGAAAGTAGTGTATGTAATGCTTCTCATTCACTACAAGTTCTTTATATGTTCTTTTGTATTTAATTTAGATCTTGTTATTTCGCCAATTATGATTTCATTTTTAAGTACAATTTTGATTTGTTGTCATCATGATTCAAGTTCAAGTTTGGTTTGTCATTGGTCCCAATTCAAGTCTAAATTTTGCAAGTTCCTTGCAATTCGTTCAGTTTTAGTTTGTTGTTCGATTTGAGTTCAGCTCAAGTCCAAAATAAGTCTTTTTGTATTCGTTCAAGTCCCCTACTATTCAAGTCAAGTTCAGGTCCTCTGCTTAGTCCAATATGCAATTTCAACTTATTTTCATTTTTTATTCAAGTTCAAGTTTGGTCATTTATTTGCATTATTCAAGTTTGAGTTCTTTGCATTCAATTCAGTCCATATCCCCTATATTTTCTCTGAATTTTGGCAGCCTCCCGGCGTCTTCCCCACATAAAGAAAATTCTAGGAGTCTGAGCCTTCTCACCATACAAATAAAAGTCTGTATGGTAGGTATCTATAGACACTGCGGCCATAGTCTTCATTCCTACCACACCAATAAAGATGTATATGGGGTCTTTGAGGGCACTTATTTTACAAGATAGTTATATATATATATATATATAAAGATTGGGGCCGGCTATGGGGTTGCTGGCACCGGAGCAGGTTCGACAGGGGAAGAGGACTTTGACAGCTTGAGGAGGTTTCGGCTGAGTCTTGTGGTTTCTTGTGGCTACATAGAGGGATTTGTAGAGATAGGGATCAGTCAGCTTGTAGCAGAGGAGTTGCGAGAGGAATCGGCCAGGTAAGGGACTCAAATGACGAGGAAGATGGAAGGTTGTTTGTGTGAGTTTTGTATGGGAGAGCCAACTAGAAGACTTCTTTTGGGAAAATTTGGGGCTTGGGGCTTGGCCCTTCTATTGAATGGTAAAAGTTACAGAAAAACAAAACCTGTAAAAATTACATTCTCAACACCTAAACAAAATCTATCCAAAAAAGGATCAAAAAAGGTCAAATCGGACTCAGAAACAATAAGAAATCAGCAATTCGGGCATGAATGAATCTCCAAAAACAGAATCAACATTAGCCCGTGTAAAATCGAAGTAGCAGCACCAATAACTCTCCCCGAATGCCAGGAATCCTACCAGAACAGAAAGAATCCTCTAGTTGAGTAAACAGAATACTATCGGCCATCCATAGGGATCAAAAAATACATAAATCTCCCCAGGTTGCCAAAAAGAAACCCCATACAGCATAATAAGGCAAGTCAGATTAAGCTGGCCGTCCAAAGGGAGAGAAGAAAAGCTGATTTCAGTCATCATCATCCAATGAGAGCAAGTAAGAATCCAAAGACAAAAATGAATTCTTATTACTCCCAAGACCTGCTCCCGAAACCAAAACACCTTGGAAATCTTGCTTCAACCTTTCAACACTTCCCCATTTTAACAATTTTGCTCTTAAAGCTTTCACAATCTTTTGTATGATGGCATTTACAGTAGACTGAGTCGAACCAAACCGCCTATCATTCCTTTCCCTCCAAATAAAGTAGATAGAGCAGCAAAGCACAAGAAAACAGAAATTCTTATGGCTGTAAATCCCGGTAGTAATGTAAATAAAAAGTTTTAAAACAAGCCTTATCATTACCAGCCCAAGAGATGGTGTGGCAAGGGGAATTAATAATTGGCACCCTCATGATATGATTAACAGCAGCAAAACCCCAAGACTCAGGAACATCCCAAACTCCACCTTTAATAAAATCTTTAACAGCAACGTGAGAAGGGGAAATATGAGAGAGAGCCTCCTCCAAAGGTTTTCCTAGACACCAAGGGTCCCAAACACATAGATAGAAGACAATTTTCACTACCAACATTAAAGGTAACACTATCTTGAATTTTCACAGCAGTGTTACAGATTATCTTCCAGAATTTAGTGGCTTTAGAATGCGCCTGTTTCCAAGGGGAATGGTAATTTTGTCTCCGCCACATAGCAAGCATAGAATCCTGATTGCATAGTCTCCAGAAAAAAGAGAAAGCATAAGCAAAGTAAAGAGAGTCTATGCTAGGAATACCCAAACCCCCAAAGCATTTTGGAAGACAAGTTTTATTCTAGACAATAAGGTGTAACTTCTTCAAATCAGTTGACTCATGAAACAAAAACCTTGAACACATTTTGTCAATCAGTTTGCAAACAGATTTTGGTATGATTGAACCACTAATCCAGTAAGCAAGAGTGTTTGCAATTGAAAATCTTAAGAATTGAAGCCTCCCTGCAAAAGACAAAAACCTGTTTTTCTAGCCAATAAGTAGAGTAAAAATTTTACTCAATAGTGGCAGGAAGTAAGTAGAATTAAGCTTCTTGGTGGAGATGGGTAAGCCCAGATAGGTAAGACAGCCATTAGCTCTTAAAAAGCCCATCAAAAGGTTGATATCCTCAGCTAGAGGCGAGTTGAAGGAGAAAAGAATAGAGCATTTGGTATTGTTAATATAAAGACTAGTGGCTTCAGCAAAGAAATTCAGCGACTTTAACAGGAGAGCAGCATTATGCATAGTAGCATTACCAAATACCAGAAGGTCATCAGCATATAGCAAATGCTTGTAGTTATAATTCCCGTTATTAATACCCAAAAAGCTGCTGTCATCGATAACACAAGAAAAGGCATCCATAACAATTGAGAAAAGGAGGGGTGAAAGTGGACACCCCTGTCTGATACCGAAAGTAGAGCTAAAAAAACCTTCAAGAGTGCCATTAAAACAAACTGAAAAATGTACGTCTTCAATACAAACTTTAACCCAGTTGACAAAAGGTTCAGGAAAACCTTTCAAGAGCATAAGGGTAAGGAGGAAATCTCGAGAGACAGTATCAAATGCTTTCTTAATATCAAGTTTTGCACAGAAAAGCTCAGCCTGAGAAGTAGAATTAAATTAAAGCAGATAAGAATTTCAGTAGCCAATATAATGTTATCAGTAGACACACTGCCATGAACAAAACCAGCTTGGCTTTTGTGAATAATGAGGGGCATGATATCTTTCATCCTATTAGCCAAAATATTTGCAATAATTTTGTAAAAAACATTACAAAGAGAAATAGGTCTAAAATCAGATATATTAGAAGCATGAGGGCTTTTAGGAATCAAAGCAATTGCAGTGGCTTTAGCTCTCTTAGGAAGGATGCCCGTATGAAAAAAGTACTTAACAGCTTTACAGATCTGGGTATCAATAAGAGGCCAAGATTTTTTGTAAAATTCAAAGTTGTATCCATCTGGGCCAGGAGCCGAGGAAGAGGAACCATCAAACATAGCCGCCTTAATTTCCAAATCAGAAATAAGGGAAATTAAGGAGCAGGTAAGGTGAGCCGGAATAACAGCTCCAATAGGAAGGTTCAGCCTAGAGCAATTAGGAGGCTTAGGGGAATTATAGAGGCTTTTAAAGTGATTAATGGTAGCTTGAGCAATGTCAACATGATTGGTAAAACAGCTTTCATCAGTAGTAATCTCTTTAATATGAGAGTAGTTCTTCCTCGTTTTGATTCTATCATATAGGAATCCCAGATCATCCTCCCCATTAGATAGCCATCTCGCTTTAGCCCTTTGGCTAATCCATGAATATTTAGCTTCATGAAGACTAGAAAGATAAGAACTGGCCTCCCTATAGGAAGCATTAATAATCGGGTTAAGGGGATCCAAGTGAAGTTGAGACAAAAGATCATGTTGTAAAGATTGAATCTCATTAATACGTCCATCCAAAAAATTGGAATGTGCCCAATTCTTGCTCTTGAAGTGCTCTTTAAGAGAGTTTAACTTAGAATAAAATGCAGCAATCGGATTCCCCTTAGGCTGAGAGGCAAAAACTGTAATAACACCATCCCAACAACGAGCTATATTTAACCAGTAATTCTTAAACTGAAACCTGGAGTGAAAATGCCCAACACTACCAGAAAAAAGGACAATGGGAGAATGATCAAAGCAATAGGGAGAGTCCACTTTATAGAAAGAGTAAGGATATTTGTTTAACCAAAGAGTATTGACAAGAACATGATCTAGCTTGATATGAATGGGATTGTCAATTCTTTGATTAAACCAAGTGTATACAAGACCAGTTGAAGCCAGATCCAAAGTGTCCGAGCTAAAAACAAAAGAATTTAGTTCATTAAGCCTGCTAATATGAGGTGCACGCCCTCCAGTCTTCTCAAATTCAGTACTATAGCAGTTGAAATCACCGAGAATCAATCATGGTTCAGAGATATCGTCAGCTAAGGCTAATAACTGGATCCAAAGAGGAGTTCTTTCAGAAGCAGTATTAGCCGCATAAACCACCAAAATCTTGATGCAATTCACATAGTCATAACGAATGGTACCATGGATCAGTTGAGAGGAGATGTGACTAGGAGAAAAAGAAATTGATGAAGCATTCCATTTGAGCCAGATTCTGCCAGGAGAAGCATGACAGAAGTTGTTGCAACAATGTTCATTAGGAAAGATTTGGTGAGAATTTATAAACCAATCATTAGTGCTCATGCTAGGTGTGATCTTTGCTTCAAGAATGCAAAGCATCTCCAAACAGTGTAAAGAAACAAGTTTTTTACAAGCTAGGACCTTTTCTGGACAATTAAACCCCCTAACATTCCAGTTTGCTATAGGAGGGAGGGTCATCGGGCTTTTGAATTTGGGGGGCGCATCTTCTTGACGCTTTTGCCTTTGGCTGCTTTAGCATTTTGCACTGTGGGGATGGTAGTCTGTTCGGAAGAAGATCCCAAAGATATTGTGTCATCAGGCGGCTCTTCAATGAGAAGAGCAGCAAATTTATTAGGAGATTGCACATGAGCATCTGAATTTAGACGGAGACCAATACAGGAAGACAAACCAATATCCGAATTGGCCGAAGAGAATGTATTGACAACCTTTTGACGGCCTGAGGGAGGGGGGTTCAAGCCAGGGCTCGCAGAATTAATCACATTGATGGTGTGATTACGGCTGGGAGAAGAAGGCAGGGAAGAGGAAACAGATTCTTCAGGAAGGGAGATTAAATTTAGATTAGGGATGAAGTCTCTAGACAGAGAGCCACCAGCATCAATGGGCAAAGATGTCGGGGGCGTGGGATTAGTAAGTGGAATGATGGCATTGTTCGGCTTCTGTGGAGTACTAGTGGAGGGGATATTAATGTGGGTAAGCATAGTGGGTAAAGATGCAGGGGTGGTTGTAATCTGGGGAGGAATCAGATTGACAAAGGTGGCTGGGTTAATGGCTTTAAGGGTGTTGGATGTAGAGGTGGCATTGTGTGGAGGAACAATGTGGTTTTTGGACCGTTTGTGATAGGAGGAGCTCTGTTGGGAGGGGGGTGGTCTAGAAGGAGGAGGTCGAGAAGTGTGAGCACGGTTCACACTTCTTCCTCGAGTATTAGTAGCAACAGCAGGTTTAGGAGGGGGGTTAATATGGCAAAGGGAAGATGGGTGAACAAGAGATCCACACCCCGCACAATGTGTCGGTTTCCAGTCGTAAATGACCTTTAGAGAAACATCCTCACCATCAAGAGAGATAGGAATTTCATCAGGGAAAGAAGAGGCATTCGAAACCATAACGCAAACACGAGCAAAGGTTAGCCTCGTCTTCCGAGCAGTGAGACCATCAACCGCCAGAGGGTGACCGATAAAGCTAGCAATTTTTTAAATTCCCTTTGGATTCCACACTACAAAGAGGCAAATCAACAATCTTAATCCAAATAGGGATAGAAGTAAACTCATCTCGCTTGGGCTTAAACTTCGGCGTCCACTTCTGCAAAATGAACGGACACCCAAAGAAAAACCAAGGGCCTCCCGTCCAAGCAGAGTTGTAATCCTCCGGTGAAGAAAACTCGAATAAGAAAAATCCATCATTTAAGGAAAGCATGTCCATAGAACCTTTCAAATCCCAAGCTTTTTTCAGAGCATTCATAAGGCTGAGGTAGGTTGGTCTAGGCCCGATCGAGTATCCCACAAGGGAGAGGCTCCAGTCAGGAGTCCCATACGCAAGCTCCTCCGCAGAGAAAGGGACTTTAATGGCAGGTGGAACGAACTCCAGAGAGAAATCAGTGGCTACAGGATCTTCTTTAGTGAGATTCGAAATGAAGTTAAGACCAACGAGAGGTGGGACAGCAGCAGTGGTGGTAGCACCAGGAAGCGGGGGAAACTCAGAGAGAGAGAGAGAGGGGAAGACATGGATGGAGGAAGGAAAGGGGAGGGGAAACCCCTCCCCAAACAGTGGCGGCAAAGAAAAAACCGCGAACCCTAGCAGAGCTTCTCTCTCTAAACGTTAGAGAGAGAAAAACACGAATGGAATAATTGTTTCAGAAGACTCGTCTTCATTTTTTCAGCGCGACTAGAGGTACGATGGAGGCAAAGCACGTTTGAATGGACTATTTCGGCGTCATTCACACGGCATGGGCGCTGTAGTGACGGGACTGTAGCGACCAGAGCAGTTACGTACATGATTTGAGGGCTGGTATGTAATGATTTAGGGATTTTTTTTATTTCAATTTTTCTGTCTTTTGCTGTGGAGGTCAACATTAACCCTACCAAGTCTCTTGCTGCATATATGCAAATTCTTACCTGTAACTTTGGAATTTATTTATTGGATCCCACCAGAAGACCAAAAAGAACTTAGCAGACAAGATTGAGCAGCTCAATGAAGCAATCGATGGTGTTCCTCCTCAGCATCGGTCAGATTATGTTCCTTACAGAGTTTCCATGGAATCCAATGAATTTGAGGCTGCAGTGTAAAAATATAGCCGTTAATCACTTCAGTTCTTAAATATACTTGTTGACAGAAATTCCACTTTTTTCCTCTTCTTATGGAATCTTGAGCCTCAATCACATGGCTGGTGAGTCATAATTTATTTTTTATTGATAAAAATTTTAAATTTATAAATTTTTTTACTAAAATTTATTTTAAAAAACAATAAAAAAATCATCCCAAACAAAAACTTAATTTAATTTCGTCACTTCTCTGTCATCCTCAAGCCTGTAACTTATATAATCCTAAAAGATATTCGAATCCCAAGCTAGAACCCATGAAACAACGCTTCCAATAGTGTTGGATTCCTTTCACGTCATTGTAATGCAATAACATTTTGTCTTCAGTGTTAGTCACTTCAATGACATGATTGAGTGACGACAAAACCAAGCATTAGTTATTAGGAATTTTTGGCTTTCGTAGCACATTTGGTATCCACTTAGTCTAAAGAACCTTCACTTCCTAATCATTTTATTTGGCCACCTCCATTTGTTCCTATCTACTTTAGCCTATTGTTATTAAAGAAATCTTTTTAAATATAATATTTTGAGTTTGCCTACTACAAATATTGAATTTTCATCTATATCGTTTAAACAAAGTTAATAACGAGCAATCTTTCAATATATTTCAAAATTATCCGATTTAATTGAATTCCAAATATATGAAAAATATAAAGTTTTGCACATCCTGTAGCCTCCAATATCGTCACTGTCACCAAGCTGCCTGCCACCACTGATCGCCACTTGTTGCCAACATTCTTTGATCACCACCACCAATCAATTGCCTTGTTAATGAGGTGCTTAGTTTCACGACAATTAATCTTAAAACCAAAATTATAATATGTTTGAATTAGTTTTAAATGGCTTCCATAGTTACAATCAAACATTAATAATTTTTTAGAGTTTTTTTCTATTTTAATTCAGATTTGATTATTTTAAAGTTTGATGATGTCCGAAAAACCATCAAAATTTGTCAAAATTTATCGAAATAAAGAAATTCCGACCAATTCCTTGAAGGCTTTGCCAAAATCAATCTAAAACTCCTAAAATGGATCTATTTTGGAAAAAACAAAGAAGATTTTAGCCTAACTGGTTTTTATATATTGATTAGAAGAGCATAATACATAATTAGGTTTTGTTTGGGACGGCTTTCTTACTATTTTTTAAAGCAAATTTTTAGTACAAAAATTAAATAATTTTACTAGAAAGCTGTTTTAAGAAGCAACAAGAAAGTCGTACCAAACAAAATCTTATTTTCATAAATTTTGAACAAGTTCAATAAGTTGCCATCAATGGAAGCCTTTTAAAAAGACGATCGAAAGATTCTTCACTGCCTCGACGCTAATCAAGTCTTATCTAGCATTAAGAATGTTACTAATTCTAATTAGGAGAAAATTTAAGGAGAAAGAGTAGGAGGAAGAAGAAGGTATTATGCGAGAAGAGGATGAGCTTAGATAAAAATTAAATTTAATTTGATATCTAAGTAATTTTCAATGCCTTAAAATAAACAATTCAGAAATATTTAGCCACTTCCTCAAATATGATATTATGTCTCTTTATTCTCCCAATATTTTCATATTTTTCTTCAATTCCCTTCCTTTTATATTAATCTCAATCCCTTAATTATCATCCTCATTAGGATTTTTATAATTTTTGAGGCAGAAGAAGACTTAAGCTTCATTTGGGACAACTTTCACATTGCTTTCTAAAACGGTTTTTTAGTGCAAAAAATTCTAATTCAAGAATATTTTTAACTGAAACGTTATTTTAGAAATCATTAAAAAAGCTGTCCCAAACAAAACCTTAATCAATGCTAAGATATTAAAAAATCTCTAAGCTAAGTTGTTATTTCAAAGGTTGTTTGATATGATTATTGTGTTGGATGTGTCAATATTTGACACGACACAAAAACCCGACCCGGACCCGACCCAGAAAATCCAGGTTGAACCCGACCCGTTTGAAAAACGGGTCAGGTTCGGGTTTGCAGATTTGACCCGTTTGAAAAAACGGGCCGGGTTCGGGTTCGCTGCCCTCGTCCGCTGCCCGCTGCCCCCGCCCTGCGATGCCCGCTGCCCTGCGCGCTGCCCGCTGCCCCCGTTTATTTAAAAAAAAAATGTTTATTTAAAAAAAAATTGAATTTCCGCTGCCCTCGTCCGCTTCCCGCTGCCCCTGCCCGCGATGCTTGCTGTCCCGCGCGCCCCGCTCTGCTGCCTTGGGCCGCCCGCTGCCTCGCGCCCGCTGCCCCGCTGCCGCGCCCGCTGCCGAACCCGCGCTGCCGCCGTGTCGCGCTCGCGCCTCGCGCCGCCGCCCATTGCTGCACTCGCCGTCGCCCACTGCCGCGCTCGCGAAATCCGAGCTCCTTCTCTGCCTCGCGGGTCGGGTCGGTTCAACCCGGCAACCCGCCGGGTCGGGTTCAGGTTCGAATTTCTGACCTGTTTACCTACCCGGTCGGGTCCGGGTTCAAATTTCTGACCCGTTTGAACCCGTGTCAGTTTCGGGTTTGACCCGACCCCGACCCGTGACCCAAAATTGACACCCCTAATGTTACTATGTAAGTTAAAATATGTTTTGATTGCTTGTATGTACATTTTAGAAGGTTTGATCCCTTTTTTTTTATTTGTGATGAGTTTGTGATGGACGTATGTATATTGTATTTCTGAAAACTTTGTGCCACAAATGATCAATTTTATAGTATTTGCAGCATAAGTCACTAGTACATCATACATTATTTATTCCATGCTCAAAGAATGACTTTCCATTAAATAGATTCAAATCAGTCACAAATAAGTGATAGAGCTGTTATGTTACAAAGTGGTTGCAAATTTTTGGTGGTAAAACTCTATCATAGTATAATGACATTTATTATTATCCAGAGTCCTTTAAGAGTTATACGATTTGAACTTAAAGTTCTTCAATCTTATACATACAATCGTCTTAAATGAGGCCTAAATATTGTATTATGTTTAATTGAAATATTGATTTCCTAAATTTGACGGTTTATAGTATGGTGGGAATGTTTCATCTAAATTATATCAAATGTAGCAACTTTGACAACTTCATGTGTGAATATAAAAAGCGCACACGCACAAAAAAAAAAAAAAAACTTCATTGCATATTTTGAAGGCAAGCAATGAAAGGAACAATAATTGTAGGAACAAGATAAAAAAATTTGTAAAGGAAGGAGAAGGATGAAGATGAGTCAAGAACTTAATAGTAAAAAAACTATAAAAATTCCTTGTCAAAGTTTTTGCCTATTTAGTTTCAAAGGGGACTCCACTTCCCTTCAAAATATGCATCTATTCAAATCCCAAAATTTTGACATTTAAATTTCTTTTTTATGATACATTATACCTTAATAATTTCTTATTCAAAATTTAAAAATACTCATATTAAGACATCAATGCATCAAATCAAATGGTAGAAAATAAACTTTTTATTCTATAAAGAAAAAATTTCATTTAATACCCAGTTATTTTAAAGAGTGACTTATACATAACCCTCAAAAAAAGAAAATTGAAGAGAAGGATCAACATTGACTTCTCTAGAGATCTTTCTATTATCAATAATTTATTTCAAGATAAACTCATATCTAGTCACTTGACTTTATAACTTTTATATATATATATATATATATATATATATATATATATATATATATATATATATATTAGAGCAACTTTTTGGTGAAAAGCCTCAAAAAAGTTAGCTAATGAGACTTTCAAGTTCACAATTCATTTTTTGATGTCAGAGTTTTTTTAATTCATGCTTGTCCTTTATAGTAATCATAGACAACTTCAATTTGTGAAAGTTCATGAAGGTTGTTAGAGTGAAAGTTCATGAAGTTTGTTAGACCTTTAAGAACTAGCCAGAGGCTAAACAAGAGGGGAGTGAATTGATTATTTAAAAATTTTCTTAAGGTAAAAAGAAAAATCTTTTTGAAATCTTTTTTAATATTTTAAAACAAATCATTTATCCAGAAGTAATACTAATTTCACAATAATAAAAATCAGATATTTCAACCACATAATAAATCACAGAATAATGCAAAAAAAGTAAATAGAAAGAACATTCTAGAATTATAGTGGTTCAGATAATTTGACCTACGTCCACTCTTCGAAAAACTCCTTTTCATATATTGCACTAAAAGTAGTGTCTCTCCTTTTGCCCCGACAGTAAGGTTGAGAAGCTTTTACAAAACCTTTCCATCGACCCGGTGAGGCAGAGTATCTTGAATCCTTTTATTCCCTCCTAGAGTAGGTAGAGAACCTGAAAATTCTTATACTCCTTCTTGGAGTAGGTATATAACCTGGAAATCTTTTTACTCCCTTCTAGAGTAGATAGAGAACCTTAGAATTCTTTTACTCTCCGCTAGAATAGGAAGAGAACCATGGACCTGATGATGATGAAAGTCTTCCCGGAGCCAATAAGGAACTAAGGAAGAAGCTTGACGAAGATGATAAAAATCTTGTATGGAGCAACCTTTGTGAATCTCTCTCTCTCTCTCTCTCTCTCTCTCTCTCTCAAAGCTCTCTCTCTCTCTCTCTCTCTCTCTCTCTCTCTCTCTCTCTCTCTCTCTCTCTCTCTCTCTCTCTCTCTCTCTCTCTCAAAGCTCTCCTCTCTTCATTTTATAAGCTCTCTTTCAGGTCAACCCAATAGCAAAAGGTTTTCTAATAGGAGTATTAGAAATCCTTAAATACTGGGCTTCAAAAAACCCTAAATTTCAAGAGATCCGTCTTTTGTTCAGACAGTACAATACATGTATCATACAGTACGATCAGTATAATTCAAACTCATCGAGCAAGATCATTCAGATGAACTATTCAACTATTATAATATTTAGTACATTACAATCATAACATCATACGATACAAAATATAGAAATTCCTTATGTTTGTCTGGGACGATCCTTGGGATGGCCAACTTCATACACGGGTGATTAATAAAAAAATCATAGATTTTATTTGGTATAATCTCTGGGATGACAAATTTCATACAAGGTAATTATACAGTACAAACTTTATTGTACAATATGATCAATCATAATAATTGTCCATGACTTGATTATCTGATATCGATGGATTAATTAAGAAAGATTTTAATTATGGTGTATAGTACGAACCAAAGCATACTATATCATTAGTACATAATTAGTATATTTCTTAACCTTTGGCTGCTAGGGTTTTAATAGAGTACAATATTTTGTACAGTATGAATTAAAATCATACAGTACAAATTACTTCATACAGTACGAAATCAAATTCATAAAGTAAGAATTACTTTAAAAAATAAATCTCTCAAAAATATTTTTATCTCTGCCCTTATGTGTATGCAAGGTTACTCAGCATTAATATCCACCCAATTACATGATACGACTCAAGAAAGGAAAAAATACATAATAAAATGAAAACCGATTATAACACAAGTCTACCCAATCTAGAGATAATCAAAATTGTAAGTGAATGTGGACTGATTTCCTAAAATATTAATGCATACAAAAATAAAATAAAATATCACATAAATAAGAAAAAGTAATATCATACACAATAATATTTATTATCATCAAAATAACAGTGCTTGAATCATATTTGCAATAATCTCTCCATTTTTTATGATGGAAAATATTGTTATTTTTGGATTTTGAAAAAGTTGTTTTCCTCTAACCCCCTTGGGAAAAAATCAATTATAAGAGAAAGGAGTGTAATTTTTTTTTAATTTAAATAGTATGCAAATAACAAATACAACAAACAACGATAATAATAAATAATAATAAAATATTACTCCCCTTTTAATATCACAAAAAGAGGGAAAACAGTATGAAGAAGAAACATAAAATAGAAATAAAAAATTTATAAAACAAACCTCAAAACGACTAACAACTCAAGGTAAAAAAAAGAAAAATCACAGACATGAGAACTCTTATGGGCATTTTTTTAATATAATAAACTTACTCTATAAATAGAAAAAACAAATAAGTTTAGTGTGAACTTTATTGCAACCAAACGATTTGGATGCTAGAGTTTGCCCACCCAACATAACAGCTTCACAGACTAAACTTCATTGTTTAAATAAAAACCTAATTCAAGAATTATAATTAAATTCATGAAATATATCGAATAGAATATTATTATAAAAGTGATGAATGAAGAACCAAAATATTCCAAAATCAAGTAAGCATATTATGAAACACATAAATTTTTTAATATTTAAAGATTTAACATAAATAAAAGCTAATTTAAGTTGGGTTTATTTTATACCTCTTTTATTAGCTTTTGGTGCACATTAGGGGTGTAAACGAGTCGAGTCGAGTCGAGTCGAGTTTTGGCCCTTATCGAGCTCGGCTCGTTAGATAGAAAACGAGCTCGAACTCGAGCTCGAGCTCGACAGTCGAGCTCGAACTCGAGCTCGTGTAACTGCTAACGAGCTCGAGCAGGCTCGCCAGCCATGGGCGGGAATTTTTAAATTTAGGCAGGATTTTTAAAAAATTTTAAAATTAGGCGGGATTTTTAAACTTTAAGCGGGATTTTTAAAACTTAAACAAAATTTTTATAAAAATATGAAATATTTCACTTTTAAATAAAATTTAGGTGATTATTATTATAATTTTTTAATATTTAAATTTAATAAATAAAATAAAATTATTTTTAAAAATATTAATATTTAATCGAGCCGGCTTGCGAGCTCACGAGCCAAGCCGGCTCGAGCTCGAGCTCGTTTACTAAACGAGCTCGAACTCGAGCTCGAGCTCGACTCACGAGCTCGAGCTCGTTTACTAAACGAGCTCGAACTCGAGCTCGAGCTCGACTCACGAGCTCGATAAGCTCGGCTCGCGAGACCATGAACGAGTCGAGCTCGAGCCGGCTCGGCTCACTTACACCCCTACACATTATGCATCTTTTGTTTTTGACACATTTAGTGCATCTTTTATTTTTGGCGACATTACGCATCTTTTGATTTTGGGCTCATTTTGTGTCTCTTTTGAATTTTATAAATTGCTTCATTTATAAATCCTTAAGAATCTCATATGTAAGATTATCTTTCAATAGAAGAGAAGAATAACTCACTCTCTTATATAGGGAGGAATAATCTACAAGATAAACTCGAGTTTTATAATAGGAATAAAGAGCTTGATATAAAAAATAATGAATTTCATTCATCAAATTACATAATATATACATGATATAAAAATATGTTGTGGAGTGAATAAGTTTTCATTTCAATCATCTTAATTCCAATTCAATTTAGATTTTTAAGTTTACATAAGGATAAATCATGCAAAGGAAATTAAAAAAAATGAAAATTTATAAGATTGGTTTATCCTTTGAGTTTTAACAATGCCAACAATTACTTATTAAACTTTTAAGTCAGAATAGAAGTATATTTATTACAAACAGCAAATAGCATTATGGAGAGTTCAATCGTATAGTATGAGTTCAATCATACAGTACGATCCAAGTCGTACAGTATGATTAATAGATACACATTTTTCTTATAGATTTCTCAAGTAAAGAGCACATAAAAGAGATCTAAGAGCACAGAGTCAGCTATAAAGAAAAAAAAATTGCCACTTCAAAGTGAAAATAAATATTTTTTTTTATAAAAAAAACATTTGATTAAAAGGAAAAAAAACAACACAAGAATGACTGAAAGGAAATTTTATTACAATATAAGGTAAAAGCAAGCAAGCATAGATAAACAATAAAATACAATACAATAAAAACTTAATAAAATTAGTACGATGGTGTATCCTGATCATGAGGTGGCTGTGGAGGTGGTTGAAAGAACTTACTAAAGCTGTCGTATTACTGCTGGATGTTGGTGAACTGCTGTTGGATATTTCCAAATTACTACCTGAACCAAACAATATCATTATCATGTTGGGTTTGTTATTGATCCAGCCGAGTATCAAGTCTATCAAACCGCTGAATCTACTTCTCATATGAGTAGTGGTAAGGAGGTGGTGCAGGTGTAGGATCAGCTACAAGAATAGCTTCTCCTACTTCATCAAATAGTTGGTCTTCTGGCTCTAAATCTTTATGAAAGAGCATTTGGAAGGAGGCATCCTAAAAGAAGATTGGAGTGTGGTCAGGAGGAGCAGGATATGTGATGTTATATTTTTTTATCCAAGATATACCCAATCATATGGCTTAGAGTGAGGTTTTGCTTTCTCCTAGTGGCTGAGAGTCGAATGAAAGTGAGGTTTTAGATGCAATCACTTAGCATTTGAGCCTTATCTATTTGTATGTTTGATATTATAAAGTTTGTAATAATTGATAAAAGGGGAGTAATATTTATCCAGTTTCTAACTTTAGGGATGATATATGTTCTCACAATGTGTTGGATAACACTGGTATTTTGATTTAGAATTTGAACTAAGGGTTGGTGGTACTTTAAGGTAGCATTTCAAAGTAAGAGATTCATAACACTCCAGCCAAAATCAGATCTGAAGCCCATAGCAAGAGGTCTATTTCCTAAGGTGTTTAGCTGAAGGTTGATTCCTATGTCCTCTTTGGTTATTATAGCATTCTGACAACACACACGGGAAGACATTATAGTTGCATCCCCATTAATCCTAAGATTTACTAGAAACTCATAAAGGATTTCAGAGTGGAGAGGATAGGCCAAAGTTAGAAGAAATTGAAGTGCATTGAAATTGAAGATGTTTATTATCGGAAGGCTTAAGGCTTATTGATTAAGAAGCCTGGAAGGTGTGATCTTGGCTTCTTTAAATTTATGATAGGTGGCTTCATCATAAGCCATTAGAAAGCAATCGTTGATAAGGTTGTGAGAGGAGGAAGCACCATGGGTTTGTCGACTTCATTTCCATCGTCGGCCATTACAAAGATTAAGATTATAAGAAGGAAGTATTGGAAAGTTGTGTGAAAATTTTGAATGAATTGAAATAGTTTAAATAAACTATCAGTATTATTGTACTGTACGATCATGAGATCATACGGGACGATCACATGCAATTATTTCAACTATATGATTGATCAAAAAGATGTGTCTACTCATAAAGTATGATTAGACTTTGCATGGGATGATTAAACATATGGAGCTCATCCCGAGGAGTTAGGCTGTATAATTAACTTTTAACAGAAAAGGTTCATACAGTACAATTAATAATAAATATGGTACCAACCGAAATGAATTCGTCCCAATATGGAATGTTGTGTGTACTGTTGATATGAACAGTTGTTCGTACAGTTTAATTATTAATCATAGATTCAATCTGATCCATCCATTAATCAAGGGTTGTAATCAAGGCAGTGTTGTGTAGATCGAATAGTATGAATGTGGTTCATACAATATGATAGAAGATGAAATTTTTTATTTGTAGGAAAAGATAGTGAGGTTCAACGAAGTTATTTGTCAGATGATCATGACACAAACATAAAGCACAGTAATTATTAAAAACAAATCCAAAAGGAAAAAAATAAAAAAATAAAAAAAATACCAAATAATAAAATGAAAAGCAAAATCATAAAAAATACATGACATCAAAAATAAAAGAATGAAACATGTAAACATAAATATGCATAACATAAATAAAAAGAACATAAACAAATAAAGTGTCAATTTCAAGCATGAATATCGATCACACCTAATATGATTCTTAAGGTGCTTACATGATTTTAAAAGCTAGTGGTAATGTAAAGATATCAACAAGTTGGTTTTCAGTAGCTATAAGGTGTAGCTCTATGTCTCCTTTGATGACATGGTCCCTAATGAAATGGTGTCTTATATCTATATACTTAGTCCTAAAGTGTTGGATTGCATTTTTTTTAAATGAAGATGGCACTAATGTTATCACATATGATTGGATTTGTGCTAACAAGTAGTCATAAATCTAAAATTTGTAGCTTTAATCAAAAGACATGGGCCAAATAACTTCCTAAGACTATGTACTCAGTTTCAGCAATGGACAGACCAATGAGTTCTATTTTTTACTGGACTAGGAGACCAAGGATTGTCCTATATATTGATATATTTTAGAAGTATTTTTTATATCAACTTAGCATCCAATAATATCTGAATTAGAATATCTTATGATTTCAAAAGAGGTGTTATGACTAGGATATCAAATTCTTATGTCTTAAGTTCCTAAGAGATATCAAAGAATTCTCTTAATAGAAGTTAAGTGAGACTCTTTTGGATCAACTTAAAATATAACAGAGAGAAATACTAAACATAATATCAGGTATTCTAGCAGTCAAGTAAAGAAGTGATCTAATTATTCATCTATATTTCTTTTGATCAACAGATTTTTCATTTGAATCTTTATTTAAATGAATAGTGGAACTCATGGGAGTGATGATTAGCTTAGCTTTATCCATTTCATATTTCTTAAAGATGTCCTTATTGTATTTTGATTGACTAAGAGACGTTTCATCATCCTTTTGCCTTATACTAAATCCAAAAAATTAGGTTATTTCTCCCATCACACTCATCTCATATTTCATACTCATTATTTTAAAATTTCATCACATAAATTTTAATTAGAAGATCCAAATATAATATTATCAAATAAATTTTGATAATGTGAAGTTCATCTCCTACCTTTCTCAGAAATAGGGTGGTGTCAATGCTGCCCTTAACAAAGGTTCTTCATCATAAGAATGTGCTTAGCCTTTCATACCATACTTTGGGTATTTATTTTAATTCATATAATGTCTTTTTTAATTTAAACACATGATTAGGAAACTATGAATTTTTAAAGCTTGGGGATTTTTCAAGAAACACATCCTCTTTTATTACCCCATTTAGAAAGGTAATTTTTATATCCATTTGGTACAATTTAAATTCCTTAAAGTATACAAAGGCTAGTAGCACCCTAAAGACCTCTAATCTAGTTATAGGGGTAAAAGTCTCTCTAAAGTTAATCCCTTCTATCACTTAGCCACTAATCTTGCTTTATTTTTAATCACAACATAAGAATTATTTATTTTATTTTTAAAACCTTATTTAGTTCCAATCACACCCTGGACCTTAGGTCTTTTAACAAGTTCTCAAACATCATTCCTCGCAAATTTATTTAACTCTTTTTGTATGGCTAGGATCCAGAATTCATTATATAGGGCTTGATTTATGTTGGTGAGTTCAGTCATTGAAATGAAGACAAAGTGATTTACTTCTTTTCTAACTTCATGCCTAATTTTAACACCTTCAGAAGGATCTCCTATAATCAAATCTATAGGATGACTTAAAGAATATATACATTCTCTAGGTAGTGTGTTTTCAAGTTCTACCCTTTCCTCCAGATGTATAGATTCTAATCCATAAGTAATTTATACAGCCTTTTCTTCTCTTATCCTGGACCCTCTAGAATTATCAGATTCATCAAATATAATATGAGTGATCTCCTCTACTATCAATATTCTTTTATTGAAAACTCTATAAGATTTTCTAATATTTTAGTAACCTAGAAACACTCCTTCATCAGATTTGAGTCAAACTTTCCTATTAGGGATTTCTCATTACTCAGAATAAATAATTTACATCCAAAGATATGAAGGTGAGACGTGTTGGGTGTCCTACCCTTAAGAATATCATAAGGTGTCTTGTTTAGCTTTGATCTAACATTTATCTTATTCAAAACATAACATGATATATTCATCGCTTCTACCCATAAATATTTAGAAAGTGAGTTTTCAGCTGACATGGCTCTAACGGCTTTTTACTAAGGTCATGCTTTTTCTTTCAGTAATCCCATCTTATTGAGGTTCTAGAAACTAAAAAATTCTGATCTATCTCTTACTCTTTACAACAATATTTAAATTTCTCATTCTTAAATTCTCCACCATAATCATTATGAATTGTTAGAATTTCACAACCTAGCTTCCTTTGAATCCATATGGAGAATATTCTAAATTTCTCAAATGATTCACTTTTATGAGATTGGAATCTAATCCAAATAAACCTCAAATAATCATCAACGATCACATACCCAAAGACTTTTCCTTCTAGGCTTATAATGCTAATAGGTCCAAAAAGATCCATGTGTAGGACTTCTAAGGGTTTGCTAGTGTTAATATCTTTGATTGAGTGAAATGAGGATTTAACTTATTTCCCTAATTGATAAGCATCACACAGGTGGTCCTTAGTGAACTCTAGTTTAGGAATTCCTCTCACTAAATTTTTTTTAGTGATTTTTCTAAGGTTTTTCATGCTTGCATAACGCAATCTTCTATGTCATAATTAGGATTCATCTACAACATGTTTTATGCAAAAAGAAGAAACAGGTTTAACACAGTTTAAATCAAGCATAAGAACATTATTAATTTTATTTCCTTGCAGCACAGTATTTTCATTTAAGCTAATCATGCAAGTGGTAGATACAAATTTAATGCTAAATCCTTTATCACAAAGCTAGCTTATGTTAAATAGGTTATGTTTCAAGCCATCTACTAGTAAAACATTTTCAATAAAGAAATTTTTGGAGTTGCCAATTATACCTTATTTCACTACTCTCGTGGTGGTGTTATCTCCAAGTGTTACCTTACCTCCTGCCCTAGCCTCTAGCTAAATGAATTGATTTACATCTCTAGTTATGTGATTTGAACATCCATTGTCCATGTACCATATGCTCTCACGAGGCCTTCTATGAGAGCATCCCTATAAAATCATCAGATGTTAGATTTGAGAACCCAAACACATTTGGGTTCCATCTTATGGAAAGATGAGTGAAATGCATGCATGTTATGTAGTGAATTTTAAAATTTTTGTCTCCACGCCAAATGTGTTCTACGATGAATGGTGTATGTATGGGAGATATGTCCTAGCATACCACAAGAAAAATATCTAACACCAGGAAAAGGATTTACTAATCTATTTGGGTTATGGTGCCTCTTTATAGATTTAAATGATGCTAGCTTTAATGATTGCTTTTGAAACTATTCAAGTGAAGGTGGTGTTTTATTTTCTTTGAAAGCATTTAATTTGATTTGTAAAAATTGGATTGCACTTTCAAGAATTGAATTTTCAATTTTTAATGCATGCTCCCTATTATCTAATTCAGATGCAAGAGTTTCTAATCTCTTATATATATATATTTTCTAATTCAATATGTAATATTTTTAAGGAATCATGCTCATTAGTTAATTCAAAATGCTTTTTTGTTTAAGATATCAAATTCATCTAACAAAGTCATGTGATAATCTAGAGTAGAATGATCTTTACTTAGGCATTCATGCTCTTTCTACATAATTGAAAAGATTTAAAGCTAGCATGTGATTTTTGAAGCTTTATATATGCAGTATGATTTTTTTTAGAAACTTCAAATAATTGATCATAGGTATGCTCAAATACCTCCTATTAATTAGAGTGATCAAGATAATCATCTACTATTAAGCATAGGTTGGTTACCTCCTCTTTTGCTTCAGTTTCAAAAGAGTTTAATACAGAGTCTGCCTAGAAAGCTTTTTGAGTCATCTACTTGCCTTTCTTGAATTTAGTTATTTCTTTACCCTTCTCCTTGCTTGGGTAAGTTTTAAGAGTTGGGCAATCAGAATTTAGGTACCCTAGCTTTTTTGCATTCAAAGCACATAATATTAGAAGAAATTTTAGAATTTTTATCATTCTTATCTTTATTTTATTACTGATGACATTTTTGTTTTTTTAAGAATCTCTTAAATTGCCTAAACATCAATGCAATTTCATTATCATCTTATTCAAAAGAGCCACTATTAGAATCATTAGCCTTTAAGGCTATAATTTTCTCTTTTCTCTTTTCACATGCATCAAGCTGCCTTTGACTAACTCCTTGCTTGCAGGCAATGAGTAACCTAAGTAAGTTATCAATAAAATTAATATTCATATCTTAAGATTCAGTCATGATAGTGATTTTTGCATTATAGGAAGAAGGTAAATAATGAAGAATTTTGTTAACTTTTTCATAATTTATAAGCTCTCTTTTTAAGGCATGCAGTGAAGTAATAATCTAAGTAAACCTAGTATATATTTTAGAAATAAATTCACTAGAATTTATGCAAAAACGTTCATAATAATGAAGAAGAATATTTAAACTAGATTATTTCACTTCGTTTGTTCTTTCATATGCTATATAGAGTTTATCCCAAATCTTCATACCAGTAGTGCATGTGGAAACATGCATGAAATTATCAAATTTTAAAGTATAAAAAATAATTCAAATATTTGGCATTCAATTAGGCTAAATCTTTATCATATGTAGTCCATTCAAAAAAAAAAAGTATTTCAATTTTAACACCATTTACTAAACAAGAAGGTGTAGAGTAATCATCCTGAACTAGCATCCACATATGATAATCAATTGAGTGTAAAAAGGTGGGCATGCGAGATTTCCAAAAATTGAAAGGAATATTATCAAATAGAGGTGGGTTGATGATTGAATACCCTTTCACAGTATTATGATTACCTAACTTAGTCATATATATTTTTTCAAAAGTTTAATAAAACTTAATTTATTAATTCCACTATAATACCACTTGGAAGTTCGTGAAGGTTGTTAGACCTTTATGAACTAGCTCGAGGTTAACCAAGATGGGGTGAATTGGTCATTTAAAAATTTTCTTAAGGAAAAAAGAAAATTTTTTAAATCTTTTTAATATTTTAAAATAAATAATTTATGTGAAAGCAACACTAATTTCACAATAACAAATATCAGAGATTTCAACCATAGAACAAATCACAGAGTAATGTAGAAATTAAATGAAAAAAAGTAAATTGAAAGAACAAACTAGAATTATAGTTGTTCGATTAACTTGACCTACATTAACTCCATGGAAACCTCCTTTTCTAAGTATTGCATTAAAAGTAGTGTCTCTCCTTTTGTCTCCACAGCAAGGTGGAGAAGCCCTAACAAAATCTTTCCACCGATCTGGTGAGGCATAATATCTTGAATCCTTTTACTCCCTCATTTAGTAGGCAGAGAACCTAAAAATCCTTTTACTTCCTCCTGGAGTAGGCAGATAACATAAAAAAATTCTTTTACTCCCTTATAGAGTAGATAAAGAACCTTAGAATCCTTTACTCTCTCCTAGAGAAGGCAAAGAATCTTAGATCTAATACTGATGAAAGTCAACTCAGAGCCACAAAGGAACTAAGGAAGAAGCTTGACAAAGAGGGTGGAAACCTTGCGTGGAGCAACCTTTGTGAATCCCTCATACCTCCCCCTCACAAGGATCTCTCTCTCTCTCAAAGCTCTCCTCTCTTCCTTCACTAAGCTCCCTCTTAGGTCAACCCAACATCAAAAGATTTTCTGATAGGAGTATTAAAAATCCTTAAATAGTGATCTTCAAAAAATCCTAAATTTCAAGAGATCCATCTTATATTCATATAGTACGATACACGTATCGTACAATACAATCAGTGTAATTCAAACTCGTCCAACAAGATCGTTTAGATGAACTATTAAACTATTATAACATTTCGTATAGTACGATCAAAATAGCATATGGTATGAAATATAAAAATTCCTTTTGTTCGTTTGGGATGATCCTTGGGACGGCCAACTTCGTACACAAGTGATCGTTCAGCACTGTGGACATCATACGGTACGATCTTTGGGACGACCAAATTTGTACATGGGTAATCATACAGTCTGAACTCTATTGTACAATACAATCAATCACAATAATTGTCCATGATTTAATTACCTAATATTGAGGATTAATTAAAAAATATTTTAATTAGGACATACAGTACGAACCAAATCATACTATACGATCAGTAAATAATTAGTATCTTCCTTAACATTTGGTGGCTAGGGTTTTAATATAGCACAATAAGTCGTACAATATGAATTAAAATCCTACATTATGAAATTAAGATCATATAGTATGAGTTACTTAAAAAAATAACTTTCTTAAAAATATTTTTATCTCTCCCCATGTGTGTGAAATTACAAAATGACAAGAGGGGGGGTGAATTGTGAAAATCTTTTTCTCAATAAAAAGTAACCCTAAATAGGAGTTCTAATTTTTTGTTATTTTTGAAATTTTACCACAAAACTTAAATAAATTTTCTTCCACAAATTTCACCATGCAATAATTATGAAAATTACATGCAAGTAAAAATAAATGACGATAAGGAAAAAACACATCAAGAATTTTTATAGTGGTTCGGTCAAAATATGACCTACGTCCACTCCCCGGAGTCCTCCGCTCCGGGATTTTCACTACCAAAAATAGTTCTCCTTTTGCCCCCCTCGGCAAGGCAGAGAAGCCTTTACAAACCTCCCTTTCACCAACCAGGCGTGGCGGAGTGCCAAACTCTGTTTGCGCCCTCCTGGCGACGGCAGAGAACCTTCTCGTTTTTCTCCCTCCTAGAGAAGGCAGAAAACCTTGAGGTCATGGATGTAGATGAGCCTTTACCTTGGAGATCCTCCCTCAAATTCTTCTAGGGCCACAGAAGAAGCAAGATGCAGCAAGTACGAAGCAACCGTGTGATCTCCCTCACACCTCTTCTCCCTCACAACGCTCACATTTTCCTTCCTCTCTCAACCCTAAAGAACTTCTCTAGAGCTCTCTCCCTTGGAATCCCTCTCTAATCACGTTCACCCCCTCTATGATTCTTTTTGAAAAAGGACTTGATTGACATCTAAAAATGGCTCCAAAAACCCTCTGATTTCAAAAGTAGCCGTTACTGTTTGTACAGTACGATTCAACATCGTACAGTACGATCTTTATAAACAGACATCGTCCTGGTACGAAGATGTACGAACAGTTCAAAAACAATTCGTACTATACGATATAATATCGTACAGTACGATCCATAAAATACTATTCATACAGGACGATGGTCTGGACGATCAGATGTTGTCTCTGTTCATCGTATGGTACGATTACTATCGTACAGTACGATGAGATAAAAACCAAGAGATCGTCCAAGACGATATCCGGGACGATCATACTTCATCTCTGTTCATCATATGGTACGATCAAGTTCGTACAGTACGATGTTCAAAATTTAATTAGGCCTGGATTTCATGCACTAATCACGGGTTAATTTAAGTAAGTATTTAAAATAGATCGTACAGTATGAAAATGTTCATACAGTACGAACGGCGCAAAATCACTTACTTAAACTAAACTATGGCTAGGGTTTTGGATCTGAACATATCGTACAGTACGAAGATATTCGTACAGCACGATCTATTCACAGAATCATCCACATAGCTTGGATCGTACGGTACGAATTAAAATCGTACATTACGATCTCCAGAGAAGAAATTCTATTACATTTTGCATTTAAAAATAAACTCTCCCCCTATGTGTGCGCATGGTTGCTCTTACTCTTATGCATTTCGTGGCCAGACTCAATAAAATAAAAATAAAATAAATAGAAAAATACAATGTCTGACTCATACTCCTAATCTACCCGTTCTTGAGTCTTTCTTTCATCCTGAGTCACTTGTGATCTTCCTGAAATGTTAGTACTCAAGGACAATAGCAAATAAAATAATATTCAATAAAAAGTTGTTCCAAAACACTCATTATTTGGCATCATCAAAATCTCAAACTCGGGGTCATGGGTTGCAACAATCTCCCCCTTTTTGATGATGTCAAATAATTTGTTGTAAGTAAGTACGACTAACATTTCTTTTGTTCTTTTTTTTATTTATATTTTTTTTAATTTTTTTTTAAATTAAACACAAGAAAAAAAGATACCAAAAGCAAATACAAAACAAAAGGAATGCATTTAGATAACAAGCACAACAACAAGTACAATAAACTTCTCCCCCTTTTAACAGTACAAAAAGGAGGAGCAACTAAAGCAAAAAGCAAAAGAAAGAAACTACAATGCAAACACAAACAATCTAAGCAGACGGGTCCTGATCAGTTGGTGGTGGAGGTGGGTTTGATTGAAAATATTGAAAGAGAGCATCGAATCGGTGATCAATTGCAGTAAAGCGTTCTCCAAACCATTGCATATCTGTCTCGTGTTGCTGATGTTGTTCTTGAATATGCATGTCGAGATGAGTCTGCAGTTGATCGAAGCGTGCGACCAAATCATCATTAGGGTGTGCTGGTGCAGGTGCTCGGGGTGCGGCATGGCGTCGTGGCCGAGCTAGAGCTGCTGCTGGGGCATCTTCTCCTTCTTCGTCATCAAAGACTGGTTCTTCAGGCTCGTGTCCCCGATGAAAGAGAATACGGAAGGAAGCATCCGTATAGAAAATAGGAAGAATGTCGGGTTCACCAGGGTAGGATAATTGATATTTATTGTGGAGGATATATCCGATTAGGTGACCAAGAGCTAGATTCTATTTCCGTCGAGTAGTAGGTAGACGAACAAAAGTCATGTGGTGAATGTAGTTACTAATTAAATCAACCTCATCAAACTTTATGTTGGACATAATAAGCTAGGTAGCGACGGATAAGGTCGGGGTCAGATTGATACGGTCGCCACCTTTGGGTATTATTGAGGTTCGAAGGACATGTTGAATTATTCGGGCATTTCGAGTTAAGGATTGAACGAGAGGTTGGTGTTGATGGAAAGTAGCATTCCTAAGGACTCTATTAACATCTCTCCAATCGAATTTGTCGGTAAGAAATGAGCGAACCATAGGTCCTTCAGTGGACAACCCAATATATTGGGCAATGTCGGCCCTAGTGATCTCAATGTTTCGGCCACAAACAAAAGAGTGAAAGGTGGTGTTGTCGACGGTGTAGGTGAGGTTAGCGAGAAATTCGAAGAGAAGTTCAAAATTGTAGGGAAATGCCAGGGTGAGTAGGAATTGGAAGGTGGTGGAAGCAAAGAGGCTCATTACCTCGAAATTAAGAGCAGCCTGATTAATCATTTTTTAAGGAGAAATTTTGCAATCTTTATATCGGTGGTAGGCTTCCTCATTTTCAGTATTCAGAAAATGAGCAGGTTGGCGACTTGACGAGGATGAGCTTCCAGCAGTCATCCGACCTCGTTTAGACATTACAAGAGGGCACGAAACTAAGTGAAGGAGTGAGTGAGGAGAGATTTGAGTGAAAGGAACAGCCTAGGCAAGGGCACTTATAGAAAATTTCGACAATCGTACAGTACGATTGCGAATCGTACAGTACGATATCCAATCAATATCCTGACCGGTCGTTTCGGGAAAAGACAGTCAAATTGTACAGTACGATAAGTATCGTATAGTACGATCAGGCAAATTTTGATCGTCCCGAGGCCCTCAGTACAACTTTTGACCAAAAGTTTCGTACTGTACAAACAGGTGTATCGTACAGTACGATACATAATAAATATCGTACCAAGCAGTTTTAACTCATATTTATTCCTTGTGCTGATGTGTATCGTACCGTACAAAAGGTATGTATCATACAGTATGATAATCAGTAATGTCATACCAACCGGATTTAATTCGTCCTAATCCATTGCTGACGTGTATCGTATCGTACGAAGAAGAGATATCGTACAATACGATAGGCAATAATATCGGATGAATATCGTACAGTACGATGTAGGTCGTACAGTACGATCAACAGAGCCGAAATCTGCTTGTTGGTGGACGTGAGGTAGAATGAGATATATCGTACGGTACGATATGTGTATCGTACCGTATGATGAACAATCAATGCAGAGTTTTTGTGTGGTGAGTGTGTGATGATCAGGAGCAGCCCTATTAAAAAAAATTTTGTTTTTTTTTTAATGCAGTTATATCTATGACACCTAATCTAGTCCTCAATGTGCTAAAGGTGTCGAAAGCTAGAGGTTTTGTGAATATGTCTGCCAATTGATCTCCTGTAGCGATGTGATGTAATTCTATATCTCCGTTAGCGACGTGATCTCTAATGAAATGGTGTCCAATGTCTATGTGTTTCGTTTGAGAGTGTTGAATTGGGTTCTTAGAGATACAAATTGCACTTGTGTTGTCACACATGATCGAGATGGTTCCAACAGGTAGTCCAAGATCAAGAATTTGTTGTTTTAACCATAGTACCTGTGCAACACAACTTCCTACTACAATATATTCTGCCTCGGCTGTGGAAAGTGCTACTGAGTTTTGCTTCCTACTGGACCAAGAAACTAATGATTGTCCTATGAATTGGCAGGTACCAGAGGTGCTTTTTCTATCTATCCTACATCCTGCAAAGTCAGAATCTGAGTACCCTAGGATTTCAAAGGAAGTGTTGTGTCTGGGATACCAAATTTCTAAGTTTGGGGTGCCAAGTAGATATCTAAGAATTCTTTTGACAGCAGTTAAGTGAGACTCTTTAGGATCGGCTTGGAAACGGGCACAAAGGCACACGCTAAATATTATGTCCGGTCTACTGGCAGTCAGGTAAAGAAGGGATCCAATCATTCCTCTATATTTTTTCTGATCTATTGATTTTCCACTAGGATCTTTATCTAATTGGATTGTCGAACTCATTGGGGTGTTCATGGGTTTTGCACTATCCATTTCATATTTCTTTAAAATATCCTTAATATACTTTGATTGGCTAAGAAAGGTTCTATTATCCATTTGTTTTATACTAAAGCCAAGAAAGTAATTAAGTTCTCCCATCATGCTCATTTCAAACTCATTACTCTTTGTTTTTGAAAATTCATCGCATAAGTTTTTATCCGAAGATCCAAACAAGATGTCGTCCGCATATATTTGAACAATGAGAATTTCTTCTTTGACCTTTAGTAAAAAGAGTGTAATATCTACACTACCCTTTTTAAATCCTCTATCCAAAAGAAATGAGCTAAGTCGTACCATACTCTAGGTGCTTGCTTTAATCCATACAATGCCTTCTTTAATTTAAATACATGGTTTGGAAATTATGAACTTTCAAATTCGGGGGGTTGCTCAACGTAGACATCTTCCTTAATTACCCCGTTCAGAAATGCACTCTTTACATCCATTTGATATAACTTAAAGTTCTTGAAGTAAGCAAAAGCTAAGAGCACTCTTATGGCTTCTAGTCTAGCAACTGGGGCGAAGGTTTCTTCAAAGTCTATCCCCTCAATTTGGTTGTACCCCTTAGCTACTAGTCTTTCTTTATTCCTTATTATTGTTCCTGAATCATTCATCTTATTCTTGAAGACCCATTTTGTTCCAACAACACTTTGTTCTTTAGGTCTCTTGACTAACTCCCAAACATCATTCTTGGTGAATTGGTTCAGCTCTTCTTGCATTGCTAGAATCCAAAATTCATCTCCTAAGGCTTGATCTATACTTGTAGGTTCTATCATAGAGATGAATGCTGAGTGAGTAACTTCCTTCCTAATTCCATACCTAGTTCTTACACCTTCTGAAGGGTCTCCTAAAATTAACTCTTTAGGATGACTAGAAGAATATCTCCACTCTCTAGGCAAATCTTTCTAAGGTTCGACCCTTTCTCCTAAGGTCATAGTCTCTACTCCTTGAATTGCCTCTATTTCATCATCTTCAATTTTAGATTCCGAGGGCATATCTAATTCATCAAATACCACATGGGTGGATTCTTCTACTACAAGGGTTCTCTTATAAAAATTCTATAGGCCTTACCTACAGAAGAATAACCTAAGAAGACACCCTCATCAGACTTGGGATCAAATTTTCCTAAGGGATGTTTACCATTATTTAAGATGAAGCACTTACACCCAAAGACATGTAAATGTGAAAGGTTTGGTGTTCTACCCTTAAGGAGTTCATATGGAGTTTTATTCAGCTTCAATCTAATGTTTACTCTGTTTAAAACATAACAGGTTGTGTTGACTGCTTCTGCCCAAAAGTATCTAGGAAGGGTATACTCCGCTAATATTGCCCTAGCAGCTTCTACCAAAGTTCTATTCTTCCTTTCTTCTATACCATTTTGTTGGGGTGTTCTAGGGGCTGAGAAATTGTGTTCTATTCCTATCTCTTGACAGATTGACTCAAACCTATCATTTTGGAACTCTCCACCATGATCGCTATGGATTGTTGATATTTCACAACCTAATTTTTGTTGAATCCATGTGAAGAATACTTTAAATTCCTCAAAAGACTCATTTTTGTGTGCTAAGAATCTTACCCAAGTAAATCTAGTGAAGTCATCTACAATCACAAATCCATAATTCTTTCCACCTAGACTAGCTGTACTAACGGGTCCAAATAAGTTCATGTGTAGAATTTCTAGTGGCCTAGAGATGATCACATCTCTAATTGAGTGAAATGATGATTTGACTTGTTTTCCTAGTTGGCAAGCATCACATAAGTGATCCTTGGTAAAGTCTAACTTAGGTACACCTCTAACTAAGTTTTTCTGAGTGATGTTTCTAAGAGTTTTCATACTAGCATGGCATAGTCTCCTATGCCATAGCCATGAGTCATCAACTATTGTTTTCAAACAGAATGATTTTGAGCTATCAATGCAATCAAGGTCTAACATGTAAACATTGTTCATTCGTTTTCCTTCTAAAATTATTTCATCAAATAAACTAATCAGGCATCTATCAGTTAAAAATTTAACATCAAAACCTTTGTCACACAGTTGACTAATGCTAAGTAAATTATGTTTCAAACCATCAATTAGTAAAATATTTTCAATTAAAAAAATTTTAGCATTTCCAACGATACCTGAGCCTATCACCTTTCTGGTAGTGTTGTCTCCCAACGTTACTTTGCCTCCAATTTTGGTCTCCAGTAGGATGAACTTCTTCATATCTCCAGTCATGTGTCGCGAGCAGCCACTATCCAGGTACCACATGCTCTAACTAGGTCTTTTGTGAGAGCATCCCTACAATTTCATTCAAAGATTAGATTCGGGAACCCCAGTGAGTTTGGGTTCCTCCTTATGCTTGCATGAATGAGATGTATGCATGCTATGCTGTGATAGATGCAGTTTAGGTCTCCATACTAAGTGTGTCCTATGGTGAATTGTGCATGTGCGGGCTATGTGACCTAACATGCCACAAGAGAAACACCTAACACCAGGAAATGGGTTTACTAATCTATGTGGGTGGTGGTGCCTCTTCCTAAAGTTTTGTGATGCATGCTGTGTTGGTGGTTTTCTAAGTTGGCCTGTGAGTGATGCAATTTCTTCTTCTAGTTCTTTGATTCTTTGTTTAAATGTATTATTTTTATATGTCAATCCATCAACTTTCTAGAATAACAAATGCTCATTATGATCTATCTCCTTTGCTACTGTCGTTAGTTTTTCAAACTCTACATCTAGTTCAATATGCGATGTTTTCAAGGATTCATGCGCTTCAATTAGTTCAATATGCTTCTTATTTAATGCATCAAACTCATCAAGAAGTAGCATATGATCTCTATCTAAATCAGAACTTTTCTTAACTAAGTTAGCATGCTCAGTTTGTAAAGAACTAAATTCAACATTAAGCTTAGCATGCATCTTTTTTAATTTCCTATACGAGTCATGAATATTCTCAGAAATAAGCAATAATTCTTCATATAAAAGTTGACATACCTCATCTTGATCCGATTGATCAAGGTTATCGTTAGCCATAAGACACAAGTTAGTTACCTCCTCCTCTGCTTCTTCTTCTGAAGATTCTGAGGCAGAGTCGGCCCAAAAAGCTTTCTGTGTCTTTGTCTTTTCTTTCTTGTATTTTGCTTTGTCATCTCCTTTCTCCTTAGCTGGTTGACTCTACAGATTGGGGCAATCGGCTCGAAGGTGAACTGGCTTCCTGCATTCAAAACAGATTGTATCAGATGAAACCTTATTGGACCTTGAGCTCTTACCTTTGTTCCAGCTATTCTGATGACGCTTCTATTTTCTTTTCAGGAAATTTTTGAATTGTCGGGTCATTAGTGCTATCTCATTCTCTTCCTCCCCTGTAGAGCTTTCACTTTCTGAGTTGCTAACTTTTAATGTCACCATCCGCTCCTTTTTTCTTTTCACCTGCATCACTTTGCCTTTGGCTCACTCCTTGTGTGAGATCTCGTTCCCTTACTGTTCTTCTCTGAATTAGATTTTCCTCTCAGGATCGGCCGGGATGATATTGAGATCATCCAGGCCGATCAGTGCATTGAAAACGGCTGATTTCTGGAGTGATCTCTGGAATGATTTCTGGACTGGATCGTCCAAGCCGATTTTGGATCGGCCGGGGACGATCAGATAAGACAAAAATCCCGAGAGCATCAGCCTGAGGAATCGTCCGGGCCAATTGGATTTTGTTCTGATCGGCCAGGACGATGTGGCGATCGGCCGGGCCGATCAGGCTTATGATATAAGGAAATCAGCTCGTTTTGAGGAGAGAGAAAGATATTTTATAAAAAAATAAAAATATTTGAAGAGAGAGAAAGAGAAAGGAAAAGAGAAGAAATCTTGGATTTTGGAGGCCGCGGAGCGCTTTTCGTCCGTCGCCGCTGTTGAAAGAATTGAAGATCTCGTGATAAGGACTCTAAATCCTATTTCTGTTTTCAGATATATTAATTTTTGATCGAGTTGTGCACTGTTTTGTGTTTTCGTAGACGAATTTTGGACCCGATTTTATATTGACACAACTTTCACCGCACAACTTTTAGAATGTTATAGATATGAATATTGTACACGATTTGAGTATTTTCTACGATGATTTTACCAGTCGGAATTGGTTCTACGCGATTTTAATTGAATAAAAAAATATCAGGATGTTATTTGATATGGATTCAGTAGAACAATAGCCTTATATTGATATTGTGAACGTTCTGTGTGAATTTGGAAATTAGTGCTTTTTGCAGGGTTTTTTTTTGTGTAAATCGGTAGACTGCCGTTACTCTGCCGAATTTTTGTAGGATTTCTGATTTTTCTGAGATTGATAGATTGAATAGATATGCATATGAATGTTGATATGATTGCTCTACATTGTTCTTATATTGACTATATTGATTATTGATTGATTATTGATACTGGAACACAAGTGGAACCTGGTTGAACGTTGGTTGGAGATTGAATTGACCTGTACAGGATGGTGGGCCGACGGACTTTCCTTTAAACATTGATTATGGATATATGGATGGAAGTCATAAGGAATTCTTATAGATATGCCGACGGGCGGCCGACGGGCAATAGAGTGACGACTCTTTTTATTGAAACCAACGTATGGATATCTACAACAGCAATATGGATTCTACAACAGCAATATAGCCAATTGATTGTACTTGTTCAGTATTATTGTATTGAATGCATGTTTACTGTATTGACATACGGATTTACTGCTTTATCGATTTCTGCTTTATTGATTTGATTGGATTGACGGATTTTCTTTTACTGTACAGTTTCATTGATTGATATTGAGCATGGAAACTATTGAACATTGATATGGACATGGATGGATATAGATATTATATAGATGCATTTCTATGGACATGGATATTATAGATTTATTGATAGTATTGCATAGACTCATTGATACTATTGTTTCTGCACTATTTTGACTTATTGCATTGACTCATTGCTAGGATAGATTGATCGTTATTGTATCGTTTTTTTTTTTTGATTGATTTCATCGAATAGATAGCATTGATTTGAGACGACTGATTTGATGGATTAATTGATTTTCTTCTGTGTACGGATTTCTTCGAGATTGACGTGTATTGATTGAGTTTGGTTTATCGATTTGCCCGCTGCTGCATTGATAGACTTGATTTCATTGACTATGGATTTCCGTATTGCATAGACTCATTGACCATTGATTGTATGGATTTGATTGACTAACATGCATATTATTTCCAGTACCGTGCTTTGATTTCAGTTATAGGTATTAGGTGACCTGCTGGGCTTTGTAAAGCTCATTATATGTGGTTGACATTTTCAAGTCAGGCCAAGGGAGCAGGAGATAGAGATTGATCCGGATCTACAGGTTTTAGTTCTTTTGATGATTTTGATTCTTTTGTACTCAGGACATGATAGATTTCAGTACTTGTGGGTATAGTGTAGTTCCTGAGTATTGTATATGATATTTTGAGATATGGATCGACTTGTATATGGATGTTTTAAATTATAGACTTTTTATTAGATTGTGATTGATTGGGGTTTTTTTTTAGATGACTCTGGTAAATGGTCGGATGTATCAAAATTCTTTCCAAGTTGGATCTCGGGGCATCACAAGTTGGTATCAGAGTAGTGTTATTGGAAGAATGGATTGTTACTAGAGTTGTAGGATTGGATTGAGAGTTGGGTAGAATGGGTAGCTGTAAGAGCTTCATTGGCATACATCATTGCATGTGTGTATCATTTCTTCTGAATTGTGCAGGTGAAAAGATATGGATCCTCCGGCAGAATCCAGTATACCGAATGAGCAACACAGCGCAGCCCTAGTACCTTTAGAGAGTATGATGCAGTTGGCTACTGCGATTGCACATGTAATGGGGGATGTTCAGAGCAAAATGAGTGGAAGTAAAGAAGAAGAAGCAGATAAGCACTTGCAGATGTTTCATAAGCTAAAACCTCCGTTGTTCAAAGGGGATGTGGGACCCCAGGCTGCTGAGGATTGGATCATGAGGGTGGAAAAGATTTTTGACAGCATGCAGTGTCCGGGGAATTGAAAGGTACCATTGGCTGTGTTTTTGTTTGAGGGTGAAGCGGAGAGATGGTGGATTGGACAGCAGAGAGAGAAATTCCAGGGGAAGACCAATGCTGAGATCACCTGGGATGAGTTCACCGCAGTGTTCAGGATGTGGTTTGTACCACCGTCAGCTCAGCGACAGATGCAGGAAGCTTTCATGAGATTGGAGCAAGGCCGCAAGTCAGTGATGCAGTATGAGACCGAGTTTACTGCACTTGCGAGGTATGCTGCTCATCTGATTCCTACTGCCAAAGAGAAGTGCTATAGATTTCTGCACGGATTGAATAGAGAGCTGAGACATCCACTAGTACCCTTCCGGATACATGAGTTTTTTGAGCTGGTGGAGCGGGCCCAATTGATAGAGATTGACTTGGCGACACCAGTATCGAGGTATGATGATACCAGGAGGAGGAGAGATGAGGTACGATGAGATGATTCAGGTAGAGACAGAGATAGAGAGAAGAAAAGCAGGTACGATGATTTGAAGGGATCTGCATCGGGATCTGCATCGCGATCTGCATCGGTAGTATCGTCTGGTAGTTCTGGAGAGTGCATTCACTGTGGTAGACGACATGCAGGTCGGTGCTACCTGTTGACGGGACAGTGCTTTCACTGTGGACAGTAGGGGCACAGGGCAGCAAATTGTCCTCAGAAAGGATTGAGTGGAAGGACTGATTCTGGCACGGGTACAGGACAGCAGAGGACTGTTGGCTCGAGGGCTTACAGTGAGAGATCAGGGAATCGGATGATTGATAGAGCTGTCAGAGATCAGAGGGAGACAGTTGCACCACGACCTCCTGCACTTCCTCCAGTGGTGCCACGCATCTACAGTCTACAAAGTTTACAGCATCATGAGGATCAACAATGACCGAAAAGTTCTACTGGTAAGATGATTTGACTAATTGATTGATTGACATTTGATCATGCATATTGACATTTGATTGATTACATTGTGTATTTTGTATGGATTTCGACGAGTTTTGATTTTGATTTGGATTTGGATCGATTTGTTTTGCGTTATTTTTGCTTCGTACCTGTAGGGAAATGTCGGGACGACATTTTTCTAAGGTGGGGAAATTGTGAGATCTAGTTCCCTTACTGTTCCTCTCTGAATTGGATTTTCCTCCCAGGATCGGCCGGAACGATATTGAGATCGTCCATGCCGATCAGTGCATTGAAAACGGCTGATTTCTGGAGTGTTCTCTGGAATGATTTCTGGACTGGATCGTCCAGGCCGATTTTGGATCGGCCGGGGACGATCAGATAAGACAAAAATCCCAAGAGCATCGGCCTGAGGAATCGTCCGGGCCGATTGGATTTTGTTCTGATCGGCCAGGACGATGTGGCGATCGGCCGGGCCGATCAGGCTTATGATATAAGGAAATCAGCTCATTTTGAGGAGAGAGAAAGATATTTTATAAAAAAATAAAAATATCTGAAGAGAGAGAAAGAGAAAGGAAAAGAGAAGAAATCTTGGATTTCGGAGGCCACGGAGCGCTTTTCGTCCATCGCCACTGTTGAAAGAATTGAAGATCTCGTGGTAAGGACTCCGAATCCTATTTCTGTTTTCAGAGATATTGATTTTTGATCGAGTTGTGCACTGTTTTGTGTTTTTGTAGTCGAATTTTGGACCCGGTTTTATATTGACACAACTTTCACCGCACAACTTTTAGAATGTTATAGATATGAATATTGTACACGATTTGAGTATTTTCTACGATGATTTTACCGGTCGGAATTGGTTCTACGCGATTTTAATTGAATAAAAAAATATCAAGATGTTATTTGATATGAATTCAGTAGAACAATAGCCTTATATTGATGTTGTGAACGTTCTGTGTGAATTTGGAAATTAGTGCTTTTTGCAGGGTTTTTTTTGTGTAAATCGGTAGACTGCCGTTACTCTGCCGAATTTTCGTAGGATTTCTGATTTTTTTGAGATTTATAGATTGAATAGATATGCATATGAATGTTGATATGATTGCTTTACATTGTTCTTATATTGACTATATTGATTATTGATTGATTATTGATACTAGAACACAAGTGGAACCTGGTTGAACGTTGGTTGGAGATTGAATTGACCTGTACAGGATGGTGGGCCGACGGGCTTTCCTTTAAACATTGATTATGGATATATGGATGGGAGTCATAAGGAGTTCTTATAGATATGCCGACGGGCGGCCGACGGGTAATAGAGTGACGACTCTTTTTATTGAAACCAACGTATGGATATCTACAACAGCAATATGGATTCTACAACAGCAACATAGCCAGTTGATTGTACTTGTTCAGCATTATTGTATTGAATGCATGTTTACTGTATTGACATACGGATTTACTACTTTATTGATTTGATTGGATTGACGGATTTTCTTTTACTGTACGGTTTCATTGATTGATATTGAGCATAGAAACTATTGAGCATTGATATGGACATGGATGGATATAGATATTGTATAGATGCATTGCTATGGACATGGATATTATAGATTTATTGATAGTATTGCATAGACTCATTGATACTATTGTTTCTGCACTATTTTGACTTACTGCATTGACTCATTGCTAGGATAGATTGATCGTTATTGTATCGTTTTTTTTTTATTGATTTCATCGAATAGACAGCATTGATTTGAGACGACTGATTTGACGGATTAATTGATTTTCTTCTGTGTACGGATTTCTTCGAGATTGACGTGTATTGATTGAGTTTGGTTTATCGATTTGCCCGCTGCTGCATTGATAGACTTGATTTCATTAACTATGGATTTCCGTATTGCATATACTCATTGACCATTGATTGTATGGATTTGATTGACTGACATGCATATTGTTTTCAGTATCGTGCTTTGATTTCAGTTATAGGTATTAGGTGACCTGCTGGGCTTTGTAAAGCTCATTATATATGGTTGACATTTTCAGGTCAGAGCAAGGGAGCAGGAGATAGAGATTGATCTGGATCTACAGGTTTTAGTTCTTTTGATGATTTTGATTCTTTTATACTTAGGACAGGATAGATTTCAGTACTTGTGGGTATAGTGTAGTTCCTGAGTATTTTATATGGTATTTTGAGATATGGATCGACTTGTATATGGATGTTTTAAATTATAGACTTTTTATTAGATTGTGATTGATTGGGTTTTTTTTTTTAGATGACTCTGGTAAATGGTCGGATGTATCAAAATTCTTTCCAAGTTGGATCTCGGGGCATCACACCTTGCTCGTATGCAATGAGTGACCCAAGGAGGTTATCAATAGAATAAACATAAAGGTCTTTGTACTCAGTGATAGCAGTTATCTTAGCATCATAGGAACTAGGTAGGCTTCTAAGAATTTTATTCACTTTCTCAGAATTTGAAATTTCTCTACCTAATGCATGCAAGGATGTCACGATTTGGGTGAACCTAGTGTACATGTCAAAAATTGTTTCGCTAGGTTTCATACGGAATAATTCATAATCATGCAGTAGAATGTTTAACCTAGACTGTTTTACTTCGTTTGTTCCTTCGTATGTAATGCACAGTCTATCCCAAATCTCCTTTACAGAAACACAGGTAGATACTCTCATATAGTCCTCAGATTTCAATGCACAGAAAAAGTAGTTTAAGCACTTAGCATTCAGTTGGGCTAACTCCCTATCCTCATTGCTCCATTCATTAAAAGGTACAATAGTTTTCAAACCATTAACAGTTTTAAACGGTGCAACATATCCATCATTTACTAACATCCACATGCGGTAATCTATAGATTGCAAAAATGTAGACATTCTAATTTTCCAAAAATCAAACGGAATATTATCAAAAAGTGGTGGACGAGTTATTGAATAAACCTTCGCAGTGTTACGATTACCAAAATTCGACATGATCATTTTTTCAAGGTTTTCTAAAACACTATTTTAGAAAAACAAGCTCTGATACCAATTGAAATTACTAAATGATAAGAGGGGGGTGAATTGTGAAAATCTTTTTCTCAATAAAAAGTAACCCTAAACAAGAGTTCTAATTTTTTGTTATTTTTAAAATTTTACCACAAAACTTAAACAAATTTTCTTCCATAAATTTCACCACGCAATAATTATGAAAATTACATGCAAGTAAAAATAAATGACGATAAGGAAAAAACACACCAAGAATTTTTATAGTGGTTCGGTCAAAATATGACCTACGTCCACTCCCCGGAGTCCTCCGCTCCGGGATTTTCACTACCAAAAATAGTTCTCCTTTTGCCCCCCTCGGCAAGGCGGAGAAGCCTTTACAAACCTCCCTTTCACCAACCCGGCGTGGCGGAGTGCCAAACTCTGTTTTCGCCCACCTGGCGATGGCAGAGAACCTTCTCGTTTTTCTCCCTCCTGGAGAAGGCAGAGAACCTCGAGGTCACGGATGTAGACGAGCCTTTCCCTTGGAGATCCAACCTCAAATTCTTCTAGGGCCACAGGAGGAGCAAGATGCAGCAAGTACCGAGCAACCGTGTGATCTCCCTCACACCTCTTCTCCCTCACAACGCTCACCTTCTCTTTACTCTCTCACCCTAAAGAACTTCTCTAGAGCTCTCTCCCTTGGAATCCCTCTCTAACCACGTTCACCCCCTCTGTGATTCTTTCTAAAAAAGGACTTGATTGACATCTAAAAATGGCTCCAAAAATCCTCTGATTTCAAAAGTAGCCGTTACTGTTCGTACAGTACGATTCAACATCGTATAGTACGATCTTTATAAATAGACGTCGTCCTGGTACGAAGATGTACGAACAGCTCAAAAATAATTTGTACTGTACGATATAATATCATACGGTACGATCCATAAAATACTATTCGTACACGACGATGGTCTGAACGATCAGATGTCGTCTCTGTTCATCGTATGGTACGATTACTATCGTACAGTACGATGAGACAAAAACCAAGAGATCGTCCAGGACGATATCCGGGACAATCATACTTCATCTATGTTCATCGTATGGTACGATCAGGTTCGTACAGTACGATGTTCAAAATTTAATTAGGCCTAGATTTCATGCACTAATCACGGGTTAATTTAAGTAAGTATTTAAAATAGATCGTACAGTACGAAAATGTTTGTATAGTACGAACGGCGCAAAATCACTTACTTAAACTAAACTACGGCTAGGGTTTTGGATCTGAACATATCTTACAGTATGAAGATATTCGTACAGTACGATCTATTCACAGAATCGTCCACATAGCTTGGATCGTACGGTACGAATTAAAATCGTACAGTACGATCTCCAGAGAAGAAATTCTATTACATTTTGCATTTAAAAACAAACTCTCCCCCTGTGTGTGTGCATGGTTGCTCTTACTCTTATGCATTTCGTGGCCAGACTCAATAAAATAAATAGAAAAATACAATGTCTGACTCGTACTCCTAATCTACCCGTTCTTGAGTCTTCCTTTCGTCCTGAGTCACTTGTAATCTTTCTGAAATGTTAGTACTCAAGGACAATAACAAATAAAATAATATTCAATAAAAAGTTGTTCCAAAACACTCATTATTTGGCATCATCAAAATCTCAAACTCGAGGTCATGGGTTGCAACAGTGTGTGTGTGCAATGTTACCAAATAATGATATCCACCCAGTTACATGATACGACTCAAGAAAGGAGAAGATACATAATAAAATAAAAATCGAATGTAACCCTAGTCTACCCAGTCTTGAGATCGGAATTGCAAGTGAACAGTTGACTGATTTCCTGAAATATTAGTACACAAAAAAATAAAATAAATTATCACAGAAATAAGAGAAAGAAGTATCAATCACAATAATATTTGTTATCATCAAAATCATAGTACTTGAATCAGGTTTGCAACAAAGAGGTGTAAATAATGGAAGAAAAAACTTGTGAAAGAAAAGCATCTATCCTATATTTATATAGAGTGAGTATTGGCTAACACAAACAAAAGGACAAATCAGAAGTTAACATTAAATTTATTGACTAATATCTAATATTAATACAAATATTTTATGAAAGATTTATTAGTAATTAAATGAAGAATTTATTTTTGTTAGGAACCTCTAAATATATAAGAGAATCAATGAATGAAATGTACATCCAACTACCCAAAAAAATCTAATTTAAGTTAACCTAGTTCATGTTAATTCAAGCAAGTTTAAGCCAAGCTAATTTAGTCTATTTGGTCTCAAGTCATAAGAGACTCGCCAATCTACAAGAGAATTCACTTCAGGTATGAGACTATGATAAAAAAATCAACATAATCGAGAGAGTACGACCTATCGATCGACCCTAATTACTATTTTTTATGAACTCATCCCTAGCACCTACTTAATAAAGGACGACATTTAAGGCAAGCAGTTAATCGGTTACTTGGTTATTCAATATCTATATAACCAAGCTAGTGACTTCTTAAGAGCTCGGCTAATGACTTCATAAAATTAGACTTTCAATAGGACTACATAGTTATTGTATTTTTGTCTTATTTTATGTATAGCCTTATATGTGTTCAATTTTGTGATTGTCAAACTCCAACCCAAATTTATAAATAACAGGTCGTTGGACGAGCTTAGTTTAGATAATTTTTTGTACTTAAGCATATTTTATTGAAATTCCAAAATTTGTTACTTTAGAATTTATTTTTCTCTCTCCATTTCTTTGTTCTCTCTTCCACTTAGTATTTCCAAAATAGTTGGGTATAATTCATTGACAATTATGGGATCAACATTGGGAGAGAGCTTCCATCGTTGCCCATGAGTGGAGCATTGAGATTTCTTTGGAAAGATTAACCAACGATATGTATAAATGGCGATGTGACCAATAGCATGTAAAATGTGGCGATGAGATCAGGAAGTTGTGTGAAATTTTAATGGAATACGTGATTTTTTTATTATTATTTTTCAATTTTAAATATTATATGAGTAAATAGTAAAATTTTTAAGTTAAGCATGATACAGAAGAGCAACCGAGCTCTCTCCAAGCAGTTATCAGCACATGGCAGTGTCTCCTATTCACGTGCTATGTAACAGAATAGTACTTAGAGTATAACAAACTGCTCTATATATATTATCACTGTACACAGTTCAACACACGGAATGAATACATAAAACATTTCCTCTATACTCTGTTTTCCTGTTTTCTGTAAGTTTACATGGTATCAGAGCAGGTTTTTCTTCTCTGAAGTCTATCTCTTCTTTGTTTTATCATGAGTTCCTCCACTATATCGTCGTCACCTGAATCGGCCACCTCCAGCAATGTCGTCTCTCTCACAGATAGCACTCCGATTCCTGCACAACTTAAATTCTTGATGGAAATGTCAAGAACATTGTTGCAACTCCATCATCTACTGCTCACCTCGCACTTCTCTCCGTTCAAGCAGTTCCTGTTCTCTGGCATCGCCGGTTGGGTCATCTGTCAGCTTCCACGTTATCTCATTTAGCTCGCACTACTTCTGTCATTTCTACTTTAAGTTATGTTTCTTGTAATACATGTTGGTTAGCAAAAAGCCACCTATTACCTTTTTCCAAATCTAGTTCTCGATGTAATACTCGTTTTCGTATTATCCATTCAGATGTTTGGGGTCTGGCCCCGTTGCCATCTATGTCTGGTTTTCGTTATTACGTTTCATTTATAGATGATTTTACTCGTTTTATGTGGGTGTACCCTTTGTTAAAGAAATCTGATGTTTTTTCCAAATTCCTTGAATTCAAAAAGATGATTGAATGCCAGTTCAATGCCTCCATTAAAATCTTACGAACCGATGATGGTGGTGAATATGTGAATACAATTTTTATGGCATTTCTTCAAAATTGTGGCATTCTTCATCAATTCACTTGTCCGTATACTCCAGCTCAAAACGACATTGCTGAGCATAAACATCGACATATCGTCGAGATGTTACGATCACTTCTTATTGATGCTCGTTTACCTCAAGCGTTTTGGGTTGATGCCTTACTTACTACCGTATATCTTATCAACCGGTTACCATCACCAACTACTCAATCTCTCTCTCCATATGAGCTTCTCTACAATCAAGCACCCATATATGATCATATTCGTGTTTTTGGTTGTTTGTGTTATCTGTGGCTTCGTCCTTATAGCCTCAATAAATTGTCTCCTATGTCTCGACAATGTGCTTTTCTTGGATATCCCATAAATCAAAAAGGCTATCGCTTTTTTGATCCTTCTACTCATAAAGTATTTGTCTCTCGGCATGTTCTTTTTAATGAATCAGTTTATCCCTATCCTCAATTATCTGTTGGTTCTTCTAGTTCAGTAGAAAATTTGTTTCATCCTCCACTTCTTCTCGTTCCCGCATCTGCATTACCGAAATCTATTATGCCTTCTACACCAGTTTTGTCCAACTCTATCCAACAGCCCTGTCTTCCAGCCAGTTGTCCTGAGACTCTGCCTATAGCATCGGCTGTGCCATTGGCGTCCTCTTTTGTTCTTCCACATCAGCAAGCTGAAACTCCGTCTCATCCCATGATGACTAGATTGAAGACTGGTATTACCAAGCTCAAATAGATTCTTAATCTGTTTCATGACTTACCGTCAAGTGATCCTACTTCTTATTTGCAATCTTCTAAATTGGATCATTGGCGCCGGGCAATGTCACAGGAATTTCAGGCTCTTCAATCCCAAGGTACTTGGGATCTAGTTCTGGCATCTCCTCACCAGAATGTTCTTGGCTGCAAATGGGTTTATCGTACTAAATCCAATTCGGATGGATCCATTGCCCGCTACAAAGCTCGCCTTGTAGCTCAAGGCTTTAATCAAGAACACGGGTTTGATTATCATGAAATGTTTAGTCCATTTGCTAAAATGCCTACACTGCGGGTATTTATTCTTGTGGCACTTCATCATCGGTGGCCTATTCAACAGCTAGATATATCTAATGCCTTCCTTCATGGGCATCTCTCGGACACAGTTTTTATGAAACAACCTCCCGGTTTCAATGATGTTCTTCATCAACATCACGTGTGTTGACTCAAGAAAGCCATCTATGGCTTGAAACAGTCTCCTCGTCAATGGTATGCCACCTTGTCGACACATCTGTAGCAGTTTGGATTTCAGTTTAGTATGGATGATCCGTCACTTCTGACATATCATTCTGGTGCTGTGCGTCTCTACATTCTTATATATGTAGACGATATCTTGTTAACAGGCAATGATCAATCCACTATTACTCGTCTTCTTGTTGCTCTTCATAGCAAGTTCTCCATGTGAAATCTTGGTTCCCTGTCACAGTTTCTTGGCATACAGGTCACTCAAACTGCATATGGTGTTCATCTACACCAAGCTAAGTATGCTAAAACTATTGTCTTTAGAGCAGATATGCAGAATTGTAAGCCTGTTACTACTCCTAGTTCTCCTAAGAAGCTGCTGTCGCATACAGAATCTGGTGAATTTTCAAATCCTGTACTTTACAGACAATTGGCGGGTTCACTACAGTACTTAACCCTTACTCGTCCTGATATCACTTTCTCGGTACAGCAGATCTGTTTACATATGCATAAACCGCTTACCAGTCATTTCGATCTTCTTAAGCGGCTCTTACGCTACATGCAAGGAACACTTCATCATGGTTTACCAATGTATCGTGATTCCCTTACGTTGCACAGCTATACCGACTCTGATTGGGCCAGCGATTGTTCAGATCGAAAATCAGTGTCCGGTAATTGCCATTTCTTAGGTAAATTCTTGATTTCTTGGTAGGTTAAAAAGCAGCAAACTGTCGCTCGCTCTTCCACCAAGGCTGAATATCATGCTCTTGCTACTGCGACGTCTGAAATTATATGGCTTCGGTGCTTACTCGCTGATTTCTCTGCTCCTCAAACTCTTCCTACTACAGTTTATTGTGACAATACTTCGGCTATCGCGTTAGCTCATAATCCTGTATTACATGCCCGTACAAAGCATATCGAAGTCGATTGTCATTTTATTCGGGATTGTATTCACAAAGATCATATACTAGTGCATCACATTAGTACACAGGATCAGCTGGCCAATGTGTTTACCAAGGCTTTATCAATCTCTCGGTTTAAGCTTCTCTCAACCAAACTGATTGCTGAGCTTCCAGCATCTGTTTGACGGGGCATGATACAGAAGAGCAACCGAGCTCTCTCCAGGCAGTTATCAGCACATGGCAGTGTCTCCTATTCACGTGCTCACTCACGTGCTATGTAACAGAATAGTACTTAGAGTATAACAAACTGCTCTATATATATATTATCACTGTACAAAGCATACAGGTGTCGATATTTGACACAACCCAAAAATCTGTCCCGAACTCGACATGAAAATTTTTAATTTGGGTTAGTGATTTCGATCCATTTATAAAACCAGGTCAGGTTCGCATTGACCTGAAATCAACTTAGTTTAACCTTTTTTAATTAATTTATGAGGGTTTTAGAAGATTGTTATGAAATTAGTAAATGCTATTTAAAAAAAAATAAAAAAAAATCATGTTGCCAAAATTAAATTAAGCTTGATTTATTTTAAATTACTTGTAGTAAATCTTATCTTAATTCGATTTAGATTTAAATAAATCAAATTAAATAAAAATATTTTAGTAAAATATAAAAGATGGGGGTCAGATTCAGGACAAAAAAAATCAACCCGTTTACAAAAATTGATCTGATTCGAGTGGGGTTATAAATTTGATCCTAACCCCACGCGAAAGCCAACATATAGGGGCTGTTTGGTTGCCTGAAAAAGAAATGCAATGTAAAGTAAATCCAGTGTAAAGTAAATATAACGCATTCTAAATACTTTGAGCCTGTTTGGTTGTATGCAAAATAAACGCAGGAGAATTGTTTCTCTTGTTTGGTTAGGTATATCCAAAGTCAAGTAAAAGCATTTTTTGTTATAATTTATTTTAGCATTAAAATAAGTATATTTATAAAAGTAGTGTATTTATAGTAATTAATATTATTTGGTGTTATAAAATTTTTTATATAATTTAATTTATTTAAACCTAAATCGAATTAATGTAAATTTTACTTCAATCAATTAAATTATTTTAGTATCTCTAACATCCTCCGATCCAAAAAAACTCTTGTGAAGCCCTTCCAGCGCTAAATCTAGCCCTTCTAGATCCCAACCGTAAAATAGCTATGAGCTGATTCAATGAGCCTGAAGAGATTAAATGATTTGTATGTAATTGCAAAAAAATAAAATTAGTTTTATTCCTTCACAACCTCATCCACATGCTTATCCTGCACCAAGTCAGGAACTTTACCATTATGTAGTTTTCTATTATATATAACACTTACTGTACCGATACAGCATAAGAACATAAAATTAAGCTTTGTTTATGTTCTGCTACTACTATTTTTCTTGCTCCTTCTCTTTCCACTGTTCATCTTAAAACAGATTTCTACAACTCTCTTCATATAAACCTTTGAGAAACGACAGCCTCTCTTTACCTAAAAAATGGCTACCTCCACCTCCGGTCCATAGGAGAAATAGAGGCGGTGAAGAAGCCAGACTCTCTTTTCCATTTCAGCGAACACTACGAAGAACTCCTCCGAGTCCGAAAATCCTCGCCCGGAGCTTATGGCCGCCTCCGACTAAGGTCCCCGGAGAAGGAAGCCTCCATCTTTGGTGCACCAAGCTAAGATATTTCGTTCTAATGAACTTCCTTAGCTCCGCTCCTTTTGCCTCCACCAGCTTTCACGAACTCAACTCGAGGAACTCCTGGAAGAATCTCCGGCGATCCAGCGACAACCACCCATCGAACGAGATGCCGAAATCGCGATGTTGGAAGTCGAAAAAAGTACACCGACAGACGAAAGATTCGAAAGCGTAAATCCAGTTCTCCGCCTTACCTCTCACAACCGGTTGAATGACTTGGAGGTGCATCCTTCCTAGTCGATTGTGGATTTTGGAGGAGTTGGAGACGGGCGGACGCTGATTACGAAGGCGTTCGAGGAGGCGATCTATCGGATCGAGCACTTAAATCGCCCCGGCGGTACGCTTCTCTACTTTCCTGCCATAGTGTGGCTTACTGGAGCGTGACGCTTTTTCTCGACAAGGGCGAGAGATTTTGTAACCCGCTCAATTTGAGCGGGTTTCAAAGTCGCGGAAAGGGCCCGTTGAAATACACCATTGATGCTTCCGAGGAGTTCCTTATTTTTTGCTCTAAATCAACCAAACAGCCTAATTTATCAAATGCGTGCATTCCAAATACTTTACACTCCTAATTCTGCATATCAAACAGCCCCATAAAGAAATAGTGCTATCTAGGTTAAACTCCCAATAAAATAATAATAATAATAATAATAAACTTTTGCCGCATTTTGAACAGGTGATTCTTTAGGCGGAAACCCTACCCGTTGATTCCACAATCGATCTCCTCCGATGACAACGGCGGCTGCATCATCTCTATCCCATTCCTCCATTCGCCGTGGATTGTTGGCGTCAGCGTTTCTTCCTCTCTGTTTCTCTTGGCAAGGAATCTATACATAACCAAGAAATTGGTAAGAAATTCGAGCTGCTTAAACTGTGATAGTACGGGGATGTTTTAATGGAGAATGAGCTTAATTTGGCCTTTCCTTCCAAATTTGATGATATTAATCTCTCCATTCAAGGTCTAAGAATTTTGTTAGCGATGTGGTGGCGTCGCGGCGTTCTTACTCATGCGCAGGGATTGCTTAGGTCAACATGCGAGCCCACTCGGTTATTTACCGTGCTTTCTTTCTCAGATTCGCCTGCAAAGAAAAAAGGAAAAGCAACTCCTTTACAGGTATTCTTCTGAAGAATCAATTGTGCTAGAAAAATCCCTCCTTTCATTGGTTTTGATGTTATTTTTCGTTTCTCTGTTTCTTTCTTTTCATCTATGGTCGGGTAGTGGTAACAGTACAGTAAAGGAAGATTAGTCGATGTGGAGATCTTCTGCGTATTATTTATTCCGATTGAGGTTTCCGTTTTTGTAGGAGAGGAGGATGGTGGATCGTTTTAGGTTATGGGCCAAAGGAGGTGACGGAGGAAATGGGTGCTGGAGCTATCGGCGGAGCCGAACAGACCGCCATGGCGCGCCAGATGGTAATTGTTGAATCTTTTCATTGATTTTGCTCTGTGCATATTTTATGTGTTATTTTTGGTTGAGCGGTTTCATTCTTAGTCTATGATTAGATTAGTTGGCTTACTTTGGCATTTTGAGGAGATTGATTGGCTCTTCAACTTTGATGAATGCTTACGTATCGATTAGGTGGCAATGGTGGAAGAGGTGGTGATGTTTATTTGGAATGCTCAGCAGCATTGTGGGACTTCAGTAATCTGCAACATCACGTGGTGGGTGAAGTCTTCCATATAACAGAAGTCTTTTTTTTTTTTCTTCTGCAAACTAATTTAGTTGATGATAACCTTGAAATGTATTGTCGTAGTCCTGGGATCAATTAATCCTGCCTAAAGAAAATCTTTGCTTTGGCAGACAACATTCCTAAAACAAACTGTGCGATTAGAGCCATGACTGAGTGTTTGAGAGTTATTTTGTTTCCACCATCTGTCCAAATTCAAGCACATTAACTTACACTAACTTTAAATTTTTCACTTTGGTGCTCACCATTTAAAAAAAAAAAAAAAAAAAACTACAAGATAGGAGTTAGATGTTCATGCAATTATTTCTTCAGTTTGGTTCATCTCTATATTTGTAACTCCAGTGGTAGATAAGATTAGAGAGAGACACCTTAGATGTGTTCACATAAAACAGCGGCTTTCCGATGACCTAGTTAGGAGAGTAGATGTATTAGATTTTACCTATGTTAAGAAATGTGGAGGTAGACCTAAAAAGACTTGGTTAGAAAATATTAGAAATGACATTTCTTTATTAGATCTAAATGAGAATTTGACTCTTTAACTAGACACAATGGACAAAAAGGCTTCATTTAGCTGACCCCACGTAGTGGGATAAAGACTTGATGTTGTTGTTTTTGTTGTTGTTGGTTCATCTCTATAGTTTTAACTTTGCCAAGCATCCTCTTTGTTCCTATTGTTTCTAGCAAGATTAAACATTCGGTAAGAACTGAATTTTTGTAGAATGCAAAGAAAGGGGGTAATGGGATTTCAAAAAACATGATTGGAACCCGTGGATCAGACAAGGTTAGAACTTTGTCATTAAAGTACCTACCTATTTGAGAATCTATTGCTACTTTTTTTGTTTGTTTTCAAACAATCATCTACATTCTTGTAGAGAAGCTTGTTTTGAGCAGGTTGCGCAGGTTCCAGTTGGAACTGTTATTCATTTAGTCAGTGGCGCACTTCCTACATTAGTGAGCAATAATTCAATCACTTCTATGGATCCTTGGGAAATACCCATCGCTGTTGAGGATACTCCATCACTTGCAGAACTAAATGAGCGAAGAAACAATAAGGTAAAACCATCACATATGTTGAATAAGGTTGAAGATGTGCAATGCGAAGAACAGGAGAATGATGAATGGTGGAAAGATGATGATGATGATGATGATGAGTGGTGGAAAGCTGACAACAAAACTGAGGAAGCTAAGGACTGGCATTTTGAGTTAGAGGAATCTGTGCAATATTCAGTTGCAGAATTAACCGAACCAGGGCAGCGAATATTAGTTGCTCGGGGAGGGGCTGGTGGTCTCGGTAATGCTGCTCTTAATAAAGACATCAAATACCGAAGCCTCATGAACTTAAATGGTTCATCTAATGCACAAACCTTAGATAACGATGAGTTATTTTCACTGATTGCTGGCTCATCAGGCTCAGATTCAATCCTCATATTGGAGCTCAAGAGCATTGCTGATGTTGGGCTTGTGGGAATACCGAATGCCGGTAAAAGCACTCTGCTAGGCGCAATTTCGCGAGCCAATCCTGCAGTTGGCCATTATGCTTTTACTACTCTAAGGCCAAACATAGGGAATTTGAACTATGATGACTTCTTCTCAGTATCAGTAGCTGATATTCCTGGACTTATAAGAGGAGCTCATGAAAATAGAGGACTTGGTCATGCTTTCTTGAGGCACATTGAGCGCACCAAGGTTCTGGCTTATGTTGTGGATTTAGCTGCGGCTTTGGACGGAAAGAAGGGTATAATGCCATGGGAACAACTGAGAGACTTGGTTTTGGAGCTTGAACATCACAAGGTGGGTTTATCCAAACGGCCATCACTGATAGTTGCAAACAAGATTGATGAGAAAGGTGCAGAGGATGTCTATGAAGAACTGAAGATGAGGGTCCTGGATGTTCTCATATTACCTGTCTGTGCTGTGTTAGGAGAAGGTGTTCAAGAGTTAAAAGTTGGACTTAGAGAGCTAATGGAGGGAACTGAAACTAGATGTCTGGAATTGAGTAACATTATATTGGATTAGATTTTTTATTTTTTTTTTTGTTCTGTGAGTGATTGATTTGATGAAGATTGTTTGCTGCTAAATTAAGTGCTTTGAAAGTTCTTCATCTTCATCTGTTGGATTGGATTTCTTCGCATCTCTTTAGAAGTTCTTTTGTTTTCCTGGTACTAATGCTGGAGAGTTAATGTATTCCACTGGGCGCAATGGTGCTTCTTGTGTTGGTAAGCATGTGTAATGAAACAAGACCCTATTAGAAGGATAGATGTATTACACTTGAAAAGATTGAGGTAGATTTAAAAAGACAATTAAGACTCCGTTTAAGACAGCTTTTTTATTATTCTCTAAAAAAAAAATTAGTAAAAAATTTCTTGTTTAAGAAATTTTTTACTATAAAGTTATTTTAAAAATCATTATGAAAGTCGTCACAAATGAAGCTTAAAAAGTATTTTAAAAATTCCTAAAAATAATAAAAATGATCTTTTTTTAATTAGATTTAGATGATAATTTAATTCTTAATAGAAGACAATGAAGAATAAACTCATTTAGCGGATCCAACATAATAATAGGATAAAAAAATGCTTGTTATTATTGTTGAAAAAGAAAATTTTAGAATCTCCTATTTCTCTTTATTGCAATATATATATATAATTAAAAGTTTGGTTAAAAATAATATCAAAATTGAAATTTGAAATTGGCCAATCCTATTTTGAGAGAAACCAAAATTGGAGGATTGTAATTTGTCTTCATTTCTTAAATTATATTTCCGGAATTATGGAAAGTTTTCTGTTTAGTTTATTGCGTGTGGTGAACTTATTGTGATTTTTAATTTCTCAGTTCAATTTGATAGCCTCTTCAGGATAATTACTATCATAGCCACTGCAAAACGTATGGGAGCAACTTTATCCATCCTCGTCACAGCCATCATGGCATAATTAGAAGGTTATTTGATTAAAAATAATTGTATAAATTTGTATTTATATTTAATTTTAGATTAAATATGTGAATTAATTATATAATCTACAAATTTGTCAATTAATAGAAATTTTGTTTAGTTATAATAATAATTTATTCTCTTTTATACTTAAACTGTTATTATATTTGGCATAGTGTAGTGTAACAAATGGTTTTTTTTTTTATTATTATTATTTTAACAGTGTAACAAATGGTAATTTTTAGGTATGGGTGTTAATTTCGGGTCACAGGTCGGGTTCGGGTCGAACCCAGAATTGAACTGGCACTGTTCAGGTTAACCTGAACCCGACCCGTTTGTAAAAACGAGACGGTTTTTGGGACCCGAACTCGACCAGTTTCGGTTTCGAGTCAACCCAAATCTAAACAGAATTTTGATTCGACTTGAAGGAACATCGTCGAGCTCCTTCCGGCAAGGCAGTGAGCTGTCCGGCTGCCCCGACTTCCAATTTGATAGGAAAGAACATTGTCGGAGTAAGATAAGGAGCTCCCATCGCCGGAGGAAGATAGCGCAGCAGTGGCGGGCGAGCACGCCGGGCAGCAGTGGCGACTGCCTCGAAGGAGGCGAACTAGCGTGACTGGCGCCTGACAGAGTGATGGACTGAGGCTCTAAGCGACTCGACGCGTTGTAGGCTCGTAGCATCGCATCATTTCGCGAGCAGGGCAGGTACGACATAAGGGCAGAGCAGTTTTCGAGTCAATTTCGAGTCGAGTTCAGGTTTTTGGGTCAACCCGAAGCCGACTCAAAACTCAAATCTAGTCAGATTTTTGAACCCGAACCGACCCGTTTGCTATCAAGGTCATCCCGAACCCAAATTTTTTCAAGTCGGGTTTGATTCGTGTCAAAATTTGACAACCCTATTTTTAGGTCAGATTATTTTTTATTTAAATTTAATTAAGATTATAATTATTTGATTTATTTTAAAATAAATATAAATTAATTTTAATTAAATCGTCATTATGAGATTCATTTTAAAATAAATTTAATGGCTATTAAATGCATAATGATCAAATTTTTTTAGACAAAATATGTTGACCTAAATTTTGAAAAATTTTGAATTTAAATATTTTGATGAAAATTTAATTAAGATGAGTTTTAGGGATATTAAATTTTGTTTAAATAAATATAATAAATTATTAATCAGATCATTTTAAAGCAAATTAAAAGTTTGAATACAGACAAATAATTTTATTGGGGCATCAAAACCAAAATTTTTCACGAAAATCTCTATTTTTTTTAGCACACGTGTTTTGCACATAAGAAAAGTTGGGATTGACATTTTGTTTGTGATGACAGCCGGAGTTCCTGTAATCATGTCGGCGGCGTCAAGAAAATTTCACGATTGATTGAAATAATTAAATATTCTTAATTACTACTCATGGGTTATTTGATTTGCTGTATATATATATATATCTTCAAAAAATTTATCTTGATCGGGCAGGAATCTTGAGGCAAAATTAAGCCGGAAACTTAAAAAATTAAATCCGGGATCATCTGAACTCCAATTTCAGCAAACTTGTGGTCAAACTGAGCGTCTCAAGAATACAAACCCAACGACACCAAATTTGACTCAATCCGAGTCCAAATGAGTCCAAATCAAGGACCCGAAGCGCTATTTGAAGATTCATACCACTGTTTTAGTTACCAAACGATTTTTAAATATGACGAGCTTATAGTCGAATCGAGCGACTCGATGAGACGAATCCAACAAGCCCAACATCCCTGAATTCCAAAATCAGTAAAGCCTCCAAATGTCTGGCGAACGGTCTATGATCAAGGGATTCAATATCGGCCGTCCATCCGACCACTCCTAATTTACCCTTGATCTATCACCTATTTACAGGTCGTGCCACTCCAAAAATCTATAAATAGACCCCTCATTTCTCTTGAAAGGGGACAAAAATCAAGAAAGAGAAGAAGATAAGATAAGAAAGAGAAGGAAGAAGCTCCTCCTCAACCACCGCCGGATCTTTGCCGGACCACCGCTGGAGCTTCGCCGAACCACCACCTGAGGCCCTCACCTTCGCCGGACCACCACCTGAGGCCCTCACCTTCACCGGACCACCACCTGAGGCCCTCACCTTCGTTGGACCACCACCTGAGACCTTCGCCTTCGCCGGACCACCACTTGACGCGCTCGCCTTCACCAAATCATCACCTCAGGCCTAGAGTTCTGCCAGACCATTACCTGAAGCCCGAAGTTCTGCCAGTCTATCACCTGACTCTCGGACTTCTATCGTACAATTATTACTTGTAATCTGATCGCCCTTGGAGGCGAATCAACTCGTTGTAACCAACTCAAGTTCTAGTGGAATCATTTTTAATTGGGTCAGGCCCCGTGGTTTTTCCCCTTTTTTCAGGGCTTTCCACGTAAAAATCTTGTGTTTTCTGTGTGTGAGCTAGATATTCGTAAAATCTTGTGTTTTCTGTGTGTGAGCTAGATATTCGTGCAACGCTAAGACATAGTATTCTAACTTATCGCCGCGTATATTCTAGCCCGCAACATCTATATATATTTCCAAGGCATTGTTGGAAAATCCAAAGCATTGTTGGAAGGTTCAAACCACAATTTGGATTACCAAAAGGTTTCAAAACATAACATGCTTATAGTCGAATTGAGCAGCTCGAAGAGACAAATCCAACAAACCCAAGATCGCCAAATTCCAATATCATTAAGACCTTCAAATGTCTGATAAACGATCCATGATCAAGGGATTAAATATCGACCGTCCATCCAAACCACTCTATATTTTCCCTTAATCCTCCTTTTTTTATGTGTCATGCCACTCTTAGAAAGCTATAAATAGCCCCTCATTTCTCTTAAGAGGGAACCCAAGCAAGAAGAAGAAGAGAAGAGAAGAAGAGGAGGGAAGAAGCTCCTCCTCGACCACTGCCAGAGATTCGCTGAACTTTCATGTGACGTCGGAGTTCGGACCAATTTTCAAGTGACGCCGGAGTTCTGCACGACTTTCAAGTGACGTCAGAGTTTCGCTTGACTTTCAAGTGAAGTCAGAGTTTCGCCCTACTTTCAACTGACGCTAAAGTTCCGCCTGACTTTTAAGTGATGCTGGAGTTCTGTCCGACCTCCAAGTAACATTAGAACTCTCTCTGAAAAACAACAGACATCAGTTTTCGGATATAAGTATTTTGATATCCATGTGCAACTGCATTTCAACCATAGAGTTGATTATTGTAATATGATCATCTTAAATTTTTAGGATGAGTCAGCCTCTTGTAACTCAAGCAAACACTAGTGAAATTCTTTCAACTAGGCATCGCCCCATAGTTTTTCCCTTTTTAGGGCTTTTCATGTAAAAATCCTTGTGTTTTATATATTTTATGTTTATGTGCTGGATATCCGTACAACGCTGAGATGAAAAATTTTAACTCTATCGCCGCGTATATTCTACCCCATAACAGTTTGGCGCGGTCTATGGGAAACACTATCCCATAATTCTAAGTGTTGCTTCGATGGAAAATAAGGGTAGCAATCATATCTTGGATCCCACCAATCCAAGAATCAGTCTATGAATCATAGATGCCCAATATCTTCCTGTTTTTATCTTAGGGGGAAAAAATATTACTAGAGAAGGAACCTTAGGACTTTCCCTGGAGGAGCAAATCTGAAAGATGGAGGAATCTCAAAATAAGATCCTACAACTCCTACGAGAGAATCGTCAACCCATGATAGCATAATGTGAGTAAGTTCTTCTCCCTCGAGCTCCACCACTGGCTGAAGATATTCAAATCAAACCTCTTCAAGAAGAGATTCCTCTTCCCCCACCAAAAAGACATCCACAATCACATCAAGATAATGAATTTACTAACATAGTAAGTTCTACCCATCATTCATACATAGGTCGGCAACCTCGCATTCCTTAAAACCTCCTAGAAGACTTAGCCTAGCCGCATGTTGTTGAGCTCCCTCGCAACGCCCTACGTCATGAACTGTGAAGATTGGTTTAGGAAGAATTCCCTGTAGGAGGTGTAAAATAAACTCTTCATCAATGGGACTTCTATGAGTCATCACCTCTAACTAAAGCCATTCTTCAGCACCTCATTTCAATTAGATTCAAACTACCGAGCATTGAGTCCTATAACGGGACATCCAACCCTTATGAGCATATAAATTATTATAGAACCATCATGCATATCCATGGAGCCTCGGATACACTCCTCTGTAGGTTTTTCTTGCTACCCTCAAAGGACAAGCTCGAATGTGATCCTATTCGCTACCATCCAGAACGATCCCTATATTAATCAAATTGGTCAAAGTGTTCGTCAAACAGTTTGTCACCAATCAAAAAATTGCTAAGAATTCATCCCACCTCTCTGAGATTCACCAAAATGAAGAATAATCATTGAAGGAGTATTTTCAATAATTTTTCATTGAGGCTCGGCAAATTCCAGGAGTATATCCTGAATTACTTAGAGGAGTCTTTCTTGGAGGCCTCTATCCTGGCCACTTCTATTCATCACTCATGTGATACACAGTTCATTCATATGCCAACTTAATTCATCGTGTGGAGGCACAAATCTCTATAAATGAAGTCATAAATGCTCACAAAAAATAATTTAAGCAAATAAATGGAAAATACAAAAATGCACTTGGGATAGATAATTCATTCTCACGATAAAAAAAAATAAGGAAATAATAATCTACCTCATAAGCCCCTGTTGTCACGACACAAGTTTTAATAAGAAAAAGAGTAGACACCTCTCAATATTAAGATAGTTGCTATTTGCATGTTTTACATTTTTGCAACTTGTATAGTTTTGATGATTCCAAACATTATTGTTCAAATGTGTAGTTATCTCCTAACAATTTTAGAAGATTTGTATTTGCTCTTGTGTGTACTAACATTTCAGGAAAATCGAACTCCAGACTATGAAGACTTCAAATCAAATTCAACATGAGATACTTTGTGAATTTGAAGCTTGTACTTTTCTTTGAATTAAAATTTGAAAGGGAGTGATTGTAATTGAGTGAATAAAAACATACACACACACATAAAGAGATCATATAAAATTTATACTGATCGTACGGGATGATATCAGATCGAACAGGACGATCAAACAGTTATCTCCTATTGAGCACATGGAACGAATAGGAACTGACTTTAAAAATTTTTCTAAGTCCTATTCGTCCAGGACGAAATTAAATATCGTCCAGGACGATTTGTCCTCTGTAAAATTTTCGTCCAGACAAAATTAAATATCGTCTAGGACGATCGGCTCTCTGTAAAATTTTCATCCAGACGAAATTAAATTATCGTACATGACGATTTGCTCTCTGTAAAATTTTCGTCTAGACGAAGTTAAATTATCGTCCAGGACGATCTGTTCTCTATAAAAATTTCGTCAGGACGAACCAATTTTCGTCCAGACGATACAACCGACTTAGGACGGTTTTTTCTGCAGTTTCTAGAACCGACCTTGTAATAACCGTTTGTACCGGACGAACTTAGTTCGTACGGGACGATCAGCTTGTACGAAGACATTTCGTACACATATTCAAATAAGGTCGTTACAAAGCTTTTAAGTAATATCGTACGGGACGATCCACGATCGTACGGGATCATCCACGATCGTACGGAATTGAAAACTTGCAGTTTTTGGACGGTTTTTCTTGTCTTTTGTATAAATAGTCCAAATTAGACTGCCACCTTATCTTTTTGTCATTTGATCTTCGTGCTTCTTGAGGGAATAGCTAAGGAGAAAGTGTGAGAGTGCATTCAAAGGAGGATTCCTACCACTGGAGCGTGAAGGCTTCACTTGGAGTTTAAATGTAAGAATCTCTACTTGTGAATTGGGATTACTTCACTCTTTTCTTTCTTCCTTCTAGATTTCTTATGAGAAGATCTGTCAAGGAGATCCGGTTCGCTGCCAACACTTGGAGAGTGTGAATAGCCGAAGGGTTCGCTGCCTACACTTGGGGAGTGTGAATAGCCGAAGGGTTCGCTGCCTACACTTGGAGAGTGTGAATAGCCGAAGGGTTCGCTGCCTACACTTGGAGAGTGTGAACAGTCGAAGGGTTCTCTGCTCACACTAGGAGAGTGTGAAAGGACGAACAGTTCTCTTCCAACACTGGGGATTGTGTGAAAGGACGGATGGTTCTCTACCGCACCGGGTAGTGGTGAAAAAAGTGTTTTGTAAAGGCTTCTCCTCCTTGCTGTGGGTGCAAAAGGAGAGTCACTATTGGTATTAGTGCAATACTCAGAGGGTGCCTCTGGGGAGTGGATGTAGGTCTGGTTTTAGACCGAACCACTATAAATCTGGTGTCATTTACTTTACTGTTTTTACGTTTCCGCATTTTATTTTTAATTTTAAGAACTCTGTGGTTGAAAAACATTTTCTAGAAAAACTCAGAAGAAAAAAATTTCATTTCGGTTCAACTTAAATTCAAAGAGGGATTAAAAATTTTAAACTACTAATTCACCCCCTCCCCCCCTCTTGGTAGCCTTGGGACATTAACTTAGGTTTAACAACCTATTTACTAGACTCAACAAGTGGTATCAGAGCATCGTTTCAAAATCATAAGTTTGAACTACTTTTTGATTAACGTAGATGGCTACTTTCGGAAACCGAAACACACCTGAGGGTTACTCAATAACTAGACCTCCACTGTTTGACAATATTCCTTTTGATTTTTGGAAAACACGCATGTCTACTTTCTTACAGTCACTTGATTATCGTATGTGGATTCTAGTCCAGGAAGGTTACACAAAACTAACTAGATTAGTTGATGGAGTTAGGGTAGAAACACCTTTTGCAGATTTGACTATAGAAGAACGTGACTTAGCACAATTAAATGCCAAATATTTAAATAGTTTCTTTTGTGCTTTAAAATCTGAAGACTACATGCGGGTTTCCACTTGCAAAAGCGGAAAGGACATATGGGATAGACTTTGTATAACTTATGAGGGGACTAATAAGGTTAAGCAATCAAGACTCAATATCTTGTTACATGACTATGAATTATTTCGCATGAAACCTAATGAATCTATTTCTGACATGTACACAAGATTCACACAAATAGTCACTTCTTTGCATGCACTTGGTAGGGAATTAACTAATGCTGAAATGGTTAATAAGATTCTTCGTTGTTTACCTACTGCTTATGATGCTAAAATTACTGTAATTACAGAGTCTAAAGATCTAAACATTTATTCTATTGACAATCTTCTTGGTTCACTCATTGCTTATGAGCAAGGAGTAAGTCAAAGAAAGATTGATGCATGTGAACCACGAAAGGAGAAGAATATTGCACTAAAGGTGGATGAGTCAGAGAGTGAACACTCACAACCTGAGGATGAAGACGATATTGCATTAATAACTAGACAATTCAGAAGCTTTTTAAAGAGCAAGCAGAAGAGACGCCAGCAATGGAATAGAGGTAAGTTTAACAGAAATGGCAAAGTTTCTAATGAAGTGATTTGTTATGAATGCAGGAAACCAGGTCATATCAAGACTGAATGTCCAAAACTAAAAGCCACTCCTAGCAAGGAGAAGGTAGAGGAGAAACCAATTGTAAAGAAGAGCAAGAAGAAGTTTCAAAGAGCTTTTTGGGCGGACTCAGCTTCAGACTCATCTGAGACTGAAAAAGAAGAAGAAGTCACCAACCTTTGCTTGATGGCAGATAATGTTGATCACTCAGATCAAGAAGAGGTATGTGACTTAACCTATGATGAATTATTTGAAGTTTCTGAACACATGCATGATGCATATAGGAAAATGAAAAAGATGCATGCTAGTTTAAGTTTAGAACTAGAAGAGCTTAAAAGGGAACATGAAGTCCTTAGGAAAGATCATGCTTTAATAGATGACAACCACATGAAATTACTTGATGAATATGATGACTTGAATAAGAATTTTGAGAATTTAAAATCATCCTATGCTGAACTTGAAAAAGATTTTAAAAATTTTAAGGATGAATCTGAGAGCAAAACATATCGAATCAATTATACAAATCGAATTTTGAAAGATATGAATTCATTTTATAAATTGACAATAAGAGCTCTCGAGGATAATAGGAATCCCCCTAAATTTGAAGATTTTACAAATCCTAAATATTATCCTAAATTTATGAAATCCCTTAGGAGACAATCAAATGGAAGAAAACTTAGGAATATTTTTCCTAATGTTAAATATAATAATTATAGATTTTTGGGACATATATCTCACACCTGTACTTTGAAGATGAAATATAATTTGGTGTGGAGACCTAAGATGCATAAACTTAGACATATCATACATGCATCTGATTATAAATTGCTAAAAGGTGAACCCAAACTTGTTTGGGTTCCCAGGTCTACCATTTGAGAATTTTGTAGGGTTGCTCTCACACAAGACCTCGTGGGAGCATATGGTACCTGGACAGCGGATGTTCAAAGCATATGACTGGAGATACTGCTCAATTCATAACGCTGGAAGCCAGGAGTGGAGGCAATGTTACACTTGGAGATAATACCACAAAGAAAGTGGTTGGATCAGGTATGACTGGAAATTTTAAAAACTTTTTTATAGACAATGTGTTATTAGTTGAAGGCTTAAAACATAATCTGTTAAGTATAAGTCAGCTATGTGACAAGGGATATAATGTAAAATTTTTACCTACTAGCTGCATTTTAAGCCTAAATGGGAAAGAAGTTTTAAATGGAAAAAGGGTAAATAATGTTTACATGCTAGATTTAAATTATATTCAATCTCCTACTGTTTTTTGTTGAAAACTGTTTCTGATGAGTCATGGCTTTGGCATAGGAGACTTTGTCATTCTAGTATGAAAAACCTTAGGAGAATTACCCAAAAGAATTTAGTGAGAGGTATACCAAAATTAGACTTTACTAAGGACCACCTTTGTGATGCATGTCAATTAGGAAAATAAGTGAAGTCCTCTTTTAAGTCCAATAAGGATCTTAGGACCAGTAAACCTTTGGAAATTCTTCACATGGATCTTTTTGGACCAGTAGGAACTGTAAGTCTAGGAGGGAAGGTATACGGATTTGTTATAGTGGATGATTTCTCAAGATTCACTTGGGTTAGATTTCTTTTTCATAAAAATGAATCATTTGAAGAATTCAGAAATTTTTTAACTTGGATTCAAAGAAAACTAGGATGTGAAATAATTTCTTTACAAAGTGATCATGGAGGAGAATTTGAAAATGAAAGATTTGAAAATTTTTGTAAAGAAAAAGGGATTGATCACAATTTTTCTGCACCTAGAACCCCTCAACAAAATGGGGTAGTTGAAAGGAAAAACAGAACATTAATAGAAGCCGCCCGAGCAATGTTGGCAGAATACTCACTTCCTAGATATTTTTGGGCTGAGGCGGTTAGCACTGCATGTTATGTTCTGAATAGGGTGAATGTGAGATCGAATTTAAATAAAATACCCTATGAGTTGCTAAAAGGTATAACACCAAATTTGTCTCATTTGCATGTTTTTTGTTGCAAGGTGTTCATTCATAATAATGGAAAATCTGCCTTAGGAAAATTTGATCCAAAATCAGATGAATGAATTTTTGTTGGATATTCAAGTGTTGGAAAATCTTATAGGATATTCAACAAAAGAACCTTAGTAATTGAAGAAACCACACATGTTGTATTTAATAAATCTGGAAATTTGGAAGAGCTAAATGTTGTTGAAGATGAGATTGAGGAAAACTCTCAAAAGATTGATAGAATAAATTTGGAAGAAGATGTGGAAGAGAATTTGGAAAGAGAAAATCCTTTGCCTAGAGATTTGAGATTTTCTAAAAATCACCCAAGGGAATTGATTATAGGTGAACCTAGTGAGGGTGTTAGAACTAGGCGTGGATTAAACAAGGAAGTCAATCATTCATCCTTCATTTCAACTATAGAACCCACTAATATTGATCAAGCACTTTCTGATGAATTTTAGATATTAGCCATGCTAGAAGAGTTGAATCAATTTGTAAGAAATAAAGTTTGGGAATTAACTACAAGGCCAAAAGATCAAATTGTTGTTGGAACCTAGTGGGTGTTCAAAAATAAAATGAATGACTCAGGAGTAGTCATTAGAAATAAGGCTAGATTAGTTGCTAAGGGGTATAATCAAATTGAATGAATTGATTTTGAGGAGACTTTTGCCCCTGTAGCTAGACTTGAAGCAATTAGGGTTTTACTTGCCTTTGCCTGTTTTAAAGGTTTTAAATTGTTTCAAATGGATGTCAAAAGTGCATTTTTAAATGGGGTAATTGAAGAAGATGTTTTTTTAGAATAACCTCCAGGTTTTGAAAATTCTAAATACCCAAATCATGTTTTCAAGTTACAAAAGGCTTTATATGGATTGAAACAGGCACCCAGGGCTTGGTATGAGAGGTTAAGCACCTTCCTACTTGAAAGATCTTTTGAAAAAGGAAGTGTGGATACAACTCTCTTTTTAAAGAAATTTGGAAAGGATATTCTCATTGTTCAAATTTATGTGGATGATATCATTTTTGGATCTTCAAATAAAAATCTTTGTGATGACTTTTCTGAAACAATGAGTAATGAATTTGAAATGAGTCTAATAGGAGATTTAAATTACTTTCTAGGCTTTAGCATTAAGCAACTTGAGGAAGGTACATTTCTTAGTCAAACTAAATATATTAAGGACATACTCAAAAAATATGAAATGGACAATGCTAAACCTGTTAGTACACCAATGAGTTCCTCAGTACAGTTGGATAAGGACCTTAAGGGAAAATCTGTTGATCAAAAGAAATTTAGAGGGATAATTGAATCTTTACTTTACTTGACTGCTAGCCGACCAAATATTATGTTCGGTGTTTGCTTATGTGCTAGATTTCAATCAGATCCAAAAGAATCACATTTGACAGCAGTGAAAAGGATATTAAGATATTTACTAGGAACTTAGAACTTAGGAATTTGGTATCCTAAGTTTAGCTCTTCATTTGAAATTATTGGTTATTCAGATTCTGACTTTGCAGGCTATAGAGTGGATAGGAAAAGCACTTCTGAAACATGTCAATTCATTGAAAATTCATTAGTTACATGGTCTAGTAGAAAACAAAATTCAGTGGCTCTATCTACTGCAGAAGCAGAATACATTGCATTAGGAAGTTGTGTGGCACAAGTACTTTGGTTAAAATAATAGTTGATTGATTTAGGATTAACTATAGGCACTATTCCAATTTATTATGATAATACTAGTGCTATTTGCATTTCTAAAAATCCTATTCAACATTCTAGAACCAAACACATTGACATAAGGCATCATTTCATAAGGGATCATGTATCCAAGAGAGAAATTGAACTTACTCATGTTTCAACTGAAAATCAACTTGCAGACATTTTTACAAAACCTTTAGCCTTTGATACCTTCAGTACATTAAGAACAAGGCTTGGTGTTATTGATTTGAATGCTTAAATAAAAATGTTTTTTGCAACATTGATATTTATGTTTTCTTCGTGTATTTGTTTTTGTTTTGTTTTGAATTTAGTGATTTTTGTGTGTTTTGAATGAGTTTAATTTAGAGTCTGTGGTTTTGTTTTTGTTTTCTGTGTTTTGAATGTTTAGTTTGTTTTAGTTTGATAAAAATTCAAAAAATCCAAAATGTGTGGAAATTGTCCAGGATGAAATTTTTCGTACGGGACGATGTGTGTAAAATTCAGTTTGCGTGATTTTAAACGCCTTGAGAGCAGTTTTTAATGTTGTTCGTCTGTACGATCTGATGATCGTCCAGGACGAATATTTTTTCTCAAACGTCGGGACGATTGAATGCAGCAGTTGAGTGGATAAGGCAGTTTTAATTGTGAAGTTCGTCCGTACGAACTTTTTGTTCGTCCAGACGAACAGACGTCGATTCATAGTAGGGGACGGTTTTCAACTGACATTAAAACGAATTAACTTTTGATCGTCTGTACGAAATTTTTTTGTCAGTACGATCGGTCAAGTCAAAAAGTCTGTACGAAAGGACGTATCGTAAGTTGTGTTGATTACAAAAAGCCGTTATATTTTGGATGAATTTGATCATCTGTACGAAATTTTTTCATCCAGACGAACAATAATTTTTGTCCAGGACGAACTGTTTTCGTCCAGGACGAACGTATCATTTTCTTTAAATAAGAAGGCTTTCCAACTCATCAATCACAACTCCAAACTTCACTTTCAATCACTTTCAACTTCAAATCGACAATGGCCTTCTCAAGCAAGAGACAAAAAGTGTTGGCGAAGAAACCCCACAGGGATTCTTCTGAAAACTTCCTTTCAAAGGCAAACGAGGAATCCTTTCCTCATTTTGCATCTGCCAAAATTACACCTTCTCACATTTTGATTCAAAGCGAGATAAATTTTAAGGTAATGCACATTTTTGCTTCCACCCAGTTTGGATTCATTCTTTCTCTCGTCCACCTCTACAACAAACAAACCTTTCTCTTTTTTCTAGCCAATATGAGTTTTAATTCCGACCACTCCTCAATAAGTTCTTTTGTTTTCAAACAAAAAGTTGAAATCACTAAGCACGACTTAGGTGCCTTTCTAAACTTAAGAACTGAAGGATATAGAGCTCACACCCTTATGAATGAGAACACCTTCAAATGGTATGAAGTCAATAGGGTGATTAGGGAAAATGGCCTAACATATCATATTCCTAAAGTTTCAGGAATGACCAAAAATGCTCGAATCATCCAGCACATTCTTCGATCTTCAATTATTCCTAAAGCTGGTGATAGGATCAATATTACCCCACTCCTTTCTGTTGTGACTTTTTTGATTATGGATCGTAAGCCTATCGATGAAGCCCAACTTATCCTAGACCATCTTTATGGGCTTTCAAAAATTGGGCATGCAGAACAGAAAAGAAAAATGAATATTTCATTAGGACACTTAGTTACCTATGTTTTGGAAAAGAAATACAACCTAGTGCATCCTGATGAAGAATATGAGGAGCTAGTTTACTACAATGATGCTTCTTTTAGAGCAATCTTCAAGGAGCAAAAAGAGAAAGCACCTGCTAGTGCTTCTGAAGAAGAAGAAGAAGGAGAACAATCATCTGCACCTTAATCAAATTATCAAAATTTGGTTGAGAAATTTGACAGACTTGAGACTCATTTTGATCAAAGATTTGATCAAATTGATGCTCAACTTCTGCAGCAGCAACAGGACATTGGTAGTATCAAAAATGAAGTTCATGAAATCAATACCAATGTTATGTTGATGACTTCCTACTTCAACCTATTCGGTGGCATTCCTCCTCCTCCAGAAGAAGAATAGAGAATGAGTGATGATTTTCTTTATGTTTGTTGTATTTGTGTTTGTATTAGTGTTTGTTCTAGTATTTGTGTTTGTTTGTTCTAGTGTTTATTTTAGTTGTGTTTGTTAAGTTTTAAAAAAGTTCAGTGTATTTTTTTGTATTGATATTATGAAATGATCTTGTAATCTTTTTCATCAATATCAATATATGTTGTATTTGCTTTAAATTTGGATTGTTTTTTAAATGTGTTTAGTTTTTATGAATTTCATTAGTCTTTTTAATCTTTATTGTTCTTAAATTAGATTGTAATTTGAGATTAATGTCATTAGATAATCTAGACTTTCTAAATTTAAAATTTGTTTATAACTTGTTATAATTAGAATTTTTAATTTAATGTCTATTCATTTAGATTACATTAAATTTAATATTATTATTGCAATTAAGATATTTTCTTATTTTGTATTTGTTTGATCAAGTGATATTTATGCACTTAGAAAAATTTGAAATTTTAGATTATTGATCTTGGAAAGAATTGGTATCAATTACTCTTGAAAATTGTACAAAGAGTACAAAAATCAAAAGGAATGCGCAAAGGTTCACAAATGTGAAAAAGAGGCACAAAATAAGCCCAATGTAAAAAGATGCACAAAAATGTGCCAAAAATTTGAAAAAGATGCGCAAAGCGCTACATGTGGTAATTCTCTTCTTTCCAAATTCTTTCAATCTCTTAATTCAAATTGATCTTATGTTCATTTATATTCTATTGAACTTTGAAATATAGAATTTTTTATTCATCTCTCTTGTAATGATTTTTTATATTCAAATGTCTAAATTGAATCATGTTTTTGATAAATTCTTCTTACTTACAATATTATATCACTTCTTAAACTCTATGTATTTCTATGATTTACCTAATATTATTAATTTTAAATTACATACCTTATGTCAATCATCATTTAGATTAAATTTTCAAATGAATTTCATATAATTACTTACATTTCTCGTCTATTTCTTCTTCACTTTTTGTTGTTGTCAAAAAGGGGGAGAAATTTGTGTTTGTATGTTTTGTTTTTTGTATTCTGATTTTATTAGCTTTTGTATTCTGATCTTGTAGCTTTTGTGATTTTGTGTCATTTGTGCTTGTGTTATTGTCTTGTATTTTTTATCTTTTGTTAAAATTTTTTTAAAAACAAAAAATTGTGTTCTTTGATTCAAAATGCCTCCTTATTTTCATGTATTCATCAATTCAGGGGGAGTTTAGGAGATTTGTTTAAATTGAAATCATACAAACAATAATTATTTTGTCATCATCAAAAAGGGGAGATTGTTAAGATAGTTGCTATTTGCATGCTTTACATTTTTGCAACTTATATAGTTTTGATGATTCCAAACATTATTGTTCAAATGTGTAGTTATCTCCTAACAATTTTAGAAGATTTGTATTTGCTCTTGTGTGTACTAACATTTCAGGAAAATCTAACTCCAGATTATGAAGACTTCAAATCAAATTCAATATGAGATACTTTGTGAATTTGAAGCTTGTACTTTTCTTTGAATTAAAATTTGAAAGGGAGTGATTGTAATTGAGTGAATAAAAACATACACACACACATAAGGAGATCATATAAAATTTATACTGATCGTACGGGACGATATCAGATTGTACAGGACGATCAGACAGTTATCTCCTATTGAGCACATGGAACGAATAGGAACTGGCTTTAAAAATTTTTTTAAGTCCTATTCGTTCAGGACGAAATTAAATATCATCCAGGACGATTTGTCCTCTATAAAATTTTCGTACAGACGAAATTAAATTATCGTACATGACGATTTGCTCTCTTTAAAATTTTTGTCCATACAAAATTAAATATCGTCCAGGACGATCAGCTCTCTGTAAAATTTTCGTCCAGACGAAATTAAATTATCGTACATGACGATTTGCTCTCTGTAAAATTTTCGTCCAGACGAAATTAAATTATCGTCCAGGACGATCTGTTCTCTGTAAAAATTTCATCCGGACGAACCAATTTTCATCCAGACGATACAACCGACTTAGGACGGTTTTTTCTGCAGTTTCTAGAACCGACCTTGTAATAACCGTTCATACCAGACGAACTTAGTTCGTACGGGACGATTAGCTTGTACGAAGACATTCCGTACACATATTCAAATAAGGTCATTTCAAAGCTTTTAAGTAATATCGTCCAGGACGATCCACGATCGTACGGGACGATCCACTGCGTACAGAATTAAAAACTTGCAGTTTTTGGGCGGTTTTTCTTGTCTTTTCTATAAATAGTCCAAATTAGACTGCCACCGTATCTTTTTGTCATTTGATCTTCGTGCTTTTTGAGAGAATAGCTAAGGAGAGAGTGTGAGAGTGCATTCAAAGGAGGATTCCTACCACTGGAGCGTGAAGGCTTCACTTGGAGTTTAAAGGTAAGAATCTCTACTTGTGAATTGGGATTACTTCACTCTTTTCTTTCTTCCTTCTAGATTTCTTGTGAGAAGATCTGTCAAGGAGATCCGGTTCGCTGCCGACACTTGGAAAGTGTGAATAGCCGAAGGGTTCGCTGCCTACACTTGGAGAGTGTGAATAGCCGAAGGGTTCGCTGCCTACACTTGGAGAGTGTGAACAGCCGAAGGGTTCTCTGCCCACACTAGGAGAGTGTGAAAGGACGAACGGTTCTCTGCAAACACTGGGGATTGTGTGAAAGGACGGACGATTCTCTGCCGCACCGGGTAGTGGTGAAAAGAGTGTTTTGTAAAGGCTTCTCCGCCTTGCTGTGGGTGCAAAAGGAGAGTCACTATTGGTATTAGTGCAATACTCAGAGGGTGCCTCTGGGGAGTGGATGTAGGTCTGGTTTTAGACCGAACCACTATAAATCTGGTGTCGTTTACTTTAATGTTTTTACGTTTCTGCATTTTACTTTTAATTTTAAGAACTCTATGGTTGAAAAACATTTTCTAGAAAAACTCAGAAGAAAAAATTTTCATTTCGGTTCAACTTAAATTCAAAGAGGGATTAAAATTTTTAAACTACCAATTCACCCCCCCCCCCCCCCTCTTGGTAGCCTTGGGACATTAACTTAGGTTTAACAACCTATTTACTAAACTCAACACTCAATACATCTCAAACCAATGTATTGATGGCTATTCGTGATTAAGAAAATATCATGTGGCCTAATCTTTTGAAGTTAAATATGGGGAATCAGGATCAGTACTATTATTTCCACCGTAATCATGGGCACACCATTGGAGCTTGTAAGTCGCTCAAAAATGAAATTAATTAACTTATTTGACAAGGCTACCTTTTCCATTTCATTTAAGATTCACCTGCTCGAGATGAGACTCGTTTCACTGGGGGAAAATCAATAACAGGAAAGAAAACCATTAAATAATATTCAAATGGTTGGTGAGATAAAATAACCATGCAACATGGGGCCTTAGTGTTAGCTACTTATCATATTTCATCGTATCTCTTTTATGTTAAATAGAGTATCACTTTGATATCCCTAATATTTTCTTCCTAGTTAAATATTGTGTTGTCCCCATTCATGTATCTTGTGTGTTGAATATAATGTAACTTATATATTCCTAAGTCATACTAGGGACTTATTGTATTATCTTACATGACTTAGTAATGTATTTCTCACTCTATTCTAATATTATGTTATTTTTTAAAAAGGATAAAAAATTACAATAAAAAAACTACTGATTAATATAATCTCTTTATCCATGATTTAAAAAATATATAATTTTTATTATGTCTCAATCACTAGATGATGAATCATAGGGGGATTTGATCTAACCTCTTCCATATAGGTTAACATCATCGAGCAAATCTCTGACATACAACCTCGGATATGTCTTACATCCTTAGTGGACTCTCTCGACATCTTCCATATAGATTAACGTCATCAAGCATGACTAACCTCGGATAGGACTAACATCCTTGGTGGATTCTCTCAACCTCTTTCATATAGGTTAACGTCATCGAGTAGGACTTTGACATACAACCTCAAATAGGTCTTTTACATCCTTAGTGGATTCTCTCGACCTCTTCCATATAGGTTAACATCATCGAGCATGACTCTGACATACAACCTCGGATAGGTCTTACATCCTTGGTGGATTATCTCGACCTCTTCCATATAGGTTAACATCATCGGGCAGGGCTCTTACATATAACCTCGGATAGATCTTACATCATTGATGGATTCTCTCGACCTCTTTCATATAAGTTAACATCATCGGGCAGGGGTCTAATATACAAGCTCGGATAGGTCTTACATTCTTGGTGGATTCTCTTGTTCTCTTCCATATATGTTAACATCATCGAGCAGGATTCTGACATACAATCTCAGATATGTCTTATATCCGTGTGGATTCTCTTGTCCTCTTCTATATAGGTTAACATCATCGAGCAGGGCTATGATATATAACTTTGAATAGGCCATATATTCTTGATGGATTCTCTTGACCTCTTCCATAGAGGTCAACATCATTGAGTAATGCTTTGAGTGGATAATATTTTCTCTTAAAAACATTTTATGAAAATGATTGATAAAATCATCACTCATATAAAGACCTTAGTAGTCTAACAATACCTTTAAAAATATGGGGGGCAATATATCAAAGTATATCTTCAAGATGCATAAATAATTCAACTTTCTCTAAGGGATAAGTTCTCAATTTCATATATAATATCAATAGAGTTACATAAATCCAACATCAGATTCGAGTGTACATCTATTATTACTTGAAGTTAAAATTAAAAAGTCCATTTACTTCATCCATTCAAGGATATATGATGTCGGCATACTTCTATATTGATGAATATTGCCTTTGCAAAATGTCATTGAACACCCGCCATCATTGACCCTTCATCTAATATATGACGGCAATCATATACTTCATATCATCAATTATCACCTTCTCACTCAACAACTGATAGCAGCATACCCTCCAACTTTCTCCTTCAGCTCTCAACTTGGTCGTTGGCTACTAATAGACTTCCACTCGATTGTCAATCATTGATGGACTTCCACTCAAATAACACCAAAATTCTCCCTATCTATTAATAACTTTTGGTTCTCCTCTTGAGTACTATTGCTACCAGATCTTCTCAAATTACCCTCGAATGCAAGAATCATTTAACCTTCTTTTGTCAAGGATAGTTTAGTGGAGAGAACAAACTCTCATCATGGCTTCTTTTATACAAAAGAGGGACATTGAAGCTTGATGGGGGAATGTCGCCTATCTCTGACAGTGGAATACCTCCAATTTAAGAAGAAGAACACACAAAAAGGAGGGAAAAATCTCCTTCTATATAAGAGAGGGACACTGAAGCTTGATAGGGAATGCCACATATCTTCGACAGAGGAATGCCTCCAGTATAAGAAGAAAAATGCAAGAGAAGGACAAGGAGGAAAATATTTGCTTCTATACAAGAGAGGGGCACTGAAGCTTAATAGGGGAATGACACCTATCTCCGATAGTGAAATGTCTCTAATGTAAGAAGAAAACTAGATGATAAGAAAATGAATGGTTATAAAATCTAACTTCTACAAAAAGAGAGAGGCCCTAAATTTGGATAGGGGATGCCATCTATCAAAATAGAGGAATGTCTCAACTGTAAGAAAGTTAAAATGAGGAAGGAGAAAGAAAAAAAATGATTCTAAAAAATCAAACTTCTACACAAGAAGAGGGGCACTGATTTTGCGTAGGGAAAATCACCTACAAAAAATAATGGAATCCCTCCAATATAAGAAAGTTATAAAAAGAAAAATAATAAGAATGATCAAAATTATAACTTCTACACAAGAAGAGGGGCACTGATTTTGCGCAGGAAAAGTCACCTATAAAAAATAGTGCAAAAGCCTCAACTATAAAAAAAGTTAGAGGAAGAAAGAAGAATTAGGAGATGACAATTTTTCCTTTGCCTTAGGGGGCTATTTATAGGAGAAAGAGAAGGGAGGAATATTCCCTAAGAATAAGAATATTCCAAATAGATGCTAGGAATATGCTTGGAATAAGAATATTTAAAGAAATATTCTTAAAAAAAATCGACGGGACCCACAAAAAAATTTGAAAAAAAAATTAAGGGGCAGCTGTTGACGCTGCTCCTTTTAAAAAAATAGCCCACTATTTTAAAAAAATTTGAAAATTTGCAGATGGCAGTTGCCAGCTGCTCCGGCCCAAATGGCGTGCCTAGGAGGGGCGCGCCCCTTGGCCTGCGCACTTGTGCGGACTGCCGCTGGTGGCTAACCGGTCAAAGTAATAGATTTTTTGGGTTCCCGAACAAATTTTTTGATGTTCTAGACTTAATTTTTATACTTTTGGAGCTCAACGGAGCTTCTATGACCAAGTTTGAGCAAAGTTATATTTTTTGGAATGCATTTTTTGACCTTCGATCAATTTGAAGTGTCGTGACATATATTTTTAGACTCTGTAAGCTTCGACATCAAAAAATAGGGGGGCAACTATTATATCATAAAAACTATCTTGATCGGACATGAATCTTGAGGCAAAAATCAAATTGGAAACTTCAAAAATTAAATCTTGGATCATCTAAACTTCAATTTATGCAAACTTATAGTCAAACTGAGTGTCTTGAAAATAAAAACTACACCACATTCAACTCAATCTAAGCCCAAATGGGTTCAAATTGAAAACTCGAAGCGATGTTGGAAGGTTCAAACCATAATTTGGATTATCAAACGATTTAAAAATATGACATGTTTATAATCAAATTGAGCGGCTCAATGGGACAAATCCAACGAGCCCAAGATTGTCGAATTCTGATATTATTAATATTTTCAAATGTCTAACAAATGGTCCACGGTCAAGGGATTCAATATCAGCGTCCATTCAAACCACTCCTATTTTCCCTTCATCCTCCTCTTATTTATAGGTCATGTCACTCTCAGAAAACTATAAATAGCCCCTCATTTCTAGTTAGAGGGATGTAAAGCAAGATGAAGAAGAGAATAAAAGAAAATAAGGAGGGAAGAAGCTCCTCCTCAACCACCGCTGGAGTTTTGCCCGACTTTCAAGTGACGTCAGAGTTCTTTCCAACTTTCAAGTGACAACAAAGTTATGCTCGACTTTCAAGTGATGCCAGAATTCTGCTCAACTTTCAAGTGATGCTAGAATTCCTCCCGACTTTTAAGTGACGTCAGAGTTTCACCCGACTTTCAAGAGACATTGGAGTTCCATCTGACCTCCAAGTAACATTAGAACTCTCTTTGACAAATAACATACACCAACATTTTGATATCCGTGTGCTACTGCATTTCAACCCGGGAGTTGATTATTGTAATCTGATCGCCCTAAATTTTAAGGACGAGTTAGCCTCTTGTAACTCAAGCAAACACTAGTGAAATTCTTTCAACTGGGTGTGGCCTTATGGTTTTTTTGTTTCTAAGTCTTTTCATATAAAAATCTTTATATTTTATATCTTTTCTATTTTTGTGCTAGAGGGTATACGACTGCACCATCTTAAGGGATGAGACGATCGCATGCCTCCACACTCTTTATAAGCGGGTCAATGGAAGGGCAAATTAGATCAAACATACGATTAACCATTGAGGATAGTGGCTCTCGCCAATGCACCTCGATGGATAAAAATATGCATGACTTGATTAAAATAACGGGTTTCTCCCACCTAATACATTAGCTTGAGTGGGGTTTATTTGATGGTGGAGTTCCGCTTCCCACTAGCGCAAGCCTCCATGATTAATTACATCTCAGGCTGGAGCCTGAGAATACTCTTGATTAAGGATCCGATATTATTTTTTTAAAAATGGGATTGGTATAAAGGGTGGAGACTAAGAAGTTCCTACTCAAAGGGAAAGAAATGTTTTAAGTGGGCTTAGTCAACATGCATAGTTCATCTCAGTATCTAAAGGGACTAAGGCAATAAGGAGAGAAAAAAAATCATACACTCAAAGCATACAAAGGGGAAGGATGGAGGTTGGGTCATATATATGATATGAATAGGTAGGATTTAAAGTCCTTAAAGAAAAGGAGACTTACCCACCAATGAATCAGGTTTAGTGTTCTATACCCAACACTAACACCCGTGTCATAACTAATTAATACATCTAGGCTTATATTCTTCCTAAAAAGGAAAGTAAGCTAACTACCTAAGTGCATAAAATTCATGTTATTCGGTTTTTATGAGAGATGGGTAGGTAGTTAAGTTATTAGAAGTAAGGTCAACATTTAGAGAGTTTCCTAATTGGCATTGGACTTATATAGAGTGAATGCTCTCAGAGCTAATGCAATTAAAGTTTTCATTTAGTTATGTCTAATATAATACTGGCGAGTTGAAAATGTCTAAATTAGGTATGCATAGGATTTTTAAAAGGCTTATTAAAAATAATTTTTTAAAAAAGACTATACTTCCCCAGGTCCAGCATCTCATTCTCATAGACCAGATTATCAGGACTCTATCAGCAAGCGGGAAAGTGTCTTATAATAAGGGAGGAGAGAAATGCATCAATATACATGCGACCCCAGACGATTATCAGGACTCTATCAGCAAGCGGGAAAGTGTCTTAGTGGGCAGGAACATCCCAATTGCCATTACTAACAATATCAGAGACAGACATATTGTTCAAATTATCCATCCAGCTCAAATCCAGAGAAGCATTCCATACATTCATAAGAGAATTACCAAAACACCAAGGATCCCAAAGTAGAGAGAAGTTGCAGTTAGAATGAACCCTAAGATGGATGCTTTGCTTTATAATCTGGGCCACCTTACATAAGTTAATCCAGTAAGGAGAGCTACGGTGAGGTAAAGGTGCCCAGAGTGATTTATAATGATTACACCACCATTGGAAAAGAGGATTACTGCTATTAATAAACCTCTAAATAGTAGAGCAGGTGAAGCCATAAGATAGGGAATCAAAGGAAGGAAGCCCAAGACCCCCATTAACTTTAGGAATGCAGGTATCTTTCCACGCAATCTAATGAAGTATCTTAACAGAAATGTCTTGAGAGAAAAGGAATCTGGAGAAAAGCTTGTTCAACATCTTGAAACAATATTTGGGTAAAGAAGATCCTCTAAACCAATAGGCAATAGTATTGAAGATTGTGTATCTTAGGAATTGAATTCTCCCTCTAAAAGAGAGGGTCTTAGCCTTGCACCCATCTAAGGATTTTGTGATTTTCAGTATAAGCGGTTAAAAGTGAGCTTGGGAGAACTTTCTCGTGAAGATAGGTATCCCCAAGTATTTTAGGGGAGAAAAAGCCTGCTAGATGTTGAGAGACTCACAGATATCTTCAGCAATCCTACAATTCTTGGAAAAAAGAATGCAGCTTTTGGTGGGATTAACCTTAAGACTAGAATGGGCCTCAAAACAATCCAGAATAGTATTAAGGGAAGAAGCCTCACAGAGATTAGCCTTGGAGAAGACAAGCAAGTCATCAGCATATAAGAGGTGAGTAATAGAATAATTACCCAAAGAGATACCCGAGAAGACTTGATTGTTCATAGCTTCCTCAAAACAAGCAGACAGCCCATTCAAGACAATAGTGAACAAATAAGGTCATAAGGGACACCCCTATCTCAGTCCAGATGAGGAACTGAAATAACCTTCAAGAGTTCCATTAATAGCAACAGAGAAACGTATGTCTGAAATACAAGCTTGGATCCAAGAGATGAAAGCAGAAGGGAAGCCTTTATCTTTGAGCCGATCAATAAGAAAGTGCCTAGAGACAGTATCGAAAGCCTTGTGGATGTCGAATTTAGCAAAGAAAAAATTATCTTTAGTACTAATGTTGAAGATACCAAGGAGTTCCGAGGCAAGGATTATGTTGTGAGCAGGATGAACAATAAAAGGCATCACGTTTTTCATTCTATTAGCAAGCAACTTAGCAATAATCTTATAAAAGGAGTTGCATAAAGAAATGGGCCTATAGTCATTAACAGAGGAAGCATGAGGATGCTTAGGTATAAGAGCAATAGCTGTATTTTTTGCTTGTCTAGGCATAAAAGAGGTGGCAAAGAAAGATTGCACGGCAGTGCAAATTTTATTGCCTAAGATGTTCCATGTAGCCTTATAAAACTCAAACGTAAAGCCATCAGGGCCAAGTGCAACATTAGGAGGAGAGGAGAAGATGACATGTTTAATTTCCTCAACCGTGAAAGGGGCAATCAAGGCATCCAGCATAACAGAGGGAATAGTATTACCAACAGGAAGCCGGCTAGTCACAGGAGGGTGAGGGCTATTAAATAAGTTTTGGAAATGGTTAATAAAAGCAGTGGAGATGCCCTGATTAGAGGTATGTAAGATGCAATTAACCTCAATACCCCTAATTTGATTGGAATTGTGGCGGATATTAATGTTGGAATAAAGAAATTTCAGATCATCTTCACCAGCCTTAAGCCAGTGAGCTTTGCTTCTTTGAGAAATCCAATCAACTAACCTTGCCTGGCCAACAGTGAGTTTCTCATTAATGGATTTGAGACTCAAATTGAGAGAATAATTTAAAGGGTCCCTTTGAAGACAAGAGATGGTATGAGTTTGTACTTGAGCAAGCTTCTCAAGCTCATCTTTAAGGGCATTTGAGGAGTTCCAGTTTCTCTGCTTGAGAGTGCATTTGAGTTCCTTTAATTTATGGTACATATCACAGATAGGGCTACCCGTAGAAGGCAAGGAGAACACATTCATCACATCATCCCAGAAGGCAGTGATTTTACTCCAGTAATTCTTGTACAAAAACTGATGCTTCTGATTGGTGAGAGTTTTCAGTTGTAAGATAATTGGGCAGTGATCAGAAATATCTGGATCACTCACAATGTAGTAAGAATTTGGAAACGAATTCAGCCACTCATCATTAATAAAAACCCTGTCCAAATTAATATGAATTGGATCGTCCAATCTTTGATTATACCAAGTATAAAAATGGCCAACCGAGGCTAAGTCATTAACACCAGAGTTAAAAACAAAATTGTTTAACTCACCCAGCTTGCTGAGAGAAAGAGGAATACCCCCCGCCTTATCCGCAGGACTTCTACAGCAGTTAAAGTCTCCCAGAATTTCCCATGGAAGAGAGATACTACTAGCTAGATTAGCAGTATAATTCCACAGGGATTGTCTCTCCGACATAGAATTGGAGGGATAAATAAAAGAGATACAGCAAATGTCAAGATCACCGCAATGGATCACCCCATGGATGATCTGAGAAGTAGTGAAAAGAGGTCTAAAAGAAACCTTAAGAGCTTTCCACTTAATCTAGATACGGCCAGCGGAAGAATCAGCAAAATTGTCAAAGGATCCCTCAACCGGGAAAATCGAGTGAGAGCGAATAAACCAGTCATCAGTGACTGACTGAGCAGAAATCTTAGCTTCCAGAATAAAAAGCATATCCAAGCTAAATTTTTTAATCAATGACTTGCAAGACAAAACTTTAGAGGCACTATTAAAACCCCTAACATTCCTGGAAGCTAATCGGGGAAGGGTCATTTATGTTTGTTTTTGGAGTTGGCAGCCTTTTTGGCTTGTTTGCTCCTAGTGTTTTTTGGGCTAGTGTTGTCATGGGTAGAATTATTGCTGGAACTAGCACTGTGAGAGGGGGTGCTAGTAGAGGATTGACGGGGGGGATTGAAGGTTGGGGTTATCTAGGACCACAGGAGAAGAAACTGGGATGTCTAGGAAATTGGTTTGGGAGGAGAGGAGAGGGAGTTTGGGGTCCTGTTGAACAGACAGGAGTTCGAATTTATTGGTGGTAGTTATGGTGTCCTGAGTTTTCAATATAAGGGGCGGGTCAGTCTTTGTAGGGGAAGAAGTTTCCGTAAGACAGATATCGGCTGTAGGTGAATTAAGGTTGGGGATGGAAGTTGGTAGAGCAGGAGGTGTTGGGAGCAGAGGAGAGGCTACTGCAGTAGCAGCAGCAGAAGAAGAAGGTTTATTAAAACTGTTATGGGTTGGAGGTTGACTTTTACGTGGCCTGCGACTTGAAATGCGGCCGCGAGCAGTGGGAGCAAGGGTGGCTGGCTTTATGGTTGGATTTGGGTTTGGGTTTTTTGGACAGTGAGAAGGGCCATGATAAATGGAGCTACAGAGTTCAGAGGGGGTTGGCTTCCAGTCGTAGAGAACAGAGAGGGGAGTTAACTTTCCATCCACAGAGATAAAAATTTTGTCTGGCAACGGGTCAGAACATGAAACTTGAACGCAAACCCGTGCGAAGGTGAGTCTGATTTTGCTGCTGTTAGAGCATCAACATCCAAAGGGACCCCAACACAACTAGCGATTTTTGAGATCCCCTCCGGAGTCCAGCAGGAAAGAGGGAGATTTTTTATCTTAATCTAGAGAGGGATAGAAGCAAACTCTTCACGCTTAGGAACAAAATCTGGAGACCATTTCATAGTCTTCTGGAGAGGAGAACTTTAACAGGAAGAAGCCGTCATCTAGGGTTAATAGAGAGAGCTCCTCTTTCAGCTTCCAAGTACGTTTGATGACAGATAGGAGCGCTTCATAAAAAGGTCTCCTACCTATGGAATAACCAGCCAAAGAAAGCGACCATTCCGGAGCGCCAGCATCAAATTGGGACTGGATAAAATGAGCAGTGAAATTTTTTTGTCGGGTGATGAGCCAGAGAACTGGAGAAGTCGTGAGAAACGGGAGTTTGGGAGGACAGGAGAAACTTCCAATGAAGAAGATCTTTAGAAAGGGGGGCCATGGAGGTGTTGGAAGTGGAATAAAGCGGGGGAAAAGCGGAGGAGGACATCCAGCCAGCGGAGTCCTCCTCAGGCGGCGGGGAGGCGGTTGAAAAAATGCAAAAGAGGCGAACCCTAGCAGAGCTTCTCACTCCAATAGTCTTTCTTTGCTTCTTACGGACTCGTGACTAATATTTAATTAAACATTCTCAAAGTTAAAACCTATTTCAATTTATTTTAAATAATTATATAATTATATATATATATATATATATATATATATATATATATATATATATATATATATATATATATATACACACTTTAATTTGAACTCAAATTAATTTAAGGTATATATTTTATATTTTAAATGTTAATTAATGCTTAATTAAAATTAAATTTAAATAATTTTGGAGATTCAACTAAAATTATTTTAAATCATTTTCAAAGTTCAGAAATATTTATGACTTAATTTAACTTGATTTAATAATAATTTTAATTATTAATTAATTTTAAATTAATTTAAATACCTTAATTAACTTAAAACTTAAAAAATTCAAAATAAATTTATTTTAAATCATAAAAATATAAATAATATATAAAACTTCTCAAAAAATTAAGAATTTCAACTTAAAACTATTTTCAAAATTTAAAACTTAATTTATTTTGATTAACTTGAATTATTTGAATATCCTTAATATTTAATTAATATTTAATTAAATATTATATTAATTATTTTAAAAATAAAAAAATTTATTTTCTAATAAAAAAATTTCAGAGGATCTCTCATTAATGTTTTAAAATAAATTTAATGACATGTTAGTTATTTTATTTTAAATTTCATATATATATATATATATATATATATATATATATATGTTTATCCTTATGTATGTACATATATGTATTTATTTTTTTTATAAAAAAAATCTATTTTAAAACTATATTAATTTAACTCCTTAACATTATGAGATTCCTTTGGAACCTTAAGCTTTGATTGAGTTTGAAGGAATAGAAACAATGGGGGATAGTTAGTGAGCAAAGATGCTTTGTTCACTAACTTAGCATTTAATTTAATTATATATATTGTGTTTGGATCTTGCATGCATAGGGTTACACACACCACTTAGCTTAGGAACTCTTAGATTTAAGGATATGAATGTTATATTTGTGTACTTATATATGTGATGTGTAAGGGTTAGTGACTTTGATTCAATTCAACATAACTTAGAGACACCCTTAAGGACAATAATTAAGGATTTGCATAAAAAATTTAGAAATTTGTTATAATTAGGATGCATGTTCCCTTGAACTGAGACTTTGAAAAAAAAACTTTGTAATATCACTCCTCCATAGAAATTATTTCACTGATTTTTGAAGATCATTAGGCTTCCTAATCAATCCATTTAGGATTAATCCCTTAATTGGCCCTTTAGCCTTAATAAAATTCTAATAAATCAAGATTAATCCAAAAAATTACTCAAAATACCTCTAATTGACCCTAATTAATTTATAAATCTATAGAAATTTGAATCCTTTTAATTTGACATTAAAACCCACCTTAATTTAATTTTAAGTTAAAATAAATGTTTAATAAATATTAATTATTTAAAATTATTAAAAATCCCAAATATCTTCAAACACTTTCTGATATCTCCTTAGATCATTTTTGATCTTTTGAGTTGATTTCAAAAAGTTTAGAACTCATTTGGACTCAAATCACAAAATGGGCTCTCTAATTAAGGTAATTAAATAATTCTAATAAATACCCAAATTTTTAAAATTCAAAACTAATTGTAGAAAATTCCAAATCAATCAAATTCAGTGGCTAATGACTCTAATTAAAATTTAGTATTTTTTTTTAAATTTCAAACCCCAAAATCCAGTCAAAAAGTCAACATGTCGGTCAACCTTAAGTCAAAATCAGGTTAAAACTTCTAAAAATAATAACTTTTTATAGGAAACTCCAAATTGAGTGTTCCACTAGTCTAACAACTCATAATAAGGCTTAGTATTTATTAAAAATATGAAGCCTTCAAATTTCCCTCTAATTCTAAAAATTAACTTTTGACCCTTTAGTTAACATATTTAAATATTTTCCTAAAATTCATTAATTCTTCTAAAACTCTAGAATTTTCTAATTTGATTAATAATATACTCAACCAACCCTCTAAAATCAGTGACCAATCATTTTAATATTAATCTAATCCTTGAATTCTAACCAATTTAAATTAACTTAATCAACCCCGACTACTACTAGGTAACCCAAGCCTACGAGGTTATTAACTTAGCCCCAAGAAAGGTGAAATAAACTTCACGGCATCGGTGTGAAACAATTGTAGTAATTATTTAACCCTTAAAATATATTTAAATAAAATTCTTAATATATTAATATTTAAACTCTAACTTAAATCTCCATTTAAGCCTTAACAAATCCAAAATTTTAGATAACTTTAATTAACTACCCAGCTTAGGATCTACCCCAGCCATGTTGACCTCATTTTTGTATGAGGTCACTCTTGATTCCTTCCTGAGTCCTAGATCATAGGATCTTCCAAGCTCCTAGCCCTTAGGCCTAATTCAGATCTTAAATTCAATTAAAACCCAGAATCCTTAGGCTAAAGACTTGGGTCTTAAAGCCCCTTTTAGGTGATTTTTCCATCACCTTGAAATCCTGTCAATTGGCATCTAATTCAGAGTCTGTCAATTCTATATTAATGCGACATACCTATAGGGCCAACCCTCCGAATGTGAACTCATTTGGAGGACTTCAACACCAAAAACTTAATCCAGTCCCAAAGGCTGCAAGAGCTTTAAATATTTACAGCCAATGCCACTGGACCTTTCACCCAGTGGAATTTGACCTTGGACCCCCTCCAAATCTTTTGATCACTCTCAGGACCTTGATATTGACTTTTTAAGAAATAATCCACATCTTTCTAAAATCAATTTGACCCAGAATTGACTCAGGGCCAAAATGACAAAAATGCCCTTTAAGGGAATTTTTGGACTTTTGACCTAGACTTGAATTGATTTGATTATCAATCTTTGAAAACTTTTCTAAATGTTTTCAAATAATTTTTGGGACTTATTGGACCCAATTCCAAATCTTGGGTCAACTTTGTTGACCAAGTTAACCTATGTTGACAAAAGTACTCCTTAAAGCTTTAAATGTTCTAACCCATTCGATCAAATCAAAACCCCTTAAGCTTTCAAACCTATCTCAAAACTTGAGTCAAATCCATTCAAACTTATTTGAAGCCAAGTCACCTTGATTTTATATGGTCAAACCTATGGTCAAAGCCATGTATTGAATACACCTTTCCACTCGATTGATTAGCCTCATATAAGGTCTAATATTTAACTCAAGATTGAATCCACTTCACTCATGTTCATTCGATGATTTAAGAACCTTTGATTCCACATCATTTAACATCTTAAATATCCCTTGGTATGACATAAGTAAATCCATGATCATTTTGACCAGTCAACACCTTTAGACTTGGTCAAACTAGCTTAAACTTCATTCCTTGCATTTAAGCCTCATTCCTAGGCATCAAACCCTCTTCAACCTTTCATTTCAGCAGCTTATAACTCTCTCCATGCCACCTCATCAACCTATGTGGCATTTTGACTAGTCAAAGTGGTCAAACCTACTTAATGAGTGGCTTTATCACCTTGGTAAGCCAAGCCCACTTGATAACTCAAGTTCTATGCATAATGATGGCTGGAGAGGACATTTGATATCACCCAATATCTTCCCTTTATCAAGTTTAGGATGGTAATCATGAGAAGGGGTGGAGAGGATTTCACTCTTCACTCAAAACTTTGTCTCACCCTCCTACTTTCAAAAATCCTCAATCCTAGCAGCCCACAACATCCCCCAATGCATTACAAAGCTTCTCCCCTATAACTAAGCTTCCACCAGCCATTAGAAGGGTTGTTGCTTAAGCTAGAAACCCAAATTGAGAAGAGAGAGAGTGAAAGAGAGAGAAAACAATATTCCTATAGCAGTTTTTGATCTAGCCGTCAAACGTTCTTGGGTCCTTCCGAAAAGTTGTAGAGGATATCAAGAGCTTTCCAACAAGCCCAAGAACATCAAAATCCGTCCACAGGATTGTAAGGTATCGCAACTTTTCTCTAAAACTTTGATTTGAAACTGCAGCAAATCTACTACACATTAAGCCTCCAAACTTTGTGTGTTGGAAGATTATATTGCCCTCAAGCTACGTTTCAAATTTCGTTAAATTTCGTCAAGTATTTTGGGAGATATGAGCATTTGAACTTTTCTAGTCAAAATGAACTAGACAAGATCTGGACCGTCCGATCGAAGATCAGACGGCCCAGATCTGGGCATACCACGCACGTCTTTGCTGGGATTTGAACGTGGGTCAGTCTAGACCACGGGTGACACGTGGCATTATGCTGTGGCGCCACGTCGCCGCGCAAATCATTGGACAATTTGACCAAAGTTGGTCAAAAATAATTCAAAAAATGCTCAAAATCTTTCAAAATTCATAGAAAATTGAATTTTCCACCAAATTGGACATTCTTGGGCTCGTTGGAAAGATATTTTCATGTAGTATTTAATAAAAGTAATTTTAATTTATTTTGAGTTCTAGATTATAAGAAAATTAATTTTATTTAAATTTATATTTACCTAATTTTCTTACAATCCAGGGATCAAATTAATCCCAACTTTTGGTGGAATGTTCTTGAGCATCTTAGGCATATTATGTGATTTTTCTAGGATCAGATGCTCTTTAATTTTCTGTGATGTGAATTTTCAAGGTAAAAGGTCCATTTTGGACCCTAAACTTTGAAAATTTATAACTCTCTAGATACTTAGTAGTTTTATTTGAAATTTCTGTGATATGCATGTATGTGTACCAGGGTTAGACACACCAAATTTCATTCCCATTTGAACAGGGGTTAAATAATTAAGGAAATGTCTAGAAAACTTAGAAAATTTTTAGGGAACTATACACACACCCAATAGGGGTTAAACTCAAACACATTAAACTTAGTGACATTTTAAACCATAGGTTTAAATTTTACTGCGTTTGGAGCTCATTAGATTATAAAATTATCCTTATCAAAATTCGGCCCATTTAAGGACTTGGAAAATTTAGAAAATTATAATAAATCAAATTTTAATCCAAAAATTACAAATAATACCTTAAATTGTCCATAACATAATTATCTACCTAAAAAAAATAAAATCTCTTTGACTAGACCTTCAATTTAACTTTAATTGATTTTCTAATGAAAAATAATAATTAATTAATTTAATTAATTAAAAATTAATAAAAAATCCCAAATAATTTCCAAATTATTGGAAACATTCCCATGGGTCATACCTGACCTATGGGAATGATTACATGCAGTTTGGAATGAGTTTGGGTCAAAATAATCAAAACCTTCTTAATTAAGGAATTTTAAAATTCAAATAATTAAGAAAACTTTGAAAATTCATAACTAATTATAGAAAATTCCAAATAAGTCAAAATCAATGGCTAATGACTCCAATTAAGATCTATTATTTTCTAAAAACTAACAAGTCACCAAAATATGGTCAAAATCAAAAAGTCAACATTTTGGTCAACTCTAGGTCAAAATCGGGTTAAAACTTCTAAAAATCATAACTTTTGATAGAAAACTCCAAATTGAATGTACCACCTATCTAACAACTCATAATTAGGTCTAGTATTTATTAAAAATCTGATACCCCTTAATTTCTCTCTAATTCTAAAAGTAAAATTTTGACCCTTTAATTAGCATATCCGGATAATCCTTTAAAATCCACTAACCCTCTTAAATTCCAGAATTTTCTTAATAGGCTAATAAAATTCTCAACAAATCCATTAAAATCAGGAACCAACTCCTTTTTATATTAATCCACTCTTTTAATTCCAAATAATTTAAATCAACTTAATTAACCCTGATTGCTACTGGGTAACCCAGGCCTACGAGGCTATTAGCTTAGCCCCAAGGAAGGTGGAATAAACTTCACGGCCTCGGTGTGAAACAAAAGTAATAATCAATTAACTCTTAAAACATACTTAATCAAAACTCTTAATATATTAATATTTAAACATTAATCTAAATTCCCCTTTTTAAGCCTTAAAAAACCCAGAATTTTAGACAACTTTAACAAATCACCCACTTTAGGACCTACCCCAACCACACGACCTTCTACACACACTTTAGATGATGTGATAGGACAACCAACTCTAGATCTGAGTTAGGCCGGTGTTTACTTTACCGCTGTGTGCCGGATTTTTCGTAGTTTTCACTACATGTTGTGGATGAAATTGCTTTGTTGTGTATGCTTACTTTTCTGCACTCTATGGATGGATGGATGTGTTTGGCGATCAGATTACCCTTAGGTTAGGTATGATCTGGATGTTCACACAGTTTTCTGCAGGTGGCCACGCTCATGCAGGGTAATAAAAAGGGGGCTAAATCAATAAAAAAATATCAATTGTTATAAATGCTTGCACAGGTGCTTCAGCTGCTAAAGCCCCCAAATCATAAAAAGAGCGTGGCCAGTGTGTTTACTTTCTTTTCTGCTCATATACAACTGCTTGGGAATAACTGCTTTTTATATATTAATTGCTTAGGATAACCCTGCAGGTGAGTCTAGATTTTTATTTTGATATCAATGTAATTTGTGTAAGTGTCAAGTGTTGTGAAAGTTGATTTTGAGTTGGGATACATAGATCCAAAGCTTGGATTCCAAAGAGGAAAGGATACCCCTTTAGGGAACACTCCTTTTCCATTTGGAAATCCAAATTTGGATCATACTGTCACGACCCGACCCGAGACGAGACGGATCCCGCCCGCGCCGGATCGCGACGGAGAATAGCTAACCAGGATCTGGCTTTGGATTAGGTTACTGAACTGATCTTCCAAATTCTTAACTCAACAGAAGCACACAGAACAACAGAGCTACTAAAAACATCAAATGCAGCGGAACAAAACATCTATCTTTTCATTTCCTCAAAATAATCATCTACAGAACAGTACATGGCTTTCAACAGAAAGAAAGACAGAACAGGAAAGCCATGACTGTACAAAAATCAAAAGTACAAAAGTACCTAATCTGATCAGACTCTGAAATCTAATCCTGGACCTCCTTGCCCTTCCCAGAACTTGAAAACCACCAGAAAGCAAGGGTGAGCTCAACAGCTCAGCAAAGCAACAACCCACCAATCTAAATCCTCAGAAAACAAAACCAAACTTATCAGACAGAAATCAGATCAGAAGTCGGAACAGAATCGGAAATCAAAACTTACGGACAGATATCAAATCACATCAGAGTCGTACAGATCGTATCAGAACAGAACAAATCAACAGAGTCAGAATCAGAAATCAGAATCGTACGGATCATATCATGTCATAATCACAATTTCGTACAGAACAGAACAGATACAGAAAATAGTACAGATACATATAGCTAAATGCCCTGACACTGACGGAATCTCTACGGATTCCGGCCCCTTATGCCTCCCTTCCCAGACACTGACTGAATCTCATAGGATCCAGGCCCCTTATGTCTCCCTTTGTGCTCACGGCATCAAAACAGATGTGCTTATAGCACCAAAACAGAATTCATCGGATCCGGAACAGAACAGATATCAGATTTCAGATTGAGCTCATTTCAGATTTCCCGTTTCACTAACTGAATCTCATAGGATCCAGACCCCTTATAGCTCCCTTTTTATAGCTTATACACATAGCATTTCAATTCAGAAGAAATCCGGACAATTCAGAAATTACCCAAAAATCGGGCAGCACAACGGCAGTATACGGAATTTACACAAAAATTCCTGCAAAGAAAATTTACCGAATTCGCACAGAATACAGATATCAACATTTCAGAACCTTTATTCTACTGCACAGATAAATTCCAATTTCACAGAAAAATCCGGTCGACTAAAAACACAGTCGAATCAAAAATACCCGGACGAAAATCTTCAGAAAATAACCAAAATGTGCACACTCGGCACGTCAACAATATACAGAAAGTTACGCGGTAAAAACTGAACCGATCAAAAGATACGGACGAAAATCGCTAACGGAAACAAAATCCGGACAGAATATACCGCCAAACACGACAGTTCTGAAAATTGAGAAAGGTGGAATGTGCCTTACCTCGAGCACAGCAATTTCCTCAACAGTCACTTCGATCGAAAACGGCTCCGCGTCGTCCGAAAATCCACTTTTCCAAAATCCACCTCGACTTTCTCTCTCCTCAGAAAAATCAGATATTTATTTTTGATTTTCTCTCTCTTCAAAACGACTGAAATCAGCTTTATAATACACAGATCGGCCCGGCCGATCGCAGCATCGTCCCGGGACGATCCGACCAAAAGGATCGGCCTGGTCTCCCTTCAGGGCTATTGCATGGACGATATTTTCTACAGTGCCGATCGGCCTGGCCGATGTCTCCAATCGGCCTGGACGATGCATGCAGAAAATCACCTGGAGCAAAACTGGGCTAAAACTGGAGCTGAATTCCACTGATCGTCCCAGGACGATCCCAGATCGTCCTGGACGATACTGGAGCAGATCTTGATATTACACATACCTCCTCCTCACCCAAAGAGGAAAGAGTGGCCTTTCCCCTTAGAAGGAAGTGCCCTCTTATCCATTTGGGTAGTCCAGTACGAAGAATCCAAGGAGCTTGAAAAAAAAGGAGCCCAAAGAAGAACAAGACTGAAGATTTGAAGATTGAGAATATCCCACTCAAAACTACTTGCGTCATTACTAGGTTTAGAATCCGGGTTGTTGTCAGTGGTGCCAGACCACTTTACTTTCTGCAAAATGCTGGTTTGTAATAAGCAAGGCAACTTTGCCTATGGACATTTATTGATTAATTAATTTATATTTGATGTGTTGAATTGATTGCCTTTAGGATTGCCTGCTTTTCTTAGTTTTTTTGGCGATTGTGTGCCGCTTTTGTTTTCGCCTGGATACGTGAGGCTCGTAAGGGTGTGAAAGTTTTATACTCATAACTTTAAAAGTCTAAAATTTTAGTGAGTCTAAACAACATAGAAAGATAACGAATCTAAGGAATTAGCCGGGGATCGACCCCGGGGTCGCATGCATATTTCTGCATTATTCTTTCCTTGCTTTAGACCCTTCCCTGCCTGCGGGTAGAGTCCGGATAGTCTGACCTATGAGGACGAGGTGCCGGACCTAGGGAAGTCCAGTCTTCTAAAAAATTATTTTCTAAGCCTATTTTTAAAATTTCAAGCATATTTGATTTGAAAGTTGTCAACCAGCATGCATTGCATTAGATACAAATTAAGAGTGTCAAAAATTTTAATTGCAACAGTTTAGCATTTTAGCACCCAACATAAGTTAAAGGGGCCAATTAGGGGAATCTCTAGATGTCGGCTCAAACCCTCCAAAATTTTAAATATAACGTCCCTACCACTCTTTCATAAAAGACCGGACTCATCTCTTTTAAATCGATTAGGTGGTTAGCTGGCTCCCCAATCCAGGCCGGGGTAAGTCCAGACCTTGCACTGCATTAGTTAGGATCGAATGACTGTGGTCCAGTGTCCAAAATAGATTTAGGATCCGGGGCAGATCTTTGATTATAAGACCCCAAATTTCAGAAATATAGTCCCAAATTTCTAATAAAATACTCAACTCTAATTAAAGCTTCATTTCAATCCTAAAACATAAAACCCAACACTTAGATTAAGTTGGGACACTTCCGGAAGGTTCTGGAATCTCAAAGTGTCCCCTACCTCTCCTCCTTTAACTCCGTTAATAACTGTTCAATTTTGATCCATTCCCTGTTGAATTTCCAAAATTCACTTCTCTTTTTGATATCACTCTCCTAGAAGTTCTAACAAAATTCCGTCATTATTTTAATCAAGAGTTTTCGTAGGGGACTCTGTCTCTCTACGATATAATTAACTACGAGGGCTTGCGCTCGTAGGAGATTTGGAACCACACATTCACCTGATTTCAAAATTGATTTTTTTTAAAAAAAAAAATTATTGGCTTTCTTTGGATAAAACTAAAAGATGATTGTTGTTGTCGCATTCGAAGGATTATTGTTGAATAGTGTTATCTTCCTTTGGGGAGATACATCCTTCTTCGATAAGGCTTCGGATGAGAACACGACGATCACACTTCTTGAATATTGTAGCTGGATATTAAATCGAACTTAATCTTGGTCCTTCGGGGCCATGCGTAGTTCTCTTTAAAATCTAGTTATGATATTCAAGATGAATTTTCACAATTCTAAGCCTGAACACCGTTAAAAAATTGTATTTTTACCTTTCAAGGTGATATACACTCTTTCAATAGGATGGTTCGACTTTAGAATTAGAATCTAATATTAATTTTAAAATTCTCAAAGGAAACTAATACTTTTCAAAAAAAAAAAACCCTGTTTTCAAAATTCCACCAACAAGCCACACGACCTTTTACATACACTTTAAATGATTTGCTAGGACAACCAACTCCAGATCTAGGTTGGGCCGGTGTTTACTTTTTTACTGTGTGTCAGATTTTTTTATGATTTTACTACATATTGTGGATGAAATTTTCTTGTTATGTCCGTTTATTTTTTACTGCACTCTGTGGATGATTGATGTGTTTGGTGACTAGATTACCCTTAGGATAGTAACGATCTGGATATTCACATAGTTTTCTACAGGTGATCACGCTCATGTAGGGCAATAAAATGGGGGCTAAATAAAATCAATTATAAAAATGCTTGTACATGTGCTTTAGTTGCTAAGCCCCCAAATAATAAAAAGAGTATGGCCAGTGTATTTATTTATTTTTTTACACATATATAATTGCTTGGGAATAAATGCTTTTGATTTATTAACTACTTAGGATAATCCTGCATGAGAGTCTAAAATTTTTTCATCTTCATATAAATGTAATTTGTGTAAATATAAAGTATTGTGAAAGTGGAGTTTTGAGTTGGGATGTATATGTGCAAAGCTTGGACTCTTGAGAGAAAATGATACCCCTTAGGAGAGTAGCCCTTTTCTATTTAGAAATCCAAATTTGGATCACTACCTCCCTATCCAAAGAGGAAAGAGTGGCCTTTCCCTCAAAGGAAGTGCCCTCTTATCCATTTGGGTAGCCTACTACGAAGAATCCAAGGAGCATGAAGGAAAGGAGCCCGAAGGAGAACAAGATTGAAGAATTGAAGACTAAAAGTATCTCACTCAAAACTACTTGCGTCTCTACTAGGTTTAGAATCCGGGTTATTGTAAGTGGTGCCCGGCCACTTTACTTTCTACAATACTCTAGTTTGTAATAAGAAATACAACTTTGCCTATGACCATTTATTAATTGATTCATTTATACTTAATGTGGTGAAATGATTGCGTATAGAACTACCTACTTTTTCTAGTTTTTTGGCATTTGTGTGCCACTTTTGTTTTTGTCTAGATATGTGAGACTCGTGATGGTGTGAAAGTTTTATACTCATGATCAAATAGTTTAAAATTTAGTGAGTCTAAATAACATAGAAAGATAATGAATCTAGGGAATTAGCCGGGGATCGCCCCCGGGATCGCATGCATATTTCTACACTTCTTCTTTTCTTGCTTTAGATCCTTCCCCACCGGCAGGTAGAGTCTGGATAGTCTGACCTATAAGGATGAGATGCCAAACCTGGGGAAGCCCAGTCTTCTAAAAAATTATTTTTTAAACTTGTTTTTAAAATTTCAAGCATATTTGATTTGAAGTTATCAACTAGCATGTATTGCATTAGAAACAAATTAAAAGTGTTAAAATTTTAATTGCATTAATCTTTAGTATTTTGCACCCAACATAAGTCAAGGAGTCAATTAAGAAAATATCTAGATGTCGGCCCCAGTTCTCCAAAACTTTAAATAAAACGTCCCTACCACTCTTTCATAAAAGATTGAATTTATATATTTTAAATCGATTAGGTGGTTAGCTGGCTCCCCAATCTAGGCTGGGGTAAGTCCAAACCTTGTACTGCACTAGTTAGGTTCGGACGACTATGGTCTAGTGTTCAAATTAGATTTAGGATTCAGGATAGATCTTTGATTATAAGACCCCAAACTTTGGAAACCTAATCCTAAATTTCTAATAAAATGCTCAACTCTAATTAAATCTTCTTTCAATCCTAAAATATGAAGCCCAACACTTAGATTAAGTTGGGACACTTCTGAATGGCTCCTGAATCTCAAAGTTTCCCCTACTTTTCTTCCCTTGATTTCGATAATAACTGCTCAATTTTAACCCATTCTCTTTTGAGTTTTCAAAATTCACCTCTTTTTGACATCACTCCTAGAAAATCTAATAAAATTTTGTTACTATTTTAATCGAGAGTTTTCGTAGGGGACCCTATCTCCCTACGATATAATTAACTACGAGTGCTTGCGCTCGTAGGAGATTTAGAACTACACAATCACCTGATTTTAAAAATTGATTTGTCAAAATTTATATTTGATTCCTTTGGGAAAGATTAAAGATGATCGTTATTGTATTCGAATAAATATCATTGAACAATACTTTCTCCCTTTGGGGAGATACATCTTTCTTTTATAAGGCTTTGTATGTGAACTTAACGATCAAATTTATTAACTATTATAGCTGGATATTTAGTTGAACCTCACTTTAACCCCTCTTGGCCATATAAAGTTCTCTTTAGTATCCGGTTATAATATTCAAGATTAAATTCATAATTCTAAATTTGAATATCATTCTGAATTTTTATTTTCACCTTTCGAGGTGATATATCTTTTCTAACGGAACGATTCGATTTTAGAATTAGAATTTAACTTCAATTTCAAAATTCTTAAAGAAAACCAAGCTTTTGAAAAATTTGCTTTCAAAATTTCACCAAAACATATAGTGACCTATGTTAAAGGTTTTTAAGAGATCTAACAGTTGGATCTTCAGGATTTAATTTCAGTTGAGCTTGTAGATTGCCATCGTACAATTCTTTAGTTGAACTCAAGCCTTGATTCATCTTGGATTGATAGAAAAAAAGCCTTGGAAAGGAAGTAGCCTCGGCTCACCGGAGATCTCGCTGTCAGCGAGGTCTTGGCGGTGGATTTGAGTTGGAAAAGGTGGAAAAAGGTTGGGAGAGCTCTCACGTAAGATCTTTCAGCTTTGGGAGAGTTTAGAGAGAGAGATTACAAAATTCCCTTCTCATGAACCCTAACTTCTCTATTTAAAGGCTCAATGCCTTAGATCCACGATTAGGATTCATCATAAGGCTAATTAGGAGGTAAAGGGAGGGGATTAGCCATGGTTTGAATGAGGGAGCCAAAAGGAAAGGTTTACATGTTTTAATTAGGTTGAATTTGACCAAAATAGGCTACATTTGACCAACCAAGGCTTGGGTTGACCAAGACATGAGTTGATCTGGTCAATTTGGTCAAATGAGTCTAAGGGATGGGGGGTTTGAGCCTAGGATGGGTTTGAATTGAGTTGGATTTGATTTAGGCTAAAATGGGCTAAATGGGTCAACCTGGGTTGACTCCGAGCAAGGGTCTAGCCCCAATGGGTTGGGCCTGACCCACTGGGTTCAGGGGATGAGAGAATTGGGCTTGAGAAGCATTAAATTAGATTTGAAATTGAAAGGAAGGGAATTGGGTCAATTTGGGTCAACTCAAGTTGACCTGGTCAACCAAGTTGACCTAGGGCCTGGGTCAGGACTCAATAAACTTGGTTTGACCCATTGAGTACAAAGGAGATGGTCTTGGAGCCTGGCTTGGTCTATTTGACCAGGTTAACCTCCTTGACCAAGGCTTAGGGGAAAGCAAGGTTAACAACCGCGTATATTCTAGCCCGCAATAGATAGATTAATGGAATCTCTGATTGGTTAATGAAGAGATTAAAATAGGAAATGTTTTCAAAATTTGATCTTAGGGTGTTACAAATGGTGATAGCAATGGCGGTCTGAATTGTTGGTAGAGCTATGGTGGTTGGTGATGGTAGGGTCAGTCGGTGATGGTGGTGGTGGCCAGAGGTGGGTGGTGACTAACGGTGTACGATGGTGGTGGCGATCGAAGGCCGGTACCTGGCGGCGAGGGCCGATAGTTGGCGACAGGCAAATGCAACGATGATGAATTTATAGTACATTGAAAACTCACCCAAATTTGAGGAATTCCATCTCTTGATACCCTACGTGTTATATCAAAGCTAAGCTCCCTTGGAGATTATATAATGCTTCATCTCCTTTATTTGATTGGGGTTCAAAAGTCTATGGGTCCATTTGGATTAAGTCTTCGAGTACCTTTAGAAACAATTACATGGTTATGCTTTCAAGCTTAGAAGATTTATGGATTTCAAAGTTGCTAATATATACTTGCCAATTTTTCTTCTTTTTTTTTTTTTTGTCAATGGTTTAAAAGTGAGGCCTAAAACTACTAATTGTCTTTTGAAAAGAGGTATTGTGGCTAATAAAAAGTATGTTCTTTGCAATCAATTCAATGAAAATCATAAAAATATAATTTTTGACGGTGATACATTCTCACTTTTGCTTAAAAGTTGCATATTCATTGGTGGAGAGATTATTCTGTGCGGTGTTCGAATTCGTCTGGAGGCCATTCCGAATGCGCTGGATCATCCAATACGTTATGCATTGGGTAATGCGGCCCGTTCGGAGTGGCCTCCAGATGCGTCTGGACACCGAACGTAATAATTTTTCCCATTGGTGGCTGGTTTCTTCCAGGAAGCTCTTTATCCCAGTGCTACATGCAAAATTACCAGGAAATGTTATCTTCTAGTTCATACCACATGCTTGAAATGATTCACAAAATCCCTTCAAAAGAAAATTATATTATAATTTTAAAAGATAATTATTCAAAAAAAATAATAATAATTTTAAATTAGTTAAACAACTTAAATAAGATAAAATAATTCATTGTGAAGTTAAAAATTTTACATATACTTGTTAAAGCATCTCATAAGTTTTCTACAAGTTGCAACATGTGCAAATGTGAAAGTGATATACCTACCAGTCTAATAATGCATTATTTAAAATTAAAAAAAAAAACTAATCTCTATTTAACTTTTATGAAAAAAAACATTCGATTTTGACTGCGTACCTTCTGTGTTGTTCCATAGTTTTAAGAACAATATCTTTTAATCTATTAATTATGTATTAAAATATTTATTCACATTTTCCATAATTATTGTATCTTCCCATTTTAGTGGAAAGACTTTGGTCCACATCTTCTAACCAAAGCTCTTTTTAAAAGATTTCAAAATTTTAAATTTATTTTGAGATAAATAAAGTAAAATATGTCATTAATTAACAAATTTTTATATTATATTAATTTTTCTCATTTTAGCTGAGAAAATTGGATGATATTTCCAAAAAAATGATCATAATAAGTTTAATAGTTTTAATTTATTTTTAAATTAATGCAATTACTATTAATTAATATAATGAACAATTATATTATATTCTTCTTGAAAATATTTAATAATTTTAAAATAAAGTGATCCTATCCATTTTTTTTTTAGTCGAGAAAATTTTAAACTCTTAAATTTTGTTTAAAATAAAAACAATCCATCGCCATTTTTTTATCTTCAAAATTTGAATCTTAATAAATAATTTTGACCAACAGAGAAGAATTCAATTTTTCCATCTCTCTCTCTCTCTCTCGTTCCACCTCCACCGCTCTCTCCCTCCCCCCCTGTCCTATCTGACGCAGCTTCATTGCTCTCACCCTCTGCGTCTCTATATCTCTCTCTATCTCTATCCCTTCTCCCTTTCTCTCTCTCACAGCCCGTATCTTTTTTTCTCTTAAACAACAGAACCTAAAATCTATAAAAGCGGTTCTTCAGAACAATTCCCTCTCTCATTCAACACTGCTCTTCTCTTTATGCTATCCATGTAAGTTCAATAGCTTACTGCTCTCTCTCTCTCTCTCTCTCTCTCTCTCTCTCTCTCTCTCTCTCTCTCTGCTATCCATGTATGTTGAATAGCTTACAGCTCTCTCTCTCTCTCCCCCCCCCCCCCCCCCCCCCCCACCCCCACAATTGGATTCATTCCTTTATTTTTTTTATTACTTCATATTATGACCTCATCTCCTTCATTTATATGAAATACAATAAATGTTTTAATAAAAAAAATATCGCTCTACTTCATTTACTACATTCAATTTGCACGTTTGCTTAATTTATCTGCATGATACTATCTAATCCAAATTCTTTTTGCATGAAATGATTCAAATCTTTCTACTGCAACTTCTAATTTTTTCTGTAATTTTTTATTTCTTCCTGCAGATTTATTTATATATAGAATATCATATAGTTAGAAGAAGAAGCAGAGAGAAATTAAAAAAGTACTGTAAGATGGGATTCCTCTCACTATTACTGGTGGCAAGCCTGCCAGTCATACAGCTCTTGTTAATAGGTTCTCTCGGTGCCTTTCTCGCTTCTGGTTACAGTAATCTCCTCTCAGGTGGAATTCGTCGCGATTTAAACAAGGTAAGATAATTATAAATAAAAGAAAATTATGAAAAAAAATATTTCTTTAATTTATTATTATTTGATCAATTTGTCTCTTCTGCACAATTGCAACAGATTGTTTTTACTGTATTTTCTCCCTCACTTGTCTTCTCCTCCCTCGCCAAAACTGTAACTCTTCAGGACCTCATCTCCTGGTAATCAGCTAATTTATTTTTTCATTCTCTCTGATCTGTTTAAAAATAATAATAATAATAATAGTACTTAGTATTATTTTCTTCTATTATTATTATGAGGTGGTTTATGCCCATTAACATTGCCATCACGTTCTTGATCGGCGGAACTCTTGGTTGGGTTGCTGTGAAGATACTGAGACCACCACGCCATTTCGAAGGCCTTATTATAGCCAATTGCTCTGCCGGTACATAGACAATTCAATTAGTATTTTGCTTCGTTTGATATTGTTTTTTTACTGTTTCTTAAAACAGTTTTTTAATAATAAAATTTTAATTTTTATATTAAAAAATTATTTTAAGAAAGACCCAAACAAAACCTGCATTTATTACATGTTAACATGTAAAATTTCTGTGCAGGAAACTTAGGAAATCTTATGCTGATGATTATTCCAGCGGTATGTAGAGAGGCTACAAGTCCCTTTGGAGATGAGAGCAGTTGTGCTGTGCGTGGGACCTCTTATGTTTCTTTGTCTATGGCGGTAAGAGATTTATCATATGGTACTATTCTTCGATCTGTAGATTTATTCTGTTTTTCTATGTTGTTCTACTTTAAGGGCAGGATCAATAATGACAGGGTTGGTAAATGTATTAGGTACTAATTAGGTTGAGTTGGTAAGTTATTGTAGGTCTCAGTGGTTACAGGTCTATATCGGGTGTTACATTGTTTTAGTAGGTGGTTAATGTGTCATATAAGTTCTTGTAATGTTATAAATACTTTTCTTTCGGAGTGTTAAGACATGCATCAATGGAATGAGCTAAAGCTTCTTTATATGTTAGAATTGAAAACTTTGTTGTAATTGATTTTGACAGCTTGGGGGTTTCTTCATATGGACACACACCTATAGTCTTATAAAAAAAGATGGTGAGAGATACGAGAAGCTAAAGAGAGAAGGTTCACCGGCAATCGCCGATGGAAGTTTGAGTGCTAGGGAGAAAGATTCGGAAAATGGAGAAGCCAGCAGTGATGAAGAGGCTCAGCTGAGTCTGTCAACTAAATTAGTTGATGAATACACAGAGAAAACAGTCGTAAGAGAAATAAATTCTATAGTTTGTTTAGGATTTAAATTGAATTGATTATTTTCAGTATCCTCAATAAAATTTTGATGCAGTTGGAACCACTGTTATCTAATGGAAAGCTGAGCAGCAGTGTGCCTTTCTGGAAGAAAATCATGGAAACAGCTCATCAACTTATAAAGGAACTAATAGAGCCACCAACTGTTGCTGCGGTAATCAATATTTTATTATTCTAAGATTAATTATAGTTCAATATTGCATTGCTAAACAGAGATTTTATCAAATTTACATGGTTAATTACATATGATGCTTCACAGATGATTGGGTTTGTTGTTGGTGCAATACCTTGGACAAAATCTCTCATAATTGGAGACAGTGCTCCTCTTGGAGTAATACAGGACTCACTTAAGATACTAGGGTCAGCTTTCATTTTATTTTCTTTTGTCATTTACTTACTTTGGTTCCATTCGGCATTATAAATAATATTGTTTGCTTATCATTTTCTGCAGAGATGGCACACTACCTTGTACAACTCTTATTCTCGGAGGAAATCTTACCGGTGGTATCTCTCTCTCTCACTCTCTCTCTCTGTTTACTTGTGATACTTCTACACTTATTACATTTTGTATGATTTTTATTGCAGGTTTAAGGAAATCAGCAGTGAAGCCTTCCATAATTTTAGCAATAGCTGTAGTGAGATATATAGCTCTTCCCATATCAGGAATTGCTGTAGTTAAGGCGGCAGCTGCTATTGGCTTTCTGCCTGAAGATCCATTGTTCCAATATGTGCTGCTCACACAGTTCACTCTTCCTCCTGCAGTGGCTATTGGTAAAAATCTTTCTTTTTTTTCACAAGGAAACATCAGATATTATGATATGTAAATAATCATTAATTGTTCTTTTAATGCAGGTGTGATGGCTCAGCTATTCGGAGTTGGACAGGAAGAAAGCTCTGTCATCTTCTTGTGGTTATACTTAGTTGCTGCCTTAACACTCACTGCGTGGTCGACGGTTTTTATGTACATCATATCATAGTACTATAACTATGGAAATATTCATTTAATGTTTTTCAATTCGAATGCAGAGAAAATGAAAGCCCTTATAATTAGGATGAATAATGAAGAGGTTCAGATTATTTTTCCAGAAAGCTAATTAGTACATAGCAATCAGGAATCATCACCAAAATATATATATATATATATATATATATATAATAAAGGCAATCAGTGCAAGCCAGTAGGAATTGATGTTACATTTTATCAAGTCAATAATTCCGGTGTTATAGCTGTGAAGGGTTTAATTTTTAGTAAATCAACGTTACAATATTTAAAAACTAGTATTTTTTTTATAATTTTTTTCTAGTCTGCCAAATTGTACTATTTGCAAGCTTGATATAGAGTTAAAAAAGCTTAGGTCAATTAAGCAAATACTCGACTCGACTCGTTCACACCCCTTGTCTAAATAAGAACTTTCAAGGTTAATTTTTTTGGAATTGAAAATAAAGTGACAGAAAACAAACATAGTTTCATCCACCAAATCCGAAATAGTCGGACTTCAAATCTATGAGTCAGACACAATTGGAGTCCTTGTTGTGAGTCTACCACAAAAGTTCTTGGTTTCAACCCCCCAAGTTGGCAACAGTAGAACGCCAAGCCCTAACAACTCTTTGAAAGTAAGCTCACTCATCTAAAGGTAAAATTATATTGTGTGTATACGAACGTCATCTGGAGTCAAATCAAAATGCGCCACATCATATTTTGCTGTGTACCGTAATTATGTACCGGATGACGTGGCACATTTTAATTCACCTCGGAATGATCTGACTTTCGCATAGAATAATTTCTCCATATAGAGCGAGTTACCTATCCAAGACAGCCAAAAGCGCGTAGTATAAATACGGAGCAAAGCAGCAATTAAATACTCACTGTTGTTTGGCACTCAGATCCATTCGTGCATCTGCTGCTTCCCACATGTTTTAAAAATTAAACATTCTGGAAAGAAAATCATTTTTTTTTTAATTTTCAATGCATTTAATTAAGATGAGCCCCAAAATCTTTAAATTTATATTAAAATAAATATAATATAAATTCAGGTATAATATTATTTTTAAAATAAATTTAAGAATTTTAAATTTATCTTTATTAAAATTATACTAGAATATTATAATTTAATCAAATTAATCAAATTAAAGCTCGATTATTTCCAACCTAATAAAACATTGCGATAAATATAAAATACACGGCATGTGGGCATTATAGCTGCATCCAGCCTACCAGTCATATCAGTGGCCCCCTAATCAACATTGAACGATCAAAGCCGCTTATTTCATTAAGTGATTGTCGCTTTAACACCAATATGGAAACCTATCAGCAGGGCATGGAAAAATATACAATAATTGCCCCCAACTTGAAGAGCGCTTTGTTGTGCTAATTCCAACCTTCAATTATTGCTCCCATCCAATAATGCCAACCTTTTTATTTAACCTAGGGAAACACTTGAAGATCTAATTTAATGGACAACATTTTTTAAATTTTTTTAAGACAATTAGATAAAGGAAATTCACATGCACATCACATATATAAGACACGAATTCAAAATCAGTTAATTAGTAATCAAAGCTCCCAACTAACAAACCAACGAGAATTGCATGTAGGGGTGTCAACTCGAGTCAACGGGCCGAGTCGAACCCGACTTGACCCAACCGTAAATGGGTTGACACTAACTCGACCCGGTTTTGCAAACGGGTCAAGTTGGTCAACAGGCGAGGCCAACCAACGTGGGATGAGGCAGCATGGCAGCCTCACGTGATGGAGGATATACGACGGTGCCAGAGCGGCCTGCCGAAAGTTGGGTCTCGCTCTCGCGAGACGACTGGCTTGGCGAACAGCCGGAGCGACTTTTTCAAATGTAATCACAATTATATTTTGCTATTATTTTTTCACTCTTTTTGTGAAATTTATGTGCTATGAAACTGCATTTTGTAAGAATTTTCAAAAAATTTGCTCTCATAATAATTTGACAATCACCTTTATAAAAGATTGTAGAAATTCCACAAAAAATCATTAAGCTTCTTCTTTTGGTGATTTGCTTCACACAACGGTGATAAAATTAACCCTTTTTATGATTAAATGAATATTTCAAAGCATGGTCCTCACTTTCCCCCCAAAAAAAATGTCATAATTTAATTGGTAATAAAAAATCGCCATCATTATTTAGGATCCTAAGCATCACCATAAACATCCAGGATAACTTTTTTATCTCATCAGTGGAGCAAAAACCCCATGATATTTTACTTAAATTAAATTAAATTATTACCTTTCTACCACACCAAATTGAAAGAATAATTGGATCTTTTTTTTTGCTTTCGTTCGATTATTATTTTGTATTATTATGTGATATATTCATTAAATTGAAAATATACAATTTTTATTTCCTTCTTGAAAAGTTCCTTGTATTTTCCTATTTATAGGAAGCCATTCCTATTAGAAAAAACAAATATTTTTTTTTCTCACAATAATGTCAACATGGTACCCAAGCCACATTAGCTCTATTCATCCTAAGAATTCTCGTCACATGACAATTTCTACCTAATTTCCTACCTAATCACTCGTACCTCCTACTTACTCTTGCATTCACCCTTCTACTCTAGCTCTACTTGCCCCCACGGCATTCACCCCTCGCTGTTCCCATGCTTGCGTGCTCTGCTAACCCCTCCCATTCTCGCCGCTTATATGGTCACTCACACCATGCGCCCATCAACGAATCATTGCTTCACTACCCACTCTCACGATAAAATATGCCCAACCACCACTCCACACGCACGAACTCTTGCATTCTCCTTCCCTCCTTCCCACCATCCATTGTTCTCTCCTCAGGCAAGTTCTTCACCCACTCATTTGTCATATGCTCATCCTTTCTATTAGTCAACACTCACTATCAATCGAACAATTCTCTCAACCCCCCTTGATCTTACACTTACTGCTCCTCGCATATATGCACAATCTACATTGCAAGCATGATTAGCCTCTCATCTCATCCAATAACCTTTTCCGCAGTCTAATCATGGACCTTTGCATTATGATTCATTAAGTATTCACTAGATTTCTTGTTTTATTTTTTTAAGTGTTCATTGATGCTTTATTTACTCTATCTAAGACAATTCCCTATACTAATATTAGTACTACGATGAAGCACTTGTAGTATCGAACATTTTGCTTTCTACCTGATCTCATGAAAACCCTCATCATTTGACCATTTTGTCTCTGGAACTAACACCATCAAATATACCAAATGGGGAGTCACATGAATTCTTGTTAGTCATGAACCTCCCATTCACTCTACTGTCATGTTCTAAAAAATAATAATAAGTGCAAGAATTTTTCGCTCAAAATACTTTCATAACAGTTATATATTTTGGGTATAATATCAACTCAGATATATTTTCTATAGCATTGGATGATAAACCTATTTACAATTATTATAGCATCTTGAAAAGCAAGTAGGATAAACTTGTTCAATACCGCATGTTTATCAATGAAACCACCCTTTGGCACTAACAAAGTGGGTTTCTTGATGCTAAATTTATCCTTGATCTCCATCCATCGATCCAGTTTGTTCAAGCCCAATAAATGACCTACACTGTTATACCCAGTATCTTCATAGCTCTCACGCATGTTCGTAGTCGTAGAGCTCCCAACTCTACCTTTTGGTCACCATACTACACTCGTTGCTACACTCTTTCCTATATCTAGCAGAGGATCTATATGTCTCTCCTCAATAACTTTAAAAAATGGCTTATATGTTCCAAACTTCTATGTTAACCTATCATATATCAACTACCTTACCAAATCCTACAACTAATTCACATTTTTTTTTCTCCATTTCGATATGTTTTCAAGATCTCAACCCGAAGATGATGATTAATAGTGGGGTTGAAGTTGGAGGCATCTATTATTTCGATGAAATAAAGTTTATTGCTCCCTCTCCTCAACTATCTCTACTGATTAGTGGCATTATCCTTTCAAACAGTCTCCTCACTATATTTTTGGATGGTACACACAACTTCTAGTCACTCTGTCTATAAATTTGAATGTGAAATTTATAGGAATTGTAGACAGTCGTGTGTTTTTTTGTTTCAAAAATATCTAGTGGTCAAACTCTCTTAAAATAATACATTCAAATGTATGGGGTACATGTCCAAAATTAACTTGTATGGCGTTTCAATAGTCTCTTTGTTAAAAATCACATTAGAGTTACTTGGCTATTCTTAATTAAAATGTCAAACAAAGTCTTTGAAATCTTCAAAAAAAATTCTACTTCTTTTGGAGTAATACATTTTGATAATGCCATAAAAGTTATGTTCATTCCTATTATGGAAAAAATGGTAATATCAATCAAGCATCTTCCTCTTATGCCTCGCAACAAAAAGGTGCAGCATTGCAACTCATCAATACTACCCGTGCTTTAATGTTAACTAGAAAGTTGCATGACAATTCTGAAGAGATTTCAATATTCTAACCCAGTGCTACTTGATCAATTGTGTTATCTTCTACTACTACAAATAGGGTCGCACCCTTCTCTCATTTTTCCTTTGACCCTTCAGATTTTTGGTTGTATTTAATATATTCAGTCTCTTTGTCATAGATGGGATAGACCTTCTCCTTATGCTATTAAATGTACCCTCATGTTAAATGTATCTTACAGGGTTATTTTTATGATTCTGCCAATCATTTTTTTATCTTATAGTGATTATCTTTCAGAAACATCCTCTTACTTCCTACTCCTAATCCACTATAAAATTTTACTCACCATTATTGATAGCATCTATCTAATACACCTCTGACCATTCCATCATTCTGTAGGAAACACTTGTAGATCTCAAGTATTTCCTATCAATCCTCAGAAAACAGCAAAAATTCTCCACAAAAATCCACACAAAACCACAAAAACAGTAAATAATTTGTATTATTTGATAAAAGGGAAATAGAAAATACCAAGATACAATTGATCCTCAATTCGAGAGGAGGATCTCTCTCTCCCAAATCTCTAGCCAAAAGAAACCTAAGAGATCTCAAATTTCAGCCAAATTCAAGACACCCTAATCCTAGTAAAAAAACTATTTAATGCATACAATCCAAAAGGATACCCCTAAACAGTCCCTATATTCAATTTTTCCTCCCAACTCCCTCAAAAAACCTTCCTAAAAAGCTCTTTGGAACATGGCGGTTTGCTCGACATACGCAGGAGGTGGAGAATTCCGCCTTTGTATCCATAAGCTGGTCCCGTATGGACTGACTAGACCGGTCCAATGGACCGGTCTATCACATTCATGATTAAGCATTCTCCTCTGACCTCTAACCTTCATCTCACATTTGCCCTTCAAAAAGGTATACAACAAAATACCCATCACCCTATACAATCTTACCTCACTTAATCATTTATTTTAATCTCGTAGCTTTGTCTTGTCTCATTCACCGTCTCTATTCCGAAGATTTGTCAAGAAGCACAACTCAACAAATAAAAAATTGGGTCAATCAAAACCCTGATTTGTTCCATGTTAGCACATTGCACCCTAAATACAAAATAGTTGGCATGTGGCAACAGCTGCATCAAACCTACCAATGATATATTTGTCCAGTAAATCATAAAAGCTGCTTAGCTCCTTATGAATCAACGCCATATACCAGCCTGGAAACCTATCAGAACATGGACGAATAAGCAACAGCTCAACTCAAGAAAGCTTTTTCTACGCAAACTGCAGCCTTTATTTTGCTCCCATCCAATGGATGCCGAACTATCTCATTTCAGTCCAAGGGCCCAAAAGCTAAGGTTTGCTAGAGATTGTAGTTTCATACAATCATTTTATATAGAGCATCTTATGCTAGTTATCTATAAGGAGAAGCATAATGCATATATAATCGTATAAGATCCCTGTATGGCAGTACCATAAGCAGTTATCACTATAGAAGTTGAAACAAAACTTGAGAAAAACTTTGATAGCTGCTCTGAGAAACTTACTGTGATGCAATAGAATGTGCAGAGTTGATTAACTTGACTGTGATGACAATCTAGCTCATAAACAAGGAAAAATAATATTAAAAAGAATAAAGGTAAAGTTATGATATACTCACATCGATACATGCTGGAACCTCTATAAAATAAGTAGAAGGAACAGTAAAGTTACATTACATGTTTATGAGGGTAAGTTCAAGCTTTGGTCGGTGAGGCTGAGGTTCCACGACCTCCAGGTGAATCTTCACTGTCTGCAAGGCACAGTAGCTGACATTCGTGCTAGTATTTGTCACTCTCTGATGTGCCTCGTCTACAGTCCAGTCTGTCCCTTTATCTCCCTTAGAAGTTAGGTAAACGGGCCCTTCAATTCCAAATCTGGAGGCCAAAAAACACGAACAAGTTTTTTTTTAAATCTTAAATAGGTAATGTTTTTACGTGCATCTGAATCTTCGAAACTTATATAAAATATCACATATAATAAGGAAATTAAAAAGGAATATTGAATTCTAAATATACAATAAGTAACGCTCAACTTTTCATTAAAAGAAACAAGAAAAGAGTTTAAAGAAACAGAAAAAAAAAAAGCAAGATTTGCCCACCAAGCCCAGTTCATATCAAGGGAAATAATTAAAGCATTAAATATGTTGCAATCAGATGTGTAGATAAACTTTGTATGAAAGGTTTACAAAGAAAATTGGTAGACCTAAAGTAAATAAATAAAAAGTATTCAAAATAGTTTGCTACGAACAGGCACATCTCAAACAAACTTAATGGAATGAACGAAAAATAAATATTCATAAAAGCAATTCTAAATACTTGATAAAAGGAAAATGATGATGATGATTTTGTTGCCAAGAAAAATCAAATTCATTGTATAATAATTAAGTAATAGGATGCAGGACAAACTTTACGTAACTACAAAAAATGGCATATTGTTTACCATTATTTTGAAAGGCATTTTTGGGGCTCGCTTCAAGGCCCTATGGAGTAACATTTCCCCAAAACAATCAATTGGTAATTCTACAAATAGGGTTTCCAACTCAGAAGTTAATGCATTGCCCCGATCTCCCGAGGCTAAAATTCTTTCTTGTTAGTGAAGTGAAAGCAACATACTGAAAATTAAATTAACAAATTATTATCAATAATGTATATATTATATCTTTAATTCAATCATTATTATATAGTATATTCACTATTTCCTTCATGTTCTATTGTTTGTAATTGCCTATTTATAGGAACTAATTTCATTAATAACAAGCACAATTATTTTTTCCTATTGATAATCTCAACATAGAATCAGAGTTGGATTAGCCCTAGCCATTCCAATATTTCTCGTTTCACAATGATCACTACATGCTTCCCCGCTCAATCATCTGCACCTCCTCATCATATGCTCTCCCACTCCGTTTTCACCTATTGCATTCTCTCCTCCTCAACTACCTCCTCCTGTGCTATCCCACTCTGCTCGCCACTTATGTGCTAGAATCTAATGAGCAACTCCTACACTCCCCTCACCCCTCCATAAATTACAACATAGCTCACCCTCTTCCATGATTTAATTCTCCCGCCTGTCACTCCATGCACAAACCTTCACATTCTCCTTGCATCCTCTAGTTCTCTCCTGCACGATTGCTCATTGTGGGATTCAAAAATTCACGCCGTGGCTCTGCTATCAGAGCTTAGGGTCAAATTTTTAGAAGGCATATTAAATTCCAGATAAAATACTATCCAAATATTTCGCCCTCATTTTGCGATGACTTTAAGATCTGGATCCAGGTTTCTTATAGCCATAAGCCCCTATAGTTATTAATCCCTTTCAATGACAATAGATACTTTTTTATTAAAGTTAGTCATAAGATAAGCACCAAGTATTAACTGTACAATAACAACTAATTCCAATTTTGAGATTGCAAATTTAAAGCCAATTCAAACTAGATTGTATGGGCAATGATGATGAACACGATCAAGATTTCATATAATGACATTCCAGAGTCAAGGTCCATGGTCTACTTAATCAGCGGAGATAATCAACTCAATCAGCGGAGATAATCAACTCAATCTGACAGAAGGATCCTTGTCGGCAATCATGAGTTGTGTCATCCATAAGAACCTTGTAGACCTCGAGTTGGTGTTTATTTAATAGGACACATTTAAGTTGATCTTATCCAACAAAGGACTTTCTACCTTATTAAGTGCACCTCCAATTCACAATAAGAGTTTTTTTAAGCCATTGAAGATCATATAGGCTTTAGTCATGAGTGTAATTTAATTATTTCATTTTGTAGTGAAACTATTAGGTCAGATGATCACAATTATAATTATTTGCATGTGATGTCATTTGGAGTAAAATCACTGATTAGAGGACATAGCAACACATCCTTACTGGCAAAAAATAATTTAAGAGTGAACATAACAATATGCTCGACAAAACATTGGCCTTTTTTCAGTTGAGATTATTCTTTAAATTTGTAACCCTTCATAAATAATTATGGTGGGTGGTTGAATTATTAATTTAATTTTCAAAGCAATAAATTTCAATTGAATATCTCAAAATTTTGTTAATGTTCTAAATATTTTTATGTTTTTTTATGAATTTAAACCCAAAATAGGGCATTCTGAAAAATGAATCCCCTACAGTTCAAAATTTTTGTTAACGAGGCAATCATTGAGGCGCTAAATGATTTTAATTTGTTACTTGAAACTTGACAACTTTGCATGCTTACTCAAAGAGGATCATGTTCAAGGATCAGCTTTACAAGCTATCATATGTGTGGAGTGACCTTGAGACTTAGCATTTTTAACAGGCTTTCTTCATAAAATACATTTGTCACGGGGTCTAAGTCCTGTCAAATCTAGTCCTTACAAGAATGAGGATCAGACTAAAAATGTTGGTCTTACGACCCTACCCTAGAGATAGGGTGCCCCGCTGGAGAGCACACTTATTTGTTAGAGAACATAATTTTAAAAGAAAAAATCAATGAGTTTCAAATTTATCGCATGTTTTCTTGAGATAATTGCACACTTTTCCAAGTAATAGTTCATATGCATATTTTTTTCAACCCCACAACAACCTTAGATTTTAAATAGCAGCGCTTTAAACATTTAACAATACACGTGGGAATAGTTAATTTAGATAATTTGATATATCATGTACTCTTTGATACATTTACAAAGCGTATTCGTATGTTTTACAATGTATTTGCACAATGCACTTGCATATTTTTTGGTACACTAACAAAATGCACTTGCATGTTTCTTAACGCATTTATGTGATATACCTGCATACTTACACAATCTTTGATGCACTTCTGCAGTGTGCTTACATGCTCATCAATACACTTGCATATTTTTATAAACATTTTTACAATGCATTTGCATGCCCTCAATACATTTGCACTAAACATTCGAAGAAAGTGAGGACAATTTGCTTTCGTTGATTTAACACGTCAACATGCTCTGATGAAATGGGCGTGTGACACATCATGCATAAGAGTGCACTACTATATCTGATTTGTAACTTTCATTCACGAAACTTACTACTTTTTCATCAGACTTGTATGAATTTCTTCATATATGCATCGTTTAGTGTACTTGTGCAACTTGTGATGTGCAATAAGTTGAATCATTTTGCTTTGTTTGAAAGTCATTCACATGAATGCAACCAGCTAAGACACGTAAAGGTCTAACGTTTCAATTGTTCACGTGAATGCATTGCCTTTAGATTTTTAAGTTCATTATCACTCATATGTGCATGTGTTGCGAATTTGATTCTTTTGTGTCTTAAATTAGATAATTTATGTGTATGTAACTTGTATTTTACTCGAGTAGGCATCATAAGAAGTCATCTTTCCAGCTATATATAGGAGCTCACTTTAGTTTATTTTTATTATGTTTAATTCACTAAGGGTTCTCTTGATAAGTTCAAAGTGTTCTAGAGAGTTCTTAATAGCAGTGGCGAGTTCTTCATAGTATGTTCTTGCAAGCAAGCTCTTGAATTCATTATAATTCATCTTGCTCATTGTTGAGCTTTCACATTCATTGTGAGTCCCTTATGAGTTTAGTTATATGACATTATTACCGCACACTTTTCATCATGTTTTTTTGAATTTCATTTTATTCTTATTTGCAGTATGTACGTGTTCATTTTTATCATTTAACCACTTATACCACTCAAAACATTCTTTTCGTTTATTTTTCTTATTAGGTTGTTCAACTTTGATTCACTTTAAATTTTGATAGCCACCTGACATCTCCCCCATCTAGGCGGCATCTACAAGGAATCTGTCTACCCACTATGCTAAGAAAAACATGTATGATTAATATCATAAGACATCGCACCTACGAGGTATTTTATCTCACCAACTCAAGAAATGTCTGTATAGGTTTTCATGTACCTATTTAAAATTAACATTCACAGTTTACAACATTGATAAACATAGAATAGCTCTCTGTTACAGCCATGAAGTTAATAAGTGGTCTTCTTTGTAAATCTGTCTACCCATCACAAACCAAAATAACTCATTTTTCCTTCCAAACTCCTCTAATATGCTCGAGCAACTTCTTAATATTATCCCTCTCTATTTGCAACAACTTCGTTCTAATGACATTATATCCTAGTGGCACGTATCCTGCAAGATTATTATTGCATGCGTAGGTAAAGCCATTTTTGTAATGTGGATTCCTTGATAGGTTAAAAGGAAGTCCAGCTGAGTAAAACATTATAGCTATTTTCACATCTAGTTGTTCTCTCATTTGTAAATTAAATACTTTCTCCAAAGCACTAACAACATGTTTTTTTCTTTTTTGTTCATATCCCTCCATCCGGAAGGCCTTTTGTTTACAGTACTGTCATCACTTCTAATTGCAGAAGATGATGAAGGATATAAAGCATGGGTGCTTGGAAGTATAATATGTTTTGGAAGCTCTTTTTAAGTCCTTTGCTCCGCTTCATTGGTTTTCCTTTGTAATTCAGCCATTTGTGATGAGCTTATCTTCGGGTATACTTTAATTCCATGACCACTAATCTTTAACAAATAAGCTTTCATTTTATAATATGATCATTTGTACGTGGCATTACAGTAATTGCATTTTAATGCAATATTGCCACCCCCTTCTGACGTTTAACCTATTTTTATCACATAATCCCACGGAGGTTTGTTATCTTCAATATTGATCTCTGATGGACCATCAGTAGACTCAATTTCTACGCCACTAGAGCTGATTATCCTACAAAGGATCGACACAAATTAAACTACATGAATTTGAAACATGAAAATTTTTTAAGTAAAAGTGTAGATATGTCGCAGATATGCCGGGGGTCCAAGGGGGCGTTGCCCGGTCAGGTCGCGGAGTCAAAGGGCAGTGCCCCCGCAACAAATTTTTATTGTAAGAATAATTTTAAAGCTTTCTCTAGCTTCTCGGTGGCGCTTGGTACCATTCGGTACCCCTCGGTAGCGAGCATTAATACTGAGGATGGTACCGAGCGTTGCAGAGAGGTACTGACCAGTACCGAGCGGTACCGAGTTCTAGTACCGAGCAGTACCGAGCGGTGCCGAGTTCCGGTATTGAGCCTACGATGAAGAAAACAAATCTTCACTGCTTGTCTCCTTCACTGTTCAAGTCGTCAAGTCGTTCCGTCGACGAAGGATGATCCTGTAGGCTTTAATGATTGCGTCGTAGAGCCTCTTCGTCGACGAAGAATTTCCTGACAACTTCTATGCTCGCGTTGTCGAGCCGCTCCTTTCACTATAACGAAGAAGACGAACGCGTGTGCGGAAATAAAAAATCAAGCTCGCTGAAATGTTTAAGCCGCATAAATGAATAGAGATATTGAGCGAATAGCCAAAATGAACAGGACAAATTGTGGCTCCCTTTTTTTCGTCTTTTTAATAGGACACGCGTATCTGATACATGTTCGGTCAAACTTAAATAATATTTTAATTGGACATGGCAAAGCCGTATCCGACACGTATTGTGTCATATCAGAGGCGTATCCGTATCCGAAACGTGTCCGATACAGTATGCCTCGTAAATAGGAGTATCGGTGTTACATAGGCGCAGGACTACTTCAATTTGAATTTTCTCATCATGCTAATAAAAATATGCACAGGTCTTACTTGCTACATTGTAAGCACCACATACAAGCTTTCGCCGACCATGCTATAAAAATCACACATAGGTTTTGCTTGTCACACCAAATGTCCTGTAATCAAGATTTTGAGAATTTAGAAAATTTAAGTTCATAAATACACACATGTGGTGATGACGACAACGACAAGTCAAAGAAGTTAAATACATAATTTTTTTCTTTTTTTCTTTTTTTTCTTTTTTTATAGGGAGATAAAAAAGACAATGAGTTAGAGAAAGTAAGAGGTAGAGTGAGTTCATAAAACAAAAAGAGGAAGAGGGTGGGAGATAGAGAAAAAGAAATAAAGTAAGAATGAGCCAAAAAAGAGACAAAAAACTGACAGATAAACAAAGCGAGAGTAAAAGAATGAGAGAGAGAGAGTGATAGAGAGAGGAAAGGAGAAAGAAAAGAGGAGAGAAAAGAGAGAAAAGAGAGAGAGAAAGAAATAAATAGAAGACCGGGAAATAAATAGAGAAAAAGAGAGTGAGAAGTAGAGAGAGTGAGAAGAAGGTGAGAGAGGAAGAAGAAAAAGAGAGATGGAAGCTCCAGCAAAGTTAGTAACAATGAAGGAGGCAGCCAACACCTACCCGACGATAAGGCTTAACAAGTTCTTGGTCCTATAAATGTCTTCTCCTACGAGCTCTTGTGCAAGACCTAGCTTCATAAGCCGTCAATTTGGTCGATACCTCCTTCCATCTAACTCTAATTCGCAACTACTTAGCTTATGTCATCAAGGGTTTCAGGAGTTCTACAGAGAGCATAGAGAAAGACCAAGAGATTGAAAGAGAGTATAGGGTCATGCACATGATTGCGAGAGGGACTCCAAGGGGCTTTAAGTGCGGAAAGGAGTTTGTGCAATTAATGACACAAATATGACACGGGATGTGCGAGGGGATGGAATGAGAGGAGAGAAAAATTAACCCTTTAATAAAAATTATTATTTTTTTATTACTATTATTATTATTATTATTATTATTATTATTATTATTATTATTATGTATTGATTATTTCACAAATTTTCATCGCTCAAGCAAACCAAAGTTGCATCATCACCTTGCTCGTGGGCTATTTTTTTTTAATTTTCTTCGTATGACGACTCAAGTAATATGGGTGTCGATCTTAATTATTTTTATTATCATGAACATGTCGACGAAGTCTGTTTCACAAACGGGAGTTGTTTTGGGAGTCAATAAATGACTTGACCAACCAACCCGACCTAAAAACTAGGTTCAGGTTGACCCGTTCAATAAACGGGTCAGGTTGGAGTTGGATTTTTTACTCATTTATTAAACGAGTTGATTTCAGGTAGACCCACCAACTTGAAAATGACCTGTTTAATATCTTTTTTCCTTAATTTTTTACTTATGGGTATAATAGTTCTATTTTTTATCAAATATCTTAAACTTTACAATCAATAACCAAAATAGGTTAACAGGTCGTGTTCAGGTCATTTGAATTGCTAGTGGGATGGGCTCATGTTAGAGTTTTTGACCCGTTTATTAAACATTTGGGTTGACTAGATTCAAGTCGGGTCATGACACATCTAGCTCAATGCATTTCAAGTAGCATTTGCACACCATCACATCCATCGCTCACCATTTTTGCCGTATTCGATAGAGACAACTCCAAAACGATTGTCGAGGTCAGCATCCAGTACCTCTCCAATGTGTGTCTCTTCTACATGTTAACAAATGCTCTTAAACAATCACAACACCCACCACAGCTACTCTCATATCCACCACTCGCATACATGTGTAATCTACTCTGCAAACCAATGAGCCCTCCACCTCATTTGGTAACCCTTCTTCTTGGTCCAATCATGAATTATTGTTCTATAATTCATTTAATATTCTTTGAATCTCTCTTTTTCATTGTCTAGCATTCACTAATGGCTTTTTTTACTCCTCTCTTTGAAATAAAATCCTCATTTCATATCAGTAGTACTATCAAACTCAATGATACTAATAATCAGAGTGATTTCTAACTTATTTTTTCTCATTGGATCTCATGACTTAATCATTCGAACTTTATGGCTTTCAAACTAATGAACAACATTAAATATACCAAATGGCAAGCATCTAACTATCTTGTTCTCACATGGACGCTTATAGTCATAAATCTTCCATTTCCTTCACTATTATGTTCCCAAAAACCTATAAAAGGAATATGAAACTTTCTTTGTTTCACATAATTTCAAGACAATTATTATATCTACTCTTTACTCTCAACATCTTTTTCTTTATAACGAGGCAACAAATCTATTCAAGATTACTACCATACCTCAAAAAATAAGTGGGATGAACTTAAATACTATCCATTTAACGCCGATCCCACCGCACTACAAAAATAAGAGGAGTTTCTTGTTGCCAAGTTCTTTATTGGCCTTTGTCCATCTCTTTAGTATGTTCAAGCTCAATTAATGGTCAATTCTATTATCTCTATCACTATCTCCAACTTACTGACCTTTCTACTATATATTCTTTTTGTCTTAACCATATTTCTCGTGCATCTTCAACTAAAGGCCATCGTGACAATTATAGTGATGGCAGTCAAGATGGTTTGCATGAATGTGATTGCAGTTTATTTACACCTAGTCTATCAAACAACTAATCACTTGTCTGATTGTTGAAAGGACAGGTTTAGATGTCCACTAGTTGTTTAACATGTCACAAATACTACTAACTCTACTAGTGTGCCTTCTAGAATTATCTCTCTTACAAGTATAATTACCTACAGTACCACTCATAGCTAACTAATAACTGTCATGTGGTTTACAACACTCATTATTGACTACCACCTAGCATGTGGTTTCCTCCAATTCTACAGTGGTTATTCATTATGAAATTCTTTAAGTCTTACATTATGGCACATCAACCCACGTGATATCATACAAGCTTCCCCCTCTATCATTGTTGCTTATGAATATCTATCTCATATCTCTAAGAAAGCATATATCTATCTCTTAATAATTTTAGATTACAACTTATATATTCCAAAAATTTCTATGAAACTGTTATCTACCAACTACCATACAAAATCCTTTTACTACTTCATCATGTTTTCTCCATTTCAATGGGTTTTTGGAATCATAGCATAAAGACGTGATTTCTATTGGTGCTAAAGTTGGAGGCATCTATTATTTCTCTCATATTATATCTATTGCTCTGTCCTCTACTATCCCTCCTTAAAGGTGGTGTCATCATCTTAGACATCATCATCACTATCTTCAATAGCACACAACACCATGTCTCTTTTTCATATTTCAACATCAACTTGTAGTCAAACTCCCTTTGATTTAGTAAATTCAAATGTATGGAGTCTAAATCTTGTATTAACTCATATGGGGTTTTGTAGCTCATAATGCAGTAATTTTTGTATGCTTATTAAAGTTGTGATTTGAAAAGTCTTTGATGCCTTCAAAAGAATTTACGAAATAAAAAGTTAATTTTCTACTTCTCTTAAAATTTTCGATTCTGATAATGCATTAAAATATATATAATCTACTTTTCATTATTTTTGTGCTGAATAAATTATTATACACAAAACATTTTGCACTTACACCTTGCAAAAAAAATAGTGGGGTTGATCGAAAATAGTACAATCTCCTTGATGATGCTGAATTTAGTTTTTCACATGAATGCTCCACAATAATTTTATGGAGATATTCATTCAAGTGACCTACTACTTCATTAACGTCTTTCTACTAATTTGAATGGGAAGACACCCCTTTCTTTTTGCTTGAATGAAACTATCTTTTCTTTAAGCCCTCATGCTTTTTGCAAGTTTATTACATTCACTATCTTCATCTAGGATAGGATAAACTTTCTCCGCATGCTATTAAAAGCATCTTTCAATTCCTACTCAAAACAATTATCAGTATTATCATCTCTCTTCTAATCATTTTAATATCTAAGCAGACTGTTAACTTTCATGAATCATCCTCTTATTATGCATATATGTCCACTACAAAATCTCCTCCAAATATTTCACTTTTGTCTATTGCTCTGATACATGCTCTTGCCCCACTATAAGTTTACACTCCCCAACCACAAGAGCTTCCTCCAATACACCTCCAACCATTCCATTATATAAGGCTAAGTATTCACATCTAATCTATTACATCATCTCCCGCCTATTATTCAAAAAACAATACAAAATAGTACTCAACACTAGATACAATCTTTAATCTAACTTGATTATTATCATACTCATTTCATTGCTTTACCTTTGTCTATCACCACTATTTTTATTCCCAAAATGCATGAATAAGTGTTACTTAATCCTTACTCGAATAATACAATTGAATACTAAAATGGGAGCTCTCCTTGATCCTCACAAATGACATATGGTTTCACAACCTACTAATGTCAAACATATTTCTAGCTAGTTGATATTTAAGATCAAGTTTCATTCAAATGGTACAATTGACCTATAAAAGCTCACTTGGTGTCAAATATACACACAAGCTCAAGGCAGTGATTATTTTGAGACTTCTTCACCTATGGCTCGATTTAACTTGTATGTCCCTTCGTGTTGTCATTAAGAATGGTAGCCTTCACTCCAAATGGATGTGAACAATGTCTTCCTCTATGGTGATCTCTCCAAAGCTGCTTATATAAAGAGTATGTTGCTCGAGGGAGAAACCTATATATGGGTTGAAATAATGTTCTCATACATAGTTTAATAAATATTGTGTTCTCTATGAAAAAAAACTTGTTTCATGCAGTAAAAATCAAATTGCTGTACTAGATTAAGTGCTGAATCCAAATACAAGGAAATTGTGCAGTTCACCCATGAATAATGTGAATAAAAAGAAATATTATTGAAGGATTGATATTTTTGTTACTCAACCTATGATTCTTAAGTATGATAAGCATGCAATCATCTATAGTAATGACAACCAGATTTTTCACAAAAAATAAAATAAAACATATTGAAAAAAATTGTCATGTTTCATAATATATATCATTCTATAAAAAACGATTCACTATTCATGCCTCCAGTGAAGAACAGTTAGCATATATCTTTACAAAACTCTTGGACCACCTTCATTCTCCAGTCTTTGCAACAAGCTGGATCTTCATGATATATAAGTGACAAGTTGAGGGAGGGTATTATCAAACCAAATTGAAAAATCAACAATGAGGATATTTTTTCCATTATTAATATTATTTTTATGTAACACTTAAGGGTTGTTTGGTTTGAAATAAAATGGGAGTTAAGTTTTCTAAATGCAAAGCTTTTGAAAATGTTACGTTTAGTTTGAAGTAAAAGAAATGCATAGTTAATTTTAGTATTTTAGAATGCACCATCTAGTGCAATTTTAGTGTACTAGAAAATCATTAGATTTAGGTGATATCCAAATACACGGTATATTCTTTTTCATTGTCTCCGCCTACTGTCTTCTGCTGGCCGCCATCCACCACCATCATTGGACTTTCCACTGCATTCATTTTACTTCAACTCAAACAAAAGAAGTAATATGCATTTATTTTATAGAACTCCAAACATTTCAAATGCATTGCACCCTTTTTACACTACAGGATTACTTAGCCAGTCAAACGGCCCCTTAATTGAGAATGTGCAGTCACTACCCTATCAATATTTCCTTCCAACTTTGTCGAATGTATTTGCTCATAGGAATCAATTCCACTAAGAAATAAACATGTAAAATTCAATAATCTCAATTACAAATATTATAACCTATCAATTTAAATAAAATTATGAATGTAAAAATAATTGTCACTTAATCTCCTTAGAGTTACATCCTATTAACCTGACTTTTCTCCTACAAGCTTACAAAAGCAATAAGGTCCTTAGCACAACTTGCTTCATCACCCTTGCATCTCATCTATCTCTGATCTCCACTTGCTTCAACAGGGATTGCTTCAACCAGCCTTTCATCGTTACATTGAGTATCTCATGTTTTATTTTATTTTTTATATATCAATTAGACTTTAGATAAAATAAATCATATGGTTGCATAATTCAATTTTTCGAATTTCTTTTTTTTTTCATATATAATTTTTATCATAGTTTTTAATTATGGATACTGAAAATATAAATTCAGGGGGCATATATCTCATTGATAAGTGAATGACTATTAGGATATCGGTGTTTAAATTTTGAAAAACAAAAGTACAAAAAAGATGGGTAAGAAATAGAACATACTTGGGCACAAAGACTATGAACCCATTGGCCTTCATTTTCACTATTCTAGCTTCAGTATCCATAGGTCTACAATAGAAGATAAATTAAATATTATAAGAACAATATATAATATAAGGAGACCTTTTTTATAAGCCAAAATAATTTACCGGTTTCTAAAGTAAATAAGTGTGTGCAATTCAACTGAAGCTCGGCTAGCCATCTGAGCATTTCTATGCCGATAATTCAAATCTGGAATACATTTAGCCTTAATTAGTAACTAAAAGACAATAATAAAATAGAAACAAAGGTAGAAACAAATGCTTACTATCTGCTATCTCTGTAAGTCGTGGACCATCTAGAAATATTGGTGGAAGTTTTGCTATTTCAAGAGCAGCGGCAAGCAATCTGTGAACAATGACATCTGCAAAAAATAAAAGATTATTAGCTCAGTCATCTTTTAAACATTAAATCTTGAATATATTTAGCCATTCATGAGGAATTTTTAATCACTGAAGGTGACATAGATGTCTAATCTTCTCTCAAAGTGATAGAAATCATTAGAGTTTATGATGCGGATGTATAATAAGATCCAACAAAATGTTTGGATTATTTTGGATTTGAATGGACATGATAATCACATCAATAACCAACATAAAACCCATATTCATGCTATCTATATTCTTCCAGAAACATTCAATTGATATATGAAAATTGAAAGCAATCAAATGAGACTACCGATAAGTCTCGTAGATTGTTTATAATAACTAAAAACTACTGATGATTGGGATTGGATCTAGTATACTGAATATTACCAATAAATTAGCACTAGTAAAATAATTCTTCAAAGGCTTCATCTAGTACTTCTATGCAATATTCTAATCAAGCATCATAATAAAAATTATACTATCAAGTATCATTAACCATAACAAATGATATTTGAAACTTATAATCAACCGAGTCATGTAATCAACCCACATCAAATCTATATCCATGATAATATTGCAGACTTTTATGAAATACGTCAATAAATTCATAATTAGTCAACGTAAATAAAGAGAATTTTGTAACTTCATAGGCAATTTTTTATGTTTAGGTTTCTTTTAGTAATAATCTATGCATCTTACACACGTAAGCTTTATTGATTGTATTGACGTCATGGTAATTGATGATAGAAAATCATCACTTTTGGCCAAAGTTTAGATACAACTACCATCATGAAAATTAGCTTTGAAACCTACTGTGCAGAAAGAAGAATTGGTTTATGCCAATTTGATGATGAATTTCTTGACTTTCTTCCTTGTTCATTTTAATTCCTTAGATTTATTTGATTTCACTTTAGATATGACTATGAGGGAATTAAAGAAATCAGGACTTTGAGAGAAGAAATAAGGGATTAGGACTCAACTATTACAATAGTCAATATGACAGAAATTTTGTGGGGACCTACCAACTAGCAGAGAGAGAAAGAGAACCATAGAATGAAGAGGAGAGAGAATAATGAGAAGAGAATCTTTCAAAGCAATTTATTCATAATTCAATAATTCAATTGCAAGCTATAAAACCCCTTGCTTATAAAATTATGATCAGAAGATAGAACCAAACTATTTTGAATTCAAAACTAATCCAAATAAGATAACTTCTAATAATCTTATAATCTATTTAACATAAATTTTCTTATGAAATAAAATACAAAATTTAGCCTTTAATTTAAAATAAAATAAAAATAGAAATAAAATCCAAAACTAATCTAAAATACTAAAAAATTATAGGAATAATGTTCTTCTGATGCATCAGTAGTCACCCTTGTTCTCAGTTGCCACCCTATTGAACAATGTTTGAGTGTGCTCGAGGAGGGTATTAAAAGCAATGTTAATGATTGAAGTGAAATCGTAACAACATTGTCATACTGAAGGTTCAATTGAGTCTCCTTAGGGGAGGGTTAGATAACTTGAGTTTCAATTTATAATATATTGTTCATTGCTCTTGTTAGAGATAAATGAACATGGTTTAAATATTAATATTATTGTGTTAGCTTAAAGCATACATGGAAGTTTTGTTTTAAATTTGAATGTTACTCACTTGTGCACATGAGTGATTTTTGGTGTCATTCAACATTGTTTGGTCCTGCTTCATCATTGTTTGTGCACATGAGTGATTTATGGTTTCATTCATCATTGTTTGTTTCTTTATTATGCCATAAATGCAATAGTTATGTAAGGATTGCTTGTAAAAATTGCTTACTTGCATGCTGCAATATGTAAGCTATGTTGTTGGACTTCCCAAGATGTTGGTTTGTTGTTAAGTGCTAACTGTTAGCGGTGTTAATTTGAATCATTGTGGTAAGGAAGTGCATGTTTTTTTGTGTTTAGCAACAACAATTGAATGTAAGAAAGATAAATCTATCAAGAAGTGCATGTCATCACATTAGCTTTTTTATTTAATGATTCATTCTTTTATATCAATTAGACATACCTTTATGGAATCTTTTTCTCTTAATGATTTCTAACACCATTGCCCAACAAAACCATTACATTTAATAATTTAAAATGGAATATTTGATCTTTTAAATTTATGCAATTGCCCGCACATTTCAAATAATCTGATCAATTATTCTATATTTTAAATGTTTGATAATAATATGCTCTTTAAAGTTTAAACATGTCTATTTATACTAATACTAACACCGACAAATCTTGATAGTTTAATTGCATTTGAGCTTTATTATGAAAAGCATTGCATAATAAATCTCTCATTTGCTCAAATATTCCAATATTAAAGCTATATTGTTATCAAATACTAAATGTGATGTGGACATCGATCAGAGGTTCAAACATGTGTATCGCCGGAGACAGCGCCGATCGACGGCTGTGATTCAGAGCCTTTACTTTTGATGTATTTTATGTTTAGTTAGTTTGCATTTTCATTTCCTAGTTTACCCCTATGGGGAGTGTTGTTTTATTGTAGCCAAAGGGCATTTGAGTACTTTTTATTTCTTTTGTTTAAAGACCTATATATAGTGGTCTCAGGCTTTGTAAAAGGTTAATGAATATTTGAATGAAAATTATGTTTTGTTTCTTCTTCTTCTTGCATGAACGCTAGAGAAGGGAGAGAGCTCAATGGGAGCAAATCGCAAGGCCCACCAGTCGTTGGAAGAGTCCGCGGCTCGTGGTATTTTCTTCTTCTATCTTTTATTTTTCCACCACCCTCCTTTCCCCATCCACTATCCCCTCTCTACCCGATCTCCACTCGTGGCCTCATCCTCCACCACTTCATCCGTTAGCCTCACCCCATCAAACCCGCCACTTTCCACCACCAACCCCCCCCCCCCCCCGGACGGCAAAACCCTTCCCCCCACCCCTCCCCCCCCCTCCAATTGGCCGCCAGCCAAGGCTGCACCGCCGGCTCCCCATTCCCCTTGGTCCCCTTTAATTTGTTTCCTCATTTGGAATTGGAATTATTGGAATTAATTTGAAATTCAAATTCATCCAAATTTGAATTCAAATTATTTCCTAATTTAGTTAATCTATTTTAGGAAAGTATTTGATTTAAATTCAATTTTGAATTTTAAATTCAAGAGGATTTAAATTAACTATTTCCTAAATCTAAAACCTAAATTAGGAATCATTTAATTGCTCCCACCAATCAATTCCACACCCATGCATACCACCGGCCCCCATACTCTCTCCCATTAATTTCCCTCTCCAATTATTTCCTAACTCCAACACTTTATTTAGGAAATAATTCAAAATCTCCTAATCCCTCCCTGAGCCGAATTTTCCTCAAACCCCACCCCGTTATTATTTCCTATAAGCTCATTATGACTTAGGAAATAAATCCCTGGATTTCCTCTCTCTCCCGTAACCGTCAGCATCCTTATTGGGATTTCCTTAGAAATCCCTCCATAGGCTTGATCTCTCTGTGAGAACCGCTGAGCTTTACTTCCAATTTTGCCTCCCAAATCAAGTCTCTGATTTGGAAAATACAAATTCCTTAACCCACCCTGTCATCCCGCCGTTCCTTCTCCCTAGCTCTCCAAATCTCTCTAACTCTTAATTGCTTCAAAAGGAGTTATCAACTTAGCTTCCTGCCTCGAATTCCCACCCTCTTCTTCACGAAAAATCTGAAATTTTCTCAGATTTTTGGGATCCAAAATCTGAAGCTATTTTCAAACTTTGGTCAAGAGGCTTGGAGTTTATTTTCTCTTCCAAGTGCAAGAGATGTTTGGAATATGAAACTGTCAAGCACGCATGGCGGATCCCGAGTTTGAGTGGGGCCTTGTATTCAACGCCGACGGAAGCCTCAACATTCTACGATCTCCATTTTTTGACGTGAGATTTGAAGACGACGCCTCCGTTGGAGAGTACTTGGAACGAATTGTTCCGACCCTTGCTAGCGTCATTGACCGCCAACTTCGAAACTACGATTAGAGCATCAACAGTCGATCATTCCCGCCATCCTCGCCACCGTCAACCTTTCCGTGGTTCAAGACCATTGGGGTTGGCGCTGTCCTCGTGGCATCGTGGAGTTTGCTAAAGACCTTCTCCCGCTAAGCCCTACTTGAGCGTGAGTGAGCAAGGTAACTCATTGCGAAATTTCTAAATATTAGTCGTGGGATTCTATTTTACTCCGCATTTGCTTTATTGTGATAATTTCAAGATCTTCCGCAAATTGTGATCAAACTTCGAGTTTGTAATTGCTTACCATAACAACTTTAACAATTGAGAATTCTTGAACCTCACCTTACGATATTTTAATCTTAAATTAGTATACTTTGTGATTCGTTATAAATTTCACGTGCAATTCTTGATTGTTTCACATCAGAATGTTACTTTCAAAGATTATAAAAATAATATAGTTTTGGGACTTCTTTACTCTATGTACGAAAAACGTCTAAAATATTTTTCATAATTCATGTTTACTGCAACTTTTATCTTAGCATTATTTGCACATTGAACCTTTTATTTAACCCCTAAGAAGCTCTTCTCTTCTTCATTGCCTAGCAGTTGCAGGATATTGACATTAAAAAAGATTGTTTAGCAGCTAGAGTTTAGAACCATCCAACAAGCAAGTATGTATATCACTGTATTCTTGAATAATTGTCCTAAAATCTAAATTTTAATTTATTGTTTTTTTTATTTAAACTATACCAAATTTCTTCACCAATGTGACGATTACTTTCTAACTTCCTGTTTTTTATTTAAACTATATATGAATTTACTTTTTACTCATTATTAAATGCTTTCACGTTGTCAATTTGTTGAATTCATCTATGATTTAAGATTTTGGTTTCTCATTCATCATGAATAAATATATTTACAACAAATTAGCTAAATTGATTGTACTGAAAGATTGAAGATTTTCATCCTTCCTATGAATTTAATCATAATTAACTATTTTTCATTATAATTCTATACAAACTCAAAAGCAAATATGTCAAATTTAAAAATTTAAAAATTTGTCTAATGATTACAAAAATTATTCATTTAATTTTGTTCTTTTATTTTTACATATTATTGAAAAAGATTATAAGATAATCAACTAACCTGCATATCTCCGAATAGGAGAAGTGAAATGAGTATAAAGAGGTGCTGCAAGTCCATAGTGATGAAACTCAGCAGGTGTAAGATCTCCACTGCTGAAGTAAACAGCCTGTATGCATTTAAAAAATTGTAAACATAGCACATTGTGTTTGATGTTACCATATGAATAGCTTTTATATTTCTAGATCCAGCTATGCACCTGAGTCATACACCTAGTAGCTAAAATCCTGATTAATTTATTGAAGTATGGATCATCACCCTGCAAGTTTTTTAGCATCAGATAGTGAAAGGCAACAGCTAAATTCAATACATTTCAGAAGCATAGATATAATAAAATGCACTCAATAAGCAGGATATAAGAAAGCAAGATGAAATGAATCACAAACAAGAATCAATTGGAAGAATCCTTACCACAGCATGATCAAGGGAATCAGCCAGTGTTTTTGATGATGAAATGTCCAAGTCAAGGCCAACAGCTGCTGCTGTGCATAGTAATGGTTCCAGCATTTCTTTGGTTGGAATAGGATGGCGCCTACATGCACATTACAAGTCACATTTTTATGGTGTCATGAAGTAGAGATTTAAAAAAGTGAAACCAACTAAATATGTCCAATACCTAGTATAAGTTAAATGTTGCTAAAACAGGGAACTAGTTCCAGGAAAAATAAACCAGATTCAAGAACAAGTCCATGTAAGGACCCAAATTAACATCTTCTAAAAATGTTCAAAAACTCAATTAGAAAAAATGTGATCTCTCTCCTTAAAGTAAATCAAAGCATTAATCTTAAATATAATAGGCATATGATGGACACTACAAAACTATCAAACAAAACTTACAAATAAAGAAAAAAAGCCCTAATAAGAACCCAATAATATTATTTCGACATACGTATTTATTAAAAAATTCCAATAGCATATTTGAACCAGACTTCATATGAATTAAACATAAAAGCATGATAGTCTCATCAAGATCGGTAAGCCCTGGAAGGTATGAAAGCGTTTTCACCAAGAATCAGTGTATAAAAATCAGCTAAAAAGAAAGATCTACTCCAGTTGGGTGAGCTGGACTTTTCTACAAATCATTGTGAAAGACATGGTGTTTGATGTCTACTATAGGCAAAGAGCTACTACCTAAAGCTCAAGTTCTACTGAAAAATATGCCGTCTAAAATTACAAAAATAAAGTTCATCGTTGCCAAGGCTAGATAATAAGAAGGTTTGAACAAGTTATTAACATCAAAACGTTATTAGCTAGTTCAATATAAGTTTTTAATTTAAAATAGTTTTCAAATAAGTGAAGTATCATCTTTTGTGGTATGTTATCAAAACAAATTTTCCTTCCCTATAATAGAAACATCAGTACAGACAAACTACTTGATTTTCTATTTGAATAGAAATGACCAAATCAACGCTAATGAAAGGCAAGCATCTAATTCACTAGAATGTAAAATGACTAAATGATGCTAAAGGCAAAAGGATTCACTGGCAGACCTTAATAGGGAGCACAACGGAAAATGCCTCAATATCTTTTCTGCAACAGAAACATTACCAGCCAACATAAATTCCTCAATCATTTGATTTGCTTCTCTGATTTGATACATTCCTGCCAAAAGACATTAAAGCTGAGCTCAAATTGGAAGCAAATAGTGATATTTACCTGGTGCTTACAATAAAAACTGCATACCAATATCCAGAGGATCATGAGTTTCTGTGTCTATCTGGAATTTAACTTCTGCTGAAGCAAGTGTTAATGCTCCTCTTTCAATCCGCCGTTGTCTCATTATCTGTGTTTTAATATTAAATATATCACATATAAATCTTAGCTATCATCCCGAAACCACCAAATTAAAAGAATTAAGAAGGCTATAAAATAAACTTAGCTAACCTTTGCCAATGTATTCAAATTGCGCAGGTCAGTAGTTAATGGATCAATCATGCGACTATAAGAAACCACAATATATATTAGCACTAAAAAAGCATGTTTGTTGTGCCAAAGCATAAACCAAAATATTAAAATAAAAATGTCAACAGGTCTTCAACTTTGCAGGCCTTTCTTTGTGATTCAAAATCAGAAATAATTAAAAATATCAATGTAATTGTACATCACCAAAAGATCTCAGAGACTAGCATTAACATTCTTGTCAGTGCAAATAAGGTTCTACGTTAGACAAAAAGCAAATCAAGAGATGAAAAATGCACCTATCATCCATTCGAGCTTGAGCTTCAACATAAGATAATGCAGCACAGGATTTAATGATGCTCTTTGTATATCTTGTAGAAATAATCTCTGCATTAGGTGTCATTTCCTGCGATTCATGGAAAAAATATCAAATATCTTAAACACTAAATCAAGTGATAGTTCCAATTCAAAATAGTTCAAACTATTATAATAGGAGAAAGAAATGTATACCCAAATAACAGAAAAGGCAAGTCTTTCTACGTCGGACCGCAGAGAGCATATATCTGCAATAATTGGAAGGTAAAAACGGTGGCATGTTAAATCTTCATATTGCAATATATAGAAAGTAAAAATGGTGGAATCGTATCTCTTCATATGGTTCTCTTTTATCAAAAAAGTCACCCTAAAGTACAATTGGAGGACCTTTGAAATAAGAACTATAAAAATACCTTCAGTTAATGGTTTTGGAAGCATGTCAATTCTCTTCTCAACAAGATATACAGATGTCCCCCTCTGTGCAGCCTCCTCATCAAGTGGGGTTCCAGGATGAACAAAATTTGTTACATCAGCAATATCTGATAGAATATATTAAGGGTAGACACGGATGTAATCTTATTCACTTCTCAATAGCAAGAGTAAGCTCATTGAGGGGTTTTTGGTTCCAACTTATTTGTTTTAATGTTATGTAATATCATGTTTTGTTCAATGTAAGTTCCTAGATTGAAGTAATTCGAATAATATTGCTAGTTAGATTCAAGTAATTATTGGTGTGGTTATTGACTTCTTAATGTATGATGTAGAACATCATAATCATCTACAAGCATAGAGACCTTTCACAAGGTCACAAGACCCAATAAGCATAAGGAGAAGCAAAGGCATGACACCGAGGAGTAAACAATGTCATTTAATAAATTGCAAAGAATTTAAATTTTGATTTTCAAAGAGAAAAAGTGGCTGTTTTTTTTTCTTTTTCTTTTTTCTTTTGCAGAGTGTTGTTGCAATAATAGTATTCACAACAATGGTGAAACAAGAAAGCAGACAGCAGTGATCGCAGCAGCAGCAGCAGCGGCAATGGTAGGCAGTCAGTAGCAGCCAGTTGCAGCAACAGGACTGCTGCAACACAAGCCAGCAACAAGCCGGTGACAAAGGCTGGCGACAATACACACCAGACCAAGCGGCAGCTGCAGCAGCACAAGGAATACAAAACAGCAAAGTTAGGCAACCAGAACTGCAGGGTAGCAACAGGCAGCTTCAACTACAGGGAAAACAACGGTAAGGGGGACTGCAACCATGGGTGTTTGCTACAGGAACTATCCCTATAGTCTTCAGTGATGAGCTAAAGTGCAGGAACGGAAGTCTGGCTGAAGCAGAATAAAGGAAAAAAGAACTACGGAAGAACTTCAGATTTGTTATTGGCACCTCTGCAGGACTTCAAGTCTATTTATAAGCAATAATATTAGAAAAATAATCTTATTAAAACTCAAAAAATTTATCAAAGAAAGCGTCCTTATCTATTATAAGTTTATAACAAAGCTAGGTCAGTTCAACCTATGTGGCAATTCTTGCATGTATGTTACCCAAACTAAATTTAAATTTAAATACAAACTTATCCAAATAACTTGAAGATTTAAATCCATCACTATTCTATTGTAATACAGAATTGGATTCAACAGTCCAACTGAAAAACCTTGATCTCTCTCAAAAGTCTGATTGACGATCCAATCACAACAATGGACTTTGTGACAACAATTTGGAATATGAATCACCGCTAACTATCATGGAAAAATAAGACAATCAAAACTTCAACAAACATGATATATTTGATATGTCCGTAATTTGATGTCAAAATCATTATCATAAGAGATTTGATTAATCACCCACTTGAACTGATCCTCATATTACAGTTGAATCTGAATTTATACCTACATTATAATATTATGATAAACCAAAACTGATGCAATCAAAAATTTGGGAAGGGCCCCAAATTTTTTATTACAAAAAGAGAGTCTTCCTAGGATAATAGAAACTACACCAAAGAACACAAAATGTGACAATTGAACAAAAAACAACTTCACTTTAATATAAAAGACTTACAAACGACACATAAACAAGTTACAAACTTTGACATAAATACCTTACAAACTTGGAAACATTAAGACACCTAAAGTTGCTTGCCAATCGTTGCTTTGAGAAGAAGGATACTGGTGGAATAAAACTTGCGGAGAGACGAAAAAGGTTAGGAGCCGAGACGGAAGGGATAAAAGCTCGCAAGCTTTCTCAAAGAGTATAAGAAGAAGAAGTAGTGGACAAAGCTCTCAAGCTTTTCCAAGAAAAACCTTCAGTTTTTCCATTCCAAAAATAACATTTTCACCTCCCTCTAAACATACAAATCAGCCCCTATTTATAGGCAAGAAAGGGGAGCTAAACAGCCACTATATTAGGGAATATGGAAGACCAAAAGACACTACTAACATCCCCCAAAGCTGCACAGAAATCAGCAAAACAGTACTTAAAATCTGCATAGGAAATAGGGTAAAACAACTGCAGGAAAACTGCACAGAAATCAGACAAATTTCCATAGAATCCCCCCCCCCCCACAAGTAAGGCCAACAGCCACCAAACAACGGCCCCCAAACGGTTCAGCAAAACAAAGAAGGAAACTCACGGAACCAAGCAGGGAACCGCAAAACCGAGCAGCCCAGCACGGAACTAAGCAGGGAACCGCAAAACCGAACAACCAACCACGGGAACCAAGGGGGCAAAGGCACGAGAAATCACCCAACACAGGAAACCAAACAGCCAGCCACGGAAACCCAAGGGACAAAGGCACGGGAAAGCAGCCAGCACAAGAAAACAAATAGACAAAGGGGAGGAGAAGAGGTAAAGTCCATTAAAAATGAATTCAAGACTTAATAGCAAACCTTTTTGGATTAATGAGCTAGGAAGTGCAATAAATCTCCCATTTAATGAACTAAAAACAGCTCATAATGAGCTAAATTTCAGCTCAAAAAATTAATGAGCTAGCAAGTCCAAGAGAAGTAAAAACCCAAAATTTAGGATTTGGATTGATCCCCCCCCCCCCCCCACATCCTTGCCTACATCAAAAACTTTTACTTGAACTAGTGACCCTAAACTCTAAGATGTCCTACATCAATAATAAGACCAATGGATTTGGCTTTCAAAAGCTGCTTCATCAATAAGGTATCTTGCATCTTTTCTTGTTCACCTTCCATTTTGACTTATATCTGGCTCGAGCAATACAGATAAAATCAAATATCCTAATTTCCATTTGAAGTCTTAAAACTTCAAATCTAATACAGAAGATATCCTTAAAATTTTCATTAATGTATAGCCTAATAAATGTGATAACAATAATCTCTTCATACCTCCCTTATTAACGGATAGCCTAGAAATGCAACAACAATACTCTTTTACCCTCCCTCCACCTCTCTCTGCTCTCTCACCCCCTCCCTATCTCCCTTCTTCTCTCTCCCCCTATACCCCCTCTTATATGCTATATCCTTGATTTATGGGTTTGTTCGCACTTGTGGATGTGTATTAAAAAGTAGATATATAAAGAGTGCAATGGCCATTGTCCCTCTTTAAAGGAGAATGACTATTGACCGCCAATTTTATTTTTTGCATCTACCATTTTATATAATCTTTAAACACAATGTCATGCTGTTGCTTGCCTACAGCATAAGAATTAGTTTTGGATCAACAACAACAACATCAAGCCTTTATCCCGCTATGTGGAATCGGCTACATGAATCTCCATTGTGTATGGTTAAGAGTCAAATTCTCATTTAGATTTAATAAAAAAATGTCATTTCTAATATTTTCTAACCAAGTCTTTTTAGGTCTATCTCTACATTTCTTAACATAGGTTAAATATAATACATCTACTCTCCTATCGCCGTTTTATGTGACTAAACCATCTAAGGCGACTCTTTTTAATCATATCTGCCACAGGAGCTACTCCAACCTTTTCACGTATATGCTCATTTCGTATCATGTCTCTAAGAGTAAAGCCACTCATCCACCTGAGAATCTTCATCTCTGTAACACTTAAATTAATATTAAGCTTCTCTTTTAATAGCCAACATTCTGTGCCATAAAGCATTGCAGGTCTAACCACCATCTTATAGAATTTTCCCTTAAGTTTGAGTGGTACTTTTCTATCACACAACAATCTCGATGCATTCCTCCATTTCATCCATCCAACTTGAATTCTACTAATAATATCCCCATCACTCTGAATAATAGACTCAAGATATCTAAAACGTGTACTCTTATTAATGACTTGATCACTCAAAGTCACAAACCCCCCACTAGATCGAATAATACTAAGATTACACTCCAAGTATTTGGTTTTAGATCTACTCAAATGAAAACCTTTGGACTTTAAGGTTGACCTCCATAATTCAAGTTTACCTTCAACTCCCTCTTTAGTCTTATCAACAAGAAGAATATCGTCAGCAAAAAGAATACGCCAAGGAACATCCTCTTGCAAATTTCAAATAAGAACATCCACGACTAAAGCAAAAAGACATGAGCTTAAGGCTGATCCTTAACATAATCCAACCGAAATTGAAAAATACTTGGTCAAACAGCCTTGTGTTTGAACACAAGTAACTGCTCCAACATACATATCCCTAATGACTTGAATAAAAGCATTATTAAACCCTTTCTGTTTTAGAACTCTCCATAGCACTTTTCTTGGAACTTTTTCATATGCTTTCTCTAAATCAATAAATATCATATGAAGATCTACCTTTTTTCTCTTTATACTTCTCCATCAAACCTCTCAATAAATGTATGGCTTCCATAGTAAGACCTGCCCAGCATGAATCCAAATTGATTTTGAGAAACATTAGTATCACAACGTAACCTATGCTCCATGACTCTCTCTCATAGTTTTAAAGTATGACAAATCAACTTGATTTCTCTATAATTTGCATAATCATGTACATCACATTTATTCTTAAAGATGGGAATCAAAACACACATCCTCCACACATTTGTCATCGTTTTAGTCTTCAAAATAATATTAAAAAGTTTAGTAAGCCAAGAAATTCCTTCATCTCTTAAGCATTTCCACACCTCTATTGGAATATTATCAGGTCCAACAGTTTTCCCACACTTCATTTTCTTTAAAACCTCTTTAACTTCAGTTTTAGTAATACACCGATAAAAACAAAAATCTTTATTTTCATTTAGAGTGTTAAGGTCACTAAAGTCAGTCGTATTTTCACAATCTTTATTAAAAAGCTTAGCAAAATATTGCATCTACCTTTGTTGAATATCCTCTTCTAAAAAAATATTTTTTTATCTTCATCCTTAATGCACTTTACTTGAACTAAATTCATACTACTATTTCTTTATTTGGCTAGCTTATACATATATCATTTGCTCTCTTTAGTATTTAATTTATTATATAAATCATTAAAAACTAAAGTTTTAGCATTGCAGAATGCTTTCTTAGACTCCTTGCGAGCAACTTTATATCTTTTCCAATTTTAGAATTTTCACATCTAAACCAATTTTTATAACATAACTTATTTTTTATATTTTCTTGTACTTTTTGATTCCACCACCAACTATTTTATTATTAGAAGTTTTTTTTTATACTCCAAGCACATCTTTTGCAACATGCTTAATATTACAAGCTACTATTTCCCACATAACATTAGGTGGTTTAAAAAAAAATTAACCATTGATTAAACATTTGAAAAAAAAGAATGGTCAATTGACATTAAGAAGTCATCTTTAAGGTTTAGTTTTATCCAAGTACTCACCAATCAAAATCATCCTATACATGCAAAAAATTATCAACAACTCACATTTAATTCAAAGTCATTAAAAAACCTCCACACTTCAAAATGAAAATAACCTTCTCCTGCAATTAAAGCCATATATTGAGAAAATTTTGATATTTCCAATTGATTGTCCAATGATCACGAAAATTATTAAAATTGTATATGCTACTAGTTTTTAAGATATTAAAGAGAATGAATGATTTTGATATAACCTTTTCCGGTCATTAGATTGAAATATACATGGGAAGGGAATTAAAATAAAATACATCGGAAGGGAATTAAAAAAAATACATGGGAAGGAAATTGTAATTTTCATTCTAAAATAGGAGAATAAATAGTATGCTACAAAGTTTGCTTTCCAATCCACCACCTCTTATGGCCTTAAACATTAAATTAAATCATTAACATTTATTTACAGCATAAAAATTATCTATGGATCAAATTTCATCAATTTTTATACAGATTCAGTCAATCATCAACATGTCCAAGAAAATGAGCACAATCAGATGACATTTAAAAGCACATCTAAAGAATGCACTTTTACCATTGTATTTCACCAATCAAAATCACTAAATAACCTATCAGTCATAAACAATCTATGTATTAAAATTCAAGTTATATTTAAGACTCAATTCTACAAAATAATTAATTTTTTGATGGTTAAGTATTATTTGTTGCATTCAATAATCAAATATTCTTAAAAAAAACATGAAATCCCATACTACACTAGTTTAGTCATATTTATTTTTACATTTGAAGGCCATGCTTAGAAATTTATATGAAGAAGAATGGACATTGTACTTTTAGTAAGAAAAAAACTTTATACATATATCAAAGCATTGGAGACTTTCTCTGTAGCTCGTTGGACTAGCAACACCAGTAATTTAAGGGTATAGATTATATAGTATTTTTTTATAATAAACTAAATAGAAGGGACAAAAATCCAAGAATATCAAGGAAAGGTTTATAAGTAATTGTATAATAAAAATGTTGACAACGTGAATGGGGGTTCCTTTGGTAGAAGATAAAGAGTCAAAAGACAATTTTTTATATTAATAGATTAATGATGGGGTGATTGCTATTTAGATAATTATTGGCAAGGGTAGTATGAATGGGATCAATACTCATTCTCCTCAAGTTTCTATACAACTTAAAAAATTAATCTTAGGAGATAGATGAACAACTACAAGATATACATGTTAAAGAGAGGTTAGTTATTATAGGTGATTTAAATAGGCATATAGGTTTTATTAGGATGAGATATGATATGATTCTTCATGTTTATGAAATAGGAGATAGAAATACAACGGGAGAATCTATACTTGATTTTATAATATGATCTTGCAATAGCTAAGACATACTTTAAAAATGATAAGAACAATTGGTTACTTACATAAGTGCAGCCACCAAATTACAAGTAGATCTCTGTTTGTTTAGAAGGGAAAAAATCTTGTAATATAAATCTATGAGAAAGCTTGATCACATAACATTGGGTACTAGTTATGGATTTATATATGAAGAGCATAAAAAATTTTTGGCCCTAAAATAAGGTGATGGAATTTGAAACATGAAAAAATTGTTAATCTTTCAAACTACATTGCTAAGTGATAACAACAACAACAACATCAAGCCTTTATCCCACTACATGGGGTCAGCTACATGAATCCTTTTTCTCCATTGTGTCCTATTAAAAGTCAAACTCTCGTTTAAATCTAATAAAGAAATGTCATTCCTAATATTTTTTAACCAAATCTTTTAGGTCTACCCCTACCTTTCTTAACATAAGTCAAATCTAATACTCTACTCTCCTAACCGGGTCATCGGAAGGCCGTCGTTCTATGTGACCAAACCATCTAAGGCAACTCTCTCTAATCTTATCTTCTACTGGAGCTACTCCAACCTTTTCACGTATATGCTCATTTCGTATCCTATCTCTAAGGGTAAAGCCACTCATCCACCTGAGCATCCTCATCTCTGCCACACTTAACTTAGCATTATGCTTCTCTTTTAATGGCCAACATTCGGCACCATAAAGCATTGCAAGCCTCACTACCATCTTATAGAATTTTTCCTTAAGTTTGAGGGGTACATTTCTATCACATAACAAGCCCGATGCATTCCTCCACTTCAACAATCCAACTTGAATTCTGCTGATAATATCCCCATCTATTTCACCATCACTCTGAACAATAGATCCAAGATATCTAAAACGTGTACTCTTATTAATGACTTGATCACCCAAAGTCACAATCCCCTCACTAGGTCTATTACTACTAAAATTACACTCCATATATTCCGTTTTAGATCTACTCAAGCGAAAACCTTTACTCTAAGGTTGACCTCCATAATTCAAGTTTACCTTCAACTCCCTCTCTAGTCTTATCAACAAGAAGAATATCATCAGCAAAAAGCATACACCAAGGTACATCCTCTTGCAAATGTCTAGTGAGAACATCCATGACTAAAGCAAAAAGATATGGGCTTAAGGCTGATCCTTGAAGTAACCCAACCAAAATAGGGAAATACTTGGTCAATCCACCTTGTGTTTGAACACAAGTAATAACTCCTGCATACATATCTTTAATGATTTGAATATAAGCATTATTAACTCCTTTTTTTTCAAGAACTCTTATTAATCTTTCAAACTACGTTGCTAAGTGATGAAATGGCTAATTCATTAAAAGGACCGAAGTAAAGATTTTCGGAGCATAGAAATATATCATAGATTGAAAAAAAAAAAATTTGGTTGTGAAGTGAGAAGGTATAGGGAGTTATCAAGGAAAAAATGATAGCTTTTAAAAGGTGACAAAAATTGAATATTACTAAGACTTATAATGATTATAAGAAAGCTGAGAACCTTGCAAAGAGGGTACTCAGTAAAGTAAAAGCAATAGCCTTTAATGATTTATATAATAGGCATGCTATAAGAAAAAAAAATTAGATATATAGAATAGCTAAGATAAGAGATGAGAAATTCATGGATTTTTATTAAATTGGATGAATAGAAATGAATATTATATAATATTGGTTAAATATGAAATACTTAAGAAAAGATAGAGGTGTTATTTTGAAAAGTTCCTAAATAAGAACTTTATAAAATTATTTTGGATAACATACCCTACAATACATTGAAATATAATACAGATGATTCTGAAAAAGAAAAAAGTGAAGTTAGATAAAAAAGATATACAAATGTAAGGTTTTAGTTCGAAATGAAATTGAGTAGAATTTGGAGAGTTATACAAGATTTTGCACTGATTTGGTTAACAATTTTTTTTCAATAGGATTTTGAAAACTACGAGTATTTCAAATGATTGGACAAGAAACATTTCGATAACAAGATTCAAGAATAAAGGGCAATGTTCAAGATTGTGCTAATTATAAAACAATCAAACTCATTAGTTATGCAATGATGCTACGAGAAACAATGACAAAACATAGGCTTTGTAAGATTATGGCAATTTGGGGGTAATCAATGATTTCATGTAAGGGAGATATAATTAAAGTAATATTTGTGTTAAATAATTGATAAAAAGTATAGAAAACAAAGAAAGGATCTTAAAAAAAAATTTGATCTTAATAAGGCATGAGTAGGTATCACAAGAATTGATTTGGTGTGCTTTTAAGACAGAAAGGTATGTGTCCTATATGTGTTGATGTCTTTAAAAATATTTATAATAAAGCATTGATTATATTGAAAAATAATTGAAGAGTGACCTAAGAGTTTTCAATTACTATAGGTTTACATCAAAAATCAAAATTGAGTCATTTTTTTTTTTTTGTTCTGGATAAATAAATGCTTAGAAAGGATATTCAAAACAGGTGCTTTAATGTATGTTTTTGCATATGACAGTATTAATTAGAGATAAATCTTAAGTGGAAATTTAGAATAGTGGAGAAAAAATAATTAGAAGATAGAGATATTAGAAATAACATAACAAAAAATTGAGTGCATGTTATAGATATTATAATTAACATTCAATATTATCAGAAAATAAGGTGCACCTAAATATGATAGGTTTAAGTATCTTGAATTTAGTATAAAATAAATGGAGATATAGATAAAGATATAACTTTTAGAGTTGAGGCTGGCTATTAAAATGGAGAAGCATGTTGGAATTTTTATATGATAAAAGGATATCATGAAGGCTTAGATGTAAATTCTATAAAATCATAATTAGGACAACAACATTAGATGGATCTAAATGTTGGGTTGTAAAAAGGTTATTCATATCTAAGTTGAGTGTGGCTACAAAATAATAATAAGATGTATGTGTAGCAAAATCAAAAATAACAAAAAAATTATGGAATGATTATATTAGAAGAAGGGCTACAATTAATCTATTAAAGATAAAGAGAATGAAAATAAACTAGGTGATTTGAACATATACAATGAAGGTTAGAAAATGCGCCCAAAATATAAGTTAATAAAATTAGTGTTAAAGGATAAAGAAGGAAAAGGGTAGACTTGACTTTCCATGAATAGAATTTGTTAAAAAAAAAAAAAACTTGTAAATAATAAGTTTAACATCTCAAACTGCTCAACAAGGGGAAATGAAAAGTTAGGATTTAAAGCTGACCCTAAGTAACTAGGATAAGGCAAATAATGATGATGACTATCACATTTAAATACATGTATCCACTTTAAATCTCTCCACCGTTGAAATATATAGATGAGTGATGGAAGACAGGTGGCAATAATGAATGCAAGAAATTCTTTTAAAAGAATAGTAGTTTAACTCTATATATGATGTACGTGTGCATGAATGTTTATATTTATAAATAGAATGAAAAAGATAATTTCAATAGAACCTTTTCATTATGTTAAGGGGTTGTTTGGTTGGCTAAAAAAAATGCTGTGTTAAAAAAAAATGTAGTGTAAAAAGAATGAAGTATAAAAGGAATATTTAGAGTTGTTTGAATGAGTGAAAAGTAAATGAAGGTGAATGCTTTTTTTTATTTGGCTTGAATGTAGTGCAAAGTTCAAAGATGGTGATAGCAGGCGGCAACACTAGTGGTGGCTGGTAGAGGGGGGTGGCTGGTCGGTGGCCGGTCGGTGGCGGTGGCCCACGATGGGTGGCACTGACCTATTGTGGGTGGCGAAAGTGGTGGCAGGTGGTGGGTGGTAGCGACAAGCGATGGGTAGTGGCAGGGCAGGTGGCAGTGGTGTTCGACGACGACAGCGCATGATGGTGACTTGTGGTGAGTGGCGGCGGCGAGAGGTGGCAGTGGTCGACAGCGATGGCAAATGGCGGCGGCGAAGGAGGATGATGGAATCGACGGTGGTGGCCAGGGGCTAGTGGTGGAGATCGGCAATGGGTGAGTGCGGCGGTAAAGCGAGCTTGCTTTTAGTGTAAATAGTTCTCACTCAAAGCTGAGCAAGTTTAGTTTACCTCATAAATGAACTAAAATGGTTTACACTACATTTACTTTACTTTGCTTTTTTTTTCATCCACCCAAACACCAATATTTTCAAAATCCCTATATTTGGAATACTGTACACCCACTTTACTTCCAACCAAATAGCCTCCAAGTCAAAAATAGGCTTTGTCATGCCATGTAAAACTTCTATTTCTCATTTAAAAGGGACATGGCTACTATTCATATGATTAACATTTGGATTCTAATTGAACTTGCTACAACATAATCAAACAATAGAATTTTGCAATGAAAAATAACAAAACAAATAGATCGCATCAAAACAGAACATAAAAGTTTTTATACTGACTTCAGCCTTATCAAATGTCAAAGCAAAATGATATTTCATCTTTCAAGTAATAACCACATTTATATTGCATTAAGTAACCTTAAACAAATATGCAAAATAAATTCTGCTCAAACAAAAGCAATCAAGTATTCCATGTAAGATTACCATTTCAACATTTTCAAGTTTAACAAAGCGATAAAGAACTAGAAATTTAGAATGCAGAGCTGATTTAGAATGCAGAGCTGACACAGGAAGGATGGCCGGATGGGCCTATAAATTTTTTATGTTTATTAAATATGCAGCCGTAAAATAAATCAGCTGTTAACTACTTTAAAAAATGAGATATTGTCAACAAGCAAAACAATGAATGTTGTCTATCCAAGGCCAATCATTAGCAAATTAAATTAAACAATTTGTTGAAATAATTTTAGTATCCATCAAGATCATTCCAACAGCAAGGATTGGAACCTTTGAATATTTCGCTTTTAAAATAAAAGCCTTAATTCAGTAGAATCACACACCTTGCAATGAAGAAGTTTTAATGGTGCACAAAGGCTAAATTATGCTTATCATAAAAGTTTTTATGCACAATAAAAAATCCTAAAAGATGCGAAAAACTTTTCACTACATGCATCCATCAAAACACCTAAGTTATCACTATTCTCCAAAAGCATCTTCATGCAAAGCCATCCTACAGATAAGACAATATACCGAAAATTCTTATCCATATAATTATAAGGTCAGTGAAGTCTATATTCTCGAAATAAATCAATTCAAAATATGGAAAACAATCAAGCACTATAGATAAAACAATAAGCAAGCAAGTTGTGCAACTCAGACGTGGATACGAACTCCAACTTCAAAATTTCCATTTGCAAAAGGAGTGCAGTGTAATGCATCATCAATGTCCTTGCACCCTAAGGCAAGCAACAGAATTAAGAAATTGGACAAATAATTAACAATAATAAAATAAAAATGACGTGTTTAACAAGTTAAGGTACCAGGTGGGTCAACACTAAAAACCCTCAAATGCCGCAAATCCTCTCTATGAGGGTTAGCTAGATCGTCAGATGACAGCGACCAAGGGAGCGGTGGCAAGCAAGCAAGAACTTGCGTTGAAAATGGTCTTGAATTTATATCATTCTCAATTAAAACCACCTGTTTCATCAATACTACATCTCAACTTTGCAACAATTCTAATAAATTTTAGTAATATGATTCATTGAGTAATTGAGTAAAAGCGACATCTTTAGATGCATAAAAAAATGTCAAAGATCAACAAAACATCATAGTACATAGACTTCAAATTATTTTAAATTTACCTCACTTTCTGTTTCTCTATCACCAATCTTTCCAATAGTTCTGACGTAGTGCCCAAATGGATATTTTGATGAGCAATCCCAAGAATCAACAGCAACAATGATTCTCTTATCCACAAGATTCCCAATCTGTCGAGTTTGAATGCGAATCTTAGGGATTCTACGATCTTTAGATATAAATAAAGCATGGGCTACGCCACCATTACTTGCAGGCAATGGCATTGGCTCTAAGGACCCACAATAGCTGCATGAAAGGTAATTAAACAAAAGATCAAGGCATGAATAAGGAAAGAACCAAAACATCACACAACATAAATAATAGTAAAATCTAAGAGTTCCATTTATTAATAAAAAGACAAAAGGCATACATCTGTTAAAACTATTAAACATTTAACAATTTCAATGGAGAATACATAGATATCTACTTACAATAAAAACTAAGTATTTTATGTACCAAATAAAACATGGTCTCAATTACAGTATTAACAAGAAACACATCATCATCATCATTAGCCTTAAACAACTATTTAGGATCAGCTTTATCAATCCACATTCTTGCCTGATCCAATTAAGTTTTATTTGCTTAAATATTTTGTACACCATCTAAGAATCCAACCTAAGTCTAGCCCTTTTGTTGACATTCCTCCCATATTAATTTTATTCATCCATTTTATTGATGCACTTCTACCCTTCGTTATTCACCAAAATAACATCAATACCATCACCATCATTAGCCTATTCCAACTATTTAGGGTCAGCTTTATACATCATCATTCTCTATTTTATTCCTGTAGAATGTTGCACTAGATTTTATAAATGTTTTGGGGTTTTCCCCCAAAACTTATATCCATTCTCTTTTTTATCAATCCCTTTTTCTAATCATTGACATAATTTATATCCACCTTATCAGTGTAGAATCTACTCTTTCTTTTATACATGATCAAACTACATAAATATATTTTTAATTATTTTAGCTTCAATAGATGCTACTCCTATTTTTCATTTAATATAATTATTTCATAATCAATAATTCCTAATTTTGCTAAACATCCATCCTAGCATTCTCATTCCTACTAACTTTAAATTTGCTACCAATAACTTCTTTATCACCCAACACTCAAATATATTGTCGACCTAATTACATCTTCATAAAATTTAATTTTAGGCTTCAATAAAATTCTCTGATATCACTTAAAGAAGATAATAAAATGAAAGCAATTGCAAGAGTAACAATTACTAAAGATAAGATAGTGAAAAATAGACTTGCATGATTTAAGCATGTATAATAGAGGGTAGAAAAATGGGGCATATAAATAGCTAGATAAGTTAATGCTAAAACATTGGGAGAAGAGATATGGAGTAAAATTAATATGATAATAATTTTGAGTAAACATATTTGAGGACAATTACACCTCAAATAGTACCCACTAGAGTGCATGGATAATTAGGGTTCACAAAGCTGGCAACAAATAGCTGGGATAAGGTTATTTATCATAATAATGATGAAGAACTACCCAATTTACTATAGAGATCACTAAAAATTATACATTTTGCTTTAATAACTATTCTCTTTCAAAACCCCTAACTTTCTAGTAATTTTTGTGAGTTTTAATAGTACATATATTCATCATTCCTTTAAAAAAACATCTTTATATCAAAATATCTTGTGCCTCCTCACTCAACTACTAAGTTTTCTCAAATAAGATCATTTTCTGAACTCCACTAAACCTTTTATGGCAATCTTCCTAATGCAACTAAGCATCTTACGTCACATCAAATTTGACTCAATTATAGAAAATAAAATTTCCTATTATCAGAGAATCATGAAATATTATCTGCCTACCTCAATATGTTATCTTGATGTAATAATTTTATTTGATTGTTTCTTATACTTAATCATCCATAACTATTATTCTATGGTGTCACAGCAAACTTTCTCATGGAATCACCTTACAATCTTAGTACAAAAATTTCTTTTCTTCTAAGCAAAAAAAAGATATTTGTAATTTAGTAGCGCCACTTGCAAAATAATCAAGTGCTTTTTTCATTTCCTAAAATATATGTTCCCTATTGTATGATCGCATGCTATGTGAAACCAAATATAGCTATTCTAATCATATTTCCATTTCAAATTCCAAATTTGTTAGGAATCTTCTCATAGCTCATTCTAAAACTCTTTTAATTCAACAATTTTCACTAGACTAAACGTGGTGTTAATTCGTAGGTTTTTTAATAACTTTTGTAGCACAATTAACTTACCATTTTCCTTCATCTTCCTTTCATATTAGTTATATCTCAATGTCATAGTATGTGCATCTTTTACTTTTTATCTCTACAAGCCCAAGTCAATCAGTTTATTATTTAATAAACTTAAATTCAGTAAGTATTTACTAATTGTTTCACACTTAGTCCTTTCTACTTTTAATTTAAAATTCTCTATTGGTAAAACTACTAATTGTCAGTGAAATGCTTATACATAATAAATCTTTTGCAACTTCACAAAATTTAAATTTAAGTCTCCGTAATATTTTGTTACTACATATTACTGCTAAGATATTTGCCCACTTTAACCACCCAAATTTGAATATCTAAAGAGAACCACTACCTTTAAATTGAAAAACTTGGTATAACTTGATCTTAAATACTATTAATCAATTATTATAATCTTTGCATCCATCTGCATATCATGTGATTGGTTTTGTTCTAACTTTTCACTTCAAAAAAAATAATTACCTATTAGGCATGTCATCTGCAAATGGCATATTCTAGACACATTTTAAAAAAAAAAAACTTATTGTAACATTTCAAATGACAAATACAAAATATATAAACTCAATATTTACATCTTATGTAACCCTAACTGGATTGAAAATTCTTTACTCGCTCCAAAACTACTTCAAGTACTACCTGCATCCTCTCATGCCTATATATTTTAATGAGCACTCATTGACTGTCTTATGCATATTCTTTAAGATCACTCAACCATAAATTCTATCAAAGTGTTTATATAAGTCAATAGAACTGGTTTTAAAAAGAAAAAAATGAAAAAACTGCTGCCTGTAAAAAACGAAAAAGTCAATATTACTAATAGTAGTCTTCATTATCATAAGCTTTATCCCATCTATTTTGGGTCAACTTTAGAAATCCACACTCTCCATTTATTTCAATTGAGTGTTATCTGAATTGTTAAATCTTTTTGTGCGCATTTAGCACTAGTTAGAATAATATCGACTCATGATAGCAAAAATAGACAAGTACTAGAATAATGGAACCAGGTTTTCTTCAACTTACGAGCTCCAATTTCGCTTTATAATACCAATGACACGCCCTATTGGGCGACTAGAAACAGTAGGTGCAGATCCAGCAAAAGCTTTTGCTACATTTGCATTGCTTGGAGCATCATCAACACTGCTTGGAACCAAGTGAACGTCATCTTCCTCATCTTCATCTAACAGAACCATCTTAAATTTAATTTGAAGATAAATTGAGAAAATCAGATTCAATATTAAGCATCAGGAAACACACCATCGTCCACAACAATCAAGGACTTCTCAGTCCACTGGTCTTGAGGCAAGAGCTCCACCGCAACAATATCTCCATCAAAGGCCCTATTCATGTTAACCCTACCATAAATCACTATCTCATCACCAATACTTTCACTTCCAACATAACCCTCAAATGGATTGTAACGGTTAACTCGAAGCTTTCCTTGGTGGTAAATTCTATGGAGAAGGCCGGAAGTAATCTCTGACATAGGTTTGTGCTGTATTGAAGAAAGGAAATCCAGGACATACACATAAATAAATATCATCAGCATATTCATTCCAAGTTTTTTTTATGAAAAATTAAAACTCTGGTCAATAATTTAACTTCTCAAAGTAAGAAAGCATCTTTTGGAAGACCACTGAACCTCATGGTAGATGACTTTCCGCTTTGATGGTCTTGGGTCATCGAATTCTTCCTTTACAACGTCTAGAGATGTTGGGATGACAACCAAGTCCAGTAAATTAGGCTGCTCAAGAGACCTTACATATGACTCCACTAAAAACAGAAATATTTTCATTGTGAGCTTCAAGAAAAAATTGACAAACTTTAGATTGTTGCTGCAGCAAAAAAAAAAATCACCTGTTTCTGCAGAAAGTCCCTCTTCAATGGCTTTTTTCTTATTCTCTCTGTCATTGGTAATTAACAATATTTGCGTGCTTCCACCTAAGTGGCTTTGATACCAATGAGCAGCAACCCGAATTGCTGAAAGACACAGGTAAAGTGTTAGATTCTCAAAGTTATAAGAGTAATTCAAATAGTTATTAAAAAAACCATGTAAAATTTTAGCAATTGAGCTAGGCAGGAGTGCATATTGATATCCGAGGAGATCCTTAAGATTAAATGGAATTCATGCCATGATATCACACTCTACTTGGCCTTATTCTATGAGGACCGCCTCTAAAATGTAAAGGATAAAAAAAAACTAAATAACAATATAGATACATGAACATTATATTTTAGTATAAAATCAATGTCAACAACAGGGAGGACATATCAAGGTAGAGTGGCCTCTGATTGAGCTTGTTGATAATGAAATGCTTCCAACTCCCAACTCATGCAAATGTTAAAATGGTACTCAAGACATTGCCTCTTTTTTGGGGGCTGTGTAAACTGACTAGGTAGTCATTCCAACGTTACGTCCACTACTCCCAAAAGTTGTAGAGGTTCCCGACATATTATTATTATTTGCTAACTTGAAAAAAACAGGTAAGTTAAAGGACTATAGATGATTGGCGTGTAAAGATTTGAACATATTCAAGTATCACAATTCAGAATGAAAACCGTCACTGAATTAAAACAGATTAGCATGCAGTTTTCTACTTGGATACCATAACACAATTCCCTTCTTATCATGCATGCACTTGGTAGGGTATGTGTAAGATTTTTGTCAACCATGAAAACACAATTGAGTACTATGAAAAACTGATTTGATGAGAATCAAATAAAATGTGCATCTCAAATGAATGCCCAGATATTTTAAGGCTGTGTACGATACAAAATTGGTTAAGTTTAAAAACAACAATAAAAAAGCCACTTTCACAGGAAAATTCTTTAGATATGAAGCAGATATGTTTTCATAGGGATAATGTAAGTATGCTAGATACTTTTGGGCATTCAAATACTCTAGGTTACTGTATCATGTCATGCCTATTGTAACTTAAATTTTAAAAATGGTCCCATTCAATATTTTCAAAATGACGGTAATAAGTTTATGATTATTACAAATGAGATGTTGCAGTTTATGGCATGGTATATTTTAAAAATTATTTAATTTATTCTTTCTTCTTTGTTCTCACTAACTGTGTCTGTATGCTTACATTGACATAGATGTAATAATGATTATTTTGTGTTTGAATCTGCCCATGCAAATAAATTGATATTTGTACTTGTATACACAGAACTGTGCTCATGCATACATGTAATTATAAGCATAAACGTATAAATCTCTCTAACATAAGCATATGTAAAACTTTCAATTGTAATAAAAATATATACTCAGTTGTTTAAACCCTTAAATGAAAATGAACTCTCATAGAATTTTGTGACATAATCAAGTAAGATAATTAGTTTCTATTACAAAAGGTGATAAAAAACAACAACAACATCAAGCCTTTGTCCCACTATGTGGGGTCGGCAAAAGGTGATAAAAAAGCAAAACACAAAAAAATCATTAACTAAATTTCATTAAGTTCCACTTTTCTCCAGCAGCTTAACTTTCCAAAATGCAATTTTCATTTAGTTGGTAAAATTGCTAAGAAAATCACCATTTTGCATGAGCACCTTCTATATGACTTTATGAGCAATTGAATTGACTTATGAAGTAGCTTGTGATTTCATGTTAAAGTATAACGATTGTAATTGATAGAGTAACACAAAAGCATGACAACAACATAGTTATAACAAATGAACCCTAATTCAAGTAAAGAAAAAATGTCAAATGTAAAGATAGCTACACAGATAAACTTAAAGCTAGATGTAATAGATTATATCAAGAATAATTTGAGCAAGAATAACAAAAAACAGTAGATGCACCAATTGAGAGAAAGAGAGAAATTAATGCGGGAGGAATATGCAGGTAATACAATACTCTAAAGGTAAGCAGCTTATAAAAATGGAATTAATACCACATGCATCTCAACAAGAATGTATGCCTAAGTAGAATTCATAAAGCCTATCCCAAATAATTGGGCTAATGATAATTATACTAATGGAAAGATATATCTTTTGCCCCTTTTTTTGGGGGGTGTGGGGAGGATTGTAAGTAGGGGTATTAAGATTCTACCCGTCACAATAACTGCAGTTGAAATAGACTCAAAAAGTTTAAATTTGGGTTCGCATTTCAACTTGAATCAAGTCACAAGCAATCAATTTTTAGTCAAATTTAAAATTGATTTAATTAAAATAAATTAATTTTATAAGCTATTTTTTTATAGTAATCAAGATTTTATACATATATATATATATATATATATATATATATATATATATATATTAATCAGATTTATTTGTAAAAATGTATTATCAAATATATAGTTAAATATAATATACATGTATGTACAAATATACTATATATGGATTATGTACTTATGCAAGCATATATGTGTACACACACAAATGCAAATATGATGTATAATATAACAAAGTCGATTTTGAGTTGAATAAAACTTATCTTATAAGAGCCATCTTTGAGTCAAAGCCTATAAATATCGAATTTAAATTGATTAAAATTCGAGCAAATATCAAACTAATTTCAACTTTTAAACATAATAAACAACCAAATTTCATATCAACCTTGGGCCAAATTCAAGAAAGAACAAAAAGCTTACATTCTATTTGGGTTTGAGTACGCAAAAACCTAAACATAATACATCTAATAGGTGTATCTTCATCCTAAAAATAAAAATCTAGATCTAATAATATTTTTTAAAATTGTTTTCAGATTGGTGTGCATAAATCAGATTATTATATTCATTTAGTGTCGTGTAAATACTAACCCAGCTAGTTAATGCATCATATGGGTTCATGTTTGGATTTCATTATGTACCCATTTGATAAAACGGTTCAAGTATGGGTTATCCTCAAAAGGAGTGGTACATTTTCACGCCAAACTAAAATCTGGCCCCATTAACACAAATTAATACACCTAATTATATGTCATGTGGGATACTGTGAATGAAGATTCATCTAGAATGTACTAATATGGTGCACTTCATCCATGCACAAGTCATCCTAAGCGTTTATGATTTCTTTAAAAACTATGTTACACAAAATAAAATATTCATTCCCATGATGAAGTACAACTAATGTTAATCAGAAAATAAAAAGACAGACCTCTGTCATTTCGATCGTTTGGGCTCTCCCCAACCATCTCTTTGACGTAAGTATCTCTACATTAAACCAAAAAACTGAATTTTATGAAGTTCATACATGTCTTTACAAATAAAATTGCAAATTGAGCAAAACTACTAATGAAAAGAAATAACTTGGACGATAAAGAATATATTTTTCGATCAGCAGAACAAGAAATTGTAAATAAAAGTAGTTTTAAAAAAATAAAAAAATAAAAGTATGAATCTACCTGTTATGCAGGAAAAGCTTTCAAGATTCAATAACATCAGAAGCATAAACTTACCTGTGATGCTCATTGGAGAAAACGAAGAAATTCTTCATGGCATTGGTGCAGAGAGCCTTGATCCTATTGTACACCGCCATATTCTTGTTTCTGACCTCCTCCAGGACCACCGAGAGCACGACGACATTGTTTATCGCTGGATTCTCAAGCAAGTCAATCTAAAAATCCAAAAAAGCATCAGAACTTAAGAATAAAACATCCTCCGTGAAAACCCACCCAAACAAAAAAAAAAATACCTGATGAAGCACCACGTTGGTGTCGATGATTAGGATTGCCGAGGCAGCGGAACTAAGCCGGGCAGAGGAAGTGTCGCAGACCTTACATATCACAGAGCCGCAGTAGATGTCGTCCCTGAGGTAGTGCTCTCTTACGACCTTTGAGATGTTTTGTGTGAGAGTTAGGCTAAGGGCTTGTTCTGCAAGGAACTAAAAGAAAAGATACCCACCTTGACGACTCTTCCCTGCTTCGTCTTCTTCACAAACGATTTGCTCTGCAACATGACTTACGCCGGCGGGCGCACGAATCAAGCAGCGGGGCAAAGCGAGGACGAGGGTTGTTTCCGTAACAGACCTGTGAGACCCGCGAACTTCTCTTAGGTCATATCCAAGCGAAAAAACTCATTTTCCCCTCCTAATTTGCCTCGAAACAAACGTTATTTTCTAACATTAAAAAAAACATTTACATACATGAACTTAAAATTATTAAAAAATATCTAATCAACTCTTAAAATATCATATTTACTTATATATCATTTAATTCTCACTCTAAACATTTGAGATAACACTCCCGTAAGGTTCCATCAAAACCCCTCTCCCCGACATCTAGACCCGCTCGATTTTCCCTCGTGAAAGATTCGGCGGAGCCTCGTCGCCTCTTCTTCGCTCGAGCAGGTATGACTCCCTGCTCTCCTTCGTCGCTTCTTCTTCGCTCGAGCACAATGCACTTTGCATGCCCTAGGTAAAAATACAGTGAATTTTCTATTAGTTAGTGGCCCGACAAAGCCTGCTCTATGTCGCTTGGTCATGCCTGCTTTGTGCCGCATGTCAACCGAAATTCTATTACACATCAAACTTAGGAATCCTGCCAAACGGAACCCTCCAAAACCACCTACAAATTAAGCAATGCTTAGCAAATAATATCGCTCTCTTTTTTCACCAAGGCTTACTGATTTTGATTCATGTTAATCATTTTTGTTAACTCATTTATTATTTCCATACACATAAATGAGTTCGAGTAATTTTTGCTTCATCATACTGAAATTCGATGGATATTAGAGTGAAGTGCAAGATCATACTCGAATGAAGTATATGGGTGGAAGTCAAAAAACCTTAAAGTTTTGAAGAGATGAAATCAGTTTGTTGTTGCTAAAAGAATGAGTTGAAGCATTTGTCATTGGCTACGAGGATAACCATTCGACTTACACTATCATGTCATTGGAACTTCACATAAGAATTACATGTTGGTTTCAAGAGACTCAGATTTAGTTGACATGCTGAGCAGTTCCTATGAAAGGAATAGATTTGAGATAGCGGTTGCAATGAAATATCACGAGGTAGATATGTCTCAATCACAGAACATTCAAACATAAATAAACAACCAATAAAATGAAATGTATCAGTTCAGCTTGAATATTGGAGACTATAATGATATTATAGTAGATGATTTGTGCGATGATTTTTTTATACCCCAAATTGATGAGGCAAATAGTCTATGTGTTGGTTCACAGTTTGAGGATTCCCAAAGTTTCAAGCAAGCAGTTAGGTCTACTGTAATTTCAAATAATTATGCTATAAAGGTAAAGGCTAGTGACAAATCCAGAGTAATTGTTACTTGTGCGTATAAAGGTTGTCCTTTGAGAATGCGTGCTTCATTATGTCCTGATGGGCACTCCTTCAAAGTCAGGAAAATTGAATCAACTTATTTATGCCCTGGGATCAATAGAGCAGGAAATAAGCAAGCTACTACTAGTTGGGTTACTCATGATATCAAGGACAATGTAAAGAGAACTCCATATATCACACCAAAAGATATTAGCAATAATTTGGAGACAACTTATCAATTATCATTACCATATATGAAAATTTGGCGATCAAGAGAGTTAGCAAGAGATGTCATGTTTGGGTTTGTGACAATAAATATATGTGGGTTCCTATGCTACGATCTGAGTTAATCAACAAGAATCCTGGCTCGCGCATTACTTACATGTGTGACATCAAAAGCAATGCATTTAAGATATTCTTTGATTGTCTCAAAGTATGTATTGATGGTTTCATTAATGGGTGTAGATATTTAATTGGAGTTTATGCAAGCCACCTCAACTCAAAGTATCTTGGCGTACTGCTTTCTGCAAATTATTTGGATGGAAATAATGGGCTCTACACAATAGCGTATGCTGTTGCAGAATCATAATCTAAGAAATCCTGGGAATGATTCATGAGGAACTTGTCGGATAGCTTTGGTTGTGTGTAGAACATCTAGCAATCATTTTCGATATGGAAAAGGTCCTTTGTGAATCTATAAAACTTATTTTTCCAAATGTCGAGCACAGAGTGTGCATGAGACACCTGTGAAAAAATTTAAAAAAAAACACTTTTGTTGTGAGGATGGAAACAAGCTTCAAAATTTGGTTTGGACAGCCATAAATAACTACAAGCTACATGACCTGCACAAGAAAATAGAGGAGATCTTCAAAATTAATTCACAAGTGTACTCTTACTTGAATAAGTTGTCTTGCAAGTGGTATAAGGCGACGTTCTCTAAGCACATTAAAAACCACTACAATACTAACAATATGTCAGAATCTTTTAACGCGTGGGTTGAAGAAGCGAGAAGTAAGTTCGTTGTTGATTTTGTTGATATGATAAGAGTTAAGCTTATGGAACAACGCTCACAAAGAAAGATAATTTCTGCTTCCTGGAGAAGTCAACTTGTTCCTCATATGGAAGAGTATATTAGAGATATCACAACAAGGAAAGATCATTTTATCATTCGCCAAAGTTGAGGGTATTCATGAAAGGCACGATGTGGACATAGAAATGAAGGTTTGTAGCTATGGATTCTGGCAATTAAGTGGTCTACCATGCATACACAGTGTTGTATTTATTGGAACAACACAACACATATTATGGCATACATATGTTGATGATCATTACTATCCGTATAGGTTATCTATTAATGTCTTAATTAATTTACACCTATATGTCATGATAGTTAGTAAAATCTTTCCTTATTTTTTATGAACAGATATAAAATGGCGTATGATGGTGTGATTTCAACCCTACCAGGTAAGGAGATGTGGGATGCAGTTAGTGATGATCCCCCCCTACACGTCGACCACATGGCTGACCCAAAAAAAGGCGAATTAAAAATTTCTTAGAAGTGGGAAAGAAAACAAAACTTGGACACAGGTACAGTCATTGTGATTTATCGGGTCATCATATAAGTACCTGTAAGAATCCATTAAATGTGGTAGGTGACGAGATTGGTAGTGAGAGCATACAAGATGATGAGCTGCCTAGTACTTCCACTATTAGTGCAAAAATGACTATACGACGTCCTAGTATTATTTCGTTTGAATAGGTGCTTCGATTATTAAAAGTTTTACTGTAATAGATTTTTGCTTAAACATATTTTGGCTAAAACAGAGTTGGTTGTTATAGATTTTTGCTAAATTTAATTTTCCAAATTTGTTGTAACAGTTATTTGTTGTAACAATGTTGTTGTAATAGGACTTTCAACAACATTTCAATTCATATGTTGTTGTAACAGAACTTGAGAGCATTAGCAACATACAACAAGTCCTTGAGAGCATTTCATGCATTAGCAAATTGAGAGCATTGGCAACTTGAGAGCATTGGCAACATATCAATTAACAAACTTGAGAGCATTTCCTTCATTGGCAACATATCAATTAACATAACTTGAGAGGAATGGCAAACCTGCTAATTGATATGTTGTTATAACAGAACCAAGGTTCACATTTGCTCTCGTATCAACTTTGTTGTTAATATCAAAGAACAACTTAACCACATCACAATTTATTGTCATTGCAAAGAAATCTTTATGGATTATTTCCAAATGCTGCATGGCTCCTCAAGTAGCCGAGAGCAAACCAGGTATTACACAGCGATCGAGAGCAAACCAAGCATAACTGAAACAAATTTCATAAATTAACCTATTTCATTGAGTAACCACTGTTGAAGCACATAATTAATATTACATTTCATAGTCAAAGTTACATCCAAATGATTCAGTCCTAATCAACAATTACAATTACAGTTCGTAAACAAAGTTTTCATAGCGATAACTACAATCAAACTTAGGATTATAACCAACAATTTTTTAATCTGTAAAAGTTTGGCTCTCAATAACAATATGTGTTAGGCTTGTTTTGGCAAGTTCTTTAGCATAACGCGATTTTGAATCATAAGGCAAATCATTTACTTCATTACACCAACGAAAGAAGTTGCAATCTTCTTCCGATCAATCCCGGTAGCATCTATAGAATCTTCTTCCTTCAATTTGCGACTTGTGTGACGTGTTTACTGTACATTGCAAATTGCAATGACAATAAATTCAGTTACTTGGGTTTCTAATCGGCATACATAAAGAGATCAAACTCATTGTTGATGTCAAAATAAAAAATTGAAAATATTTAATTGAAAGATGAAATCAAAGAAAAAAATTATGTTTTAGAAAAAAAAAATATTTAGAGTTGTTTAGTGCGGTTCTAAACAAATAAACCATTTCTCTTCTTATTGGTTTTACGTGCTCATACACATACAAATAATCATAAATTAGCTACCACCTCAGCTATAGCTAGCGCAAATCCTTCCATGAATTCTTAGAGGGCAAGGTAGCAAAGTTTATTTCAAATTATCACTACAGTCATTGTTTATCATACAATAATTCACCCAATGCAAATAATTTATACTAAATAACTATTCCAGTGCAACAAAGAAACATGTAAGAAATTTTGTGAAAACTTAAATATGTAAGAGATACTAAAACCTTGGAATAACTTAAATATGTAAGAAATTTTGGAAAAACTTAATTTCCAAAATTCTATCAAGCCCCAATGTTGATTTGTGTTAGAAGAACAAAATCTAACCTTGTTGGCCTTAGAAGATGCGATACCAAGGGAAGCAGAGGAGTGCGAGACCTTCGGATGCAATGGAGAAGAAAAACCCTCTCTCAACTGGAAGGAAGCTAATGCGTGCGAAAGCGATGGAGCAGCACTGAAATCTTTCCTCGTATGATTGAAGACAAGCCAATGCACAAGTAGGGCTTTTTGATGCTTTTTAATGGGGACCTAACGGAGTGGTAGAATAGAAATAGAAGTGAGAATTAGGTGTTATATAAGTAAATATGATATTTTAGTTGTTGAATAAGTATTTTTAATAGTTTTAAGTGTTATGTATGTAAAAATCCAGGAAAAACTGTTCCTAATATATTCTTTTTCATACTTTATTTTATATTTTTTAATCATATATTTGTATTTATCAATTTTAAACCTATTATAATTTTAAAAAAAATTTGCTTGATAAAATAATTTGGAATATTAATATGTCCTAAATAAGCAAATATATATTTAATAAAACAAAAACTATATTAGAACACATAAATATAAACAAAAAAATGCAAGGGAAATTAAATATTAGAATTAGTATATTGATCCTACAAATAATCAATCAATGTATTTTGTAGTGCAATGTGGGCATCTTTATTTCTGATTTATTTATAACAAACGATAAATTATTGAAACTGAGTATTTTCATCCACCACTAATTTGACCTCTTGGGGTGGTGCTTCTCCCGCAACTTGAACTAGTCTAGTGAGATTGTGTTTAGCTTCGATTATCATGTTTTACAAAATTATGTGTGTAGTCATTATATCATGCAACACATCTTTGCTCAAAAAACGAACAGGTCCAGCCACAATTGCAAAATGAGATTGGAGAGCTCCAAAAGCACATTCTACATCTTTTCTACATATTTCCTATTTCATTGCAAAATATTATTTCTTTTAAGTATGTGGTTCTTGAATAGTTTGCACAATGGTAGACCATTTCAGATATATATTATCAGCCAAATAATAACCCATGTTATATTCTTTTTCTTGAATAACATAACGACAGGGAGGAGCTATACCTTGAGTGAGATTGGAGAATAGTTGGGAAGATTCCAACACATTTGTATCATTATTAATGCCTGACAAACCAAAGTAAGCATGTCATATTCAAAGATCATAATTTGTCACGGCTTCCAGAACAATTGTTAGTGTTTCAGTACATCCCGTATATTACCCAGCCCACCTGATAGGACAATTTTTTCACTTCCAGTGCACAATCTAAATTACCCAACATCCCTAGAAAACTATATTGTTTATTAATCTGAAAGAGTATAACCATATTATTATTTATTGGTGATCTTAAATATTGCTTTGAAAATATATGGACTACTGCTCTACAAAATCTCTTCACACATTCGATTGTTGTTGGTTCTCCTATTTTAATATACTCGTCTGTGGCCTCTACGGGTAATTTATATGCTAACATTCAAAGGACGGATGTTACTTTCTAGAGAGGTGATAAACCAAGCCTACCAGTGTGATTCATTCATTGTTGGAAATAGCTATCATGGGCTTTTACTACATCAAGTATGCGAAGGAATAATGTTAGGGACATTCGATATCTTTGTTAGAACATTATATCATTATATACTGGATTACTTGAGAAGTAATCTTGATAGAGTTGATGACCTGCAGCCTTTCGGTCACGGTCAATGAAAGTGCACCCTATAACTGAGCCTCCTGCTGAGATATGGTTAATAGGTTGTGTAACTAGGTATTGGATCATCATATTATTATTTGTTATGGCACGACAAATCATTATTTCCTCTTCCTATAAACTATTTATCAGTTAGAGTGTCTTCATTATCTGAGGAAGAAGAAGATGGAAAACTATTATGCATATTGATATTGTGTTATTAAGATCACTTGGAAATTATATTATTTGTAGGAGAAGTTCAATGAGTGCTCACATATGGTTAATGATGCTTGAGATGTGTGAGAATCCTTATGGATAAATTTAGTGAGTAGTCACATCTTGTCATTACTACTTAAGATATGTGAGAATCTCTATGGACAAATTCAGTGAGTGGTCACATTCAGTCAATACTACTTATGTGTGAGAATCCCTAAGGATAAATTTAGTGAGTAGTCACATCCTATCAATGCTACTTGAGATGTGTGATAACCCCTAAGGACAAATTCAGTGAATTGTCACATCTGATCAATGCTGCTTAAGATGTGTGAGAATCCCTAAGAACAAATTCAATGAGTGGTCACATCTAGTCAATACTGCTTGAGATGTATGAGAATCCCTGAGGACAAATTCCAATGAGTTGTCAAATCTTATCAATGCACCTTGAGAAGTGTAAGAATCTTATAGGATAAATTACAAATTAAGAAGGATGTCAATAGAATTATTATATAAATAGGAAGAGGAAATATTCAAACTCAACCTTCAAATAGATTGTTTCAAACTCCTTTCAAACCATCCCACTAGCTCATCAAGCCTTCTCACATGCCACATCACTTGGTTTGACCTATTAACTTGTCAAACTAGTCAACAAATGGTCAAAAAATCATTAAATGTTCAAAATGTTGATGACATGACATTCCCCTCTATTTCAAATGACTTTAGCTATTTAAACTCCTTCTAAAGTTTTCCTAAATGATTCCTAAACCAAGCTCAGTCCTTAATTTAGCCCTAAGCATTTCTTAACCAAGCCCATATGCATAAGTGGACAAAAAAGCCTTTCCACCTAGATGTCCTTGCATTGTCCTTCCTCTTAGATTTCTAACAACCCTAAGACACTTGGAAAACATCTGAGAGTGAAGGAAAAGTAATCCCAGCCATTAAAACTTATCAGGGCATTTAAATTGAGCTAAGGGAATACAATTGTTTGATTTCTTCAAGCTACATTATCTCTCCACTCAAACCCTCCTAGAGGCCTCTCTTGTTTTGTTCAAGCTCCTAAGCCCTTCCTCTTCGCTTCCCTAACTAAATTTGACTAGTCAAAGTTGCCAATGCTGAGTCTCTGGCCACCACCACTTCTGTTGCAGATTTGATCTAAGCATTGGGTTTGTGTTTTGAAGATAACAAATATTATTGTGTATGATAATGCTTTCTATTGTTTCTGTGATATTATATTTTGTTCTGTGTGTACTAACATTTCAGAAATTTTATCTACTATTTACTTGCAATTTTGATCAACTCAAGATTGGGTTTGTTATTTTTAATTTATTATGTATTTTTTCCTTTATTGAGTCATATCATATATTTGGGTGGATATCTTTGCTAAGCAACCTTACATATGTAGGGGGAGATAGAATTAGTTTTTTTAGAGAGTCTGGTTTTTTAGTAAATTATATTGTATAATACGTGTATCTTACTATACGCTTTAATCTCATACCATATGATCTGTTATGCTATGTTAAACCTAGCGCCAACATGAAGAAATATACTAATTATGTATTGATTGTATAGTACAATCTGGATTGTATTGTATGCCATAATTAATATCTTTCTTAATTAATCATGTAATATCAAGCAATCAAATAATGGATAATTATTATGATTGATCATACTGTGCGATAACTCGTGTACAAAATTGGTCGTCCCTCAGAGCGTACCAAATGAAATCCATGATTTTTATATTGATCGTACTGCATGATCTCCACAATGCTAGACGATCACCCATATACTAAGTTGGCCATCCCAAGGATCATCCCAAATGAACATAAGGATTATATTCATATCGTACCGTATAATTTTGGATCGTATTGTATGATATATTATAAAATTTTAACTATTCATCTAAATTATCTTATTGGATGATTCTGAATTGAATTGATAGTATCATATGATGCGTCTATCATACTGTACGAACAAAAGATAAATGGTTTGAAAATTAGGGTTTTTTAAAGCCCTCTATTTAAGGATCTCTAACACTCTTGATAGAAATTTTTAGCTACTTAGTCTTCTTAAGAGGCAGCTTGAGGGAGAGAAGAAGGAGAGCTTGGTGAGAGAAGAGAGAGAGATTTTGTGAGGGAGAAATTGTGAGAGGATTCACAAGGTTGCTTTAAGCAAGAATCTTTCCTAGTACCTACAAGTCTGCCTGAATCTTTGCGGCTCTGGAGAAGAAGTTCATCAGCTATGATCGTAGTTCTCTGACCATCACTTGGAGGGTGAAAATAGATTTGTGGTTCTATGACCATCACTAGGAGGGTGAAAATAGAGTTAAGGTTCTCTACCTATAAAAGAGTCACGGTTCTCTGCCGCACCAGGGAGGTGAAACAACATTTGTATAGGCTTCTACGCCTTGTTGTGGGAGATAAAGGATAGTCACTTCTATTTAGAGCAATACTTGAAGAGGGAGTCTCCAATTAGTGGACATAGGTCAAGTTGATTGAACCACTATAAATTTTGATATGTTCTTTCTTATTATTTTTACTATATTTTAATTTTTGCACTTTTTGTGATTTGATATGCGGTCAAAATATCTATTTTTTGTTATTGTAAAATTAGTTCTATTTTCGCATCAAGAGAATTAAATTTTTTTTTTATTAAGAAATTTTTTAAACTACAAATTCACCCCCATCTTGGTAAGCATCAAGATTAGTTCTTTAGGGTTTAACCACCCTCACGAATTTTCAACTTCAATATATGTCCAACTCCAAAAGCTCTTGATTCGCTACATTTTAAGCTGCGATTTCTTCAAGGAAGATAAACGTGGACAATCAATAAGCTCAACCATCCATTAAGCAGTTCAAGCCATCCATCAAATCAAGGTGAAAATGAAACCCTAGCTTAGGACACTCAAGCTTAATTAGCTTTACGAAAGTGATTATTAGATCGTCAAATTCATTCCCTAGATTTTTTGTTCATTAAAGAAATTTGTGTTTAAAATTTCATTGAGTTTGATTGACCCATTTTTTAGAATGGGTTAATTTTCATTTTAGGGTTTCGATTTCATGTATCTATAAACTGCACATTTTTTGGACCACTGATCTCATGATCAACGATCCAAATCGAGTTGTTCATTCAAACCGTAGGAGATCAGATGGTGCAGCGCATTGTTGACTCCGATAAGTGCATCATCCACTCTCATCCAATTATTTGCAATGATTATGCTGCCACACAATCATTACAAATGATTGCCCGTCGCCACACATTTTGATCTAGTGAACCAGAAGCCAACGTGTAGCCCCCACCATCGTCGTTTTAATTAAAACGTATCAAATTAATTTAAAATCTTTTTTAAATACCAAAAAACTTCAAAAAGTCATAAAAACTCAAATAGTTTTCAAAAAATTAAGTATAATATATCAAATTGCTCAATTTTTCATGCCCTTTAATTTAAAATTAAAATTAATTTAAAATATTTTATTTATTTTAAATAGTTTTGAACATTAAATATTTGGTATTTTAATTATTATTTAATTAAATATAAATCCAAATATTTTCAAACTTTTTAAAAATTTATTTTTAAAATGTTTCTAATTTTTAGAGAATATTTCAAAATTATTTTAATTTTATTTTAAAACTATTTAGAATATTAATTACTTTTAATTATCTTAAATGTAGTTAATTAGTAGAATATTAAAAAAAATTAAAAAAATTATTTTTAATCACAAATTTTAATATTTATATCATTAATTTTTAAATTATTAACAATTTTAATTTAAAATTAAATTTAAATTGAAATACTTAATATTTTTTAAATAATTTCAAATATTAAATATTTTGTATTTAACTAATATTTAATTAATTATATATCCATTTTTTTTTAAAATTTTGATAATAATTATTGTAATACATTTTTAACATTTAGTGGATTTTTTATAATTATTTGAATCTATTTTTAATGATATTTTGAATTTTTCTAAAATCTAAGTTTTATATTTTAATACTTAAATTTAAAAAAAACTAATTTTAAACTATATATATATATATATATTCTTTGTGCATGCATTGAGTTATGGTCTAAAACTTTAAATAAAGTTTAATCTTGATTGAATAGAATTAATGGGGAGTGATTAATATGTGATCATATCTTAATTGATAATCCTCCAATTTTTTAGATCTTTGAGTTATATTTTGATGTCAATGCGTTGGATTGCACTTGCGCGCACTTAGTCTTAGGTTTCTACTACTATTGATTAGCATGATTGCACTTTATTTAAATTTGTGTAGGGGTTAGAAGAATATTGATTTCAAACCTATCAACTTAGTGACATCTAAAGACAACAATTAAGGACTTTTTTAAGAATTTAGAAAAATTTTAGAAATTAAAATAAGTCTAATAGGGATGAAATTTGATACCATTTAAACTAAGTGATATGCTCTCCTCTATGAAGGATCCCCCTGATTTTTCTTAAATCATTAAGCTAATTATTTAATTTATTTAAAATTAAACCCTTAATTAAGCTCAAAACTTCTAAAAATTATGGTAAATATAAATTAAATCCATAATATATAAATAATATATAAAATTGACCAAAATTAGACCCTTTAATCAAGGAAAATCAAAAGCCTCTTAACAGCCAATCAATTTTAAGCTTAATTTAATTTTTAATAAAAATGTAATATTTAATTAATTAAAATAGTTAAAAAATTTTGAAAAAAAAATCTTAAACATTGATAATACTTCGTTAGGTCATTAACAACCTTTGGGAGTGATTTCAAGAAGTTTGGAATCAGGTTGGATTCAAATCATTAAAAAGCATTTTATTAAATCAATTAATTACTTTAATTAAACATCAAAACTTTAAAAATTTATAACTAATTCTAGAAAATTTCAAATTTAGCAAACTCAAAATCATTCAACTCCATTTAGGTCTAATATTTATAAAAAAATGTGAAACCATGAGAATTAAGTCAAAGTAAAAAAGTGAACCTTTTTGCAACCCCTTTTTTTTTAAACTTGTTTTAACTTTTTTTGTAAACCTTCAATTAAATTTAAATAAAAAATTAAAAAATTTATAACTTAATCTTTAAAAATCCAATTTCAATTATCTTAATATAATTACTCCTCTTAAGATCTAATATTTTAAAAAATATCATATTTCAGAATTTATTTTAATTTAGAAAGTCAAATTTTGACTCTTTAATTTAATAATTTAAATAATTCAAGATTTTCAAAAAATTAATAATCAATCAAAATTCCAAAAAAAATATTAACTTGATTAAAAAAATCAATCAACTTACACTTTAATACATAATAAACACTCCAAAGATGAAATTTTTAGAATCAACTATGTTGAGCTGTGGGACTAAATGTCATAAGGAGGTCTAGTTCCTCGAATCCATTATGACAACACCACAAACAAATTTAATGAAGTGTAAAACTTTAAACTTAATTGATTAATTATTTACTTAACTAAATTAAAATTCTTAATTCAACTATATCAATCATGATTTTAGGTTGGACTATCTTGGACTGCGGGACTACGTATCCTAAGGAGGCTTGGCTCCTCGTGTTCACTGTGAAAACACCACGAACTAGTTAATGATAAACTTAATTAATTTAAATCTTTAAAATCAACAACTAATCAAATTTGATTAAAAAATATTAACCATCTTAATTTTAACTAATTAAAATCAATTAAACTATACTAGTTACTACTAGGTAACTCTGGCCTACAAGACTACGTGGATCAATGAAGGGGATGCTAACTTCCATTTTTTTCATGCTATTTCTACAGGTCATAGAAGCACCAATAGGATCAACCAGGTTAAGACTCATTGTGGGAGCGTATTCGACGATCCAACCATCATCTATGAGGAATTCTATCACTTTTTAAGCGCTAAGTGGTGGGAAAGGAATGTTTCTCTAGTTGGATGATTGGAATTCAACTTAGAGGAAAGTGCCCCCAGCCAACTAACATGCTACAGGCAAAAATTACTGACGAGGAGATTTGCAAAGTTGTGTATAGCATGGACAACAATAGAGCCCTCAGCATCGATGGTACTTCTTCATTCTTCTAAAATTTTATTGGAACATTGTTAAGGTTGACGTGATTAATACTGTGAGAGATTTCTTTCTCTCTAATTAGATGATACCAGAATGGAAAGACACCCTGATGGTCCTTCTCCCAAAGGCGGACAATGCTGATACGCCAGCTAAATTGTGCCTAATCCTCTGCCAATCCTTCTATAAGGTGGTTGCCAAGGTGTTGGTGCATAGGATGAAACTGGCGCTTGCTACTATTATTATCGAGGAACAAGGTGCCTTCATTCCTGAGAGGTCGATATCCAATCATTAACTATTGGTACAAGAGATCATTACCAGGTTCCAACATTACACGAAGTAGGGCGAACGATGGCTTTGAAGTTGGACATGGAATAAGCCTATGACAGCATGGCCTGGTATACATTGCACATGGTTATGTTGGCCATGGGGTTCCCCACTCGTTTCACTGAGTGGGTCGTCCAATGCGTCACCAACCCTCAATTTTCCCTACTTATCAAAGGCAGCAGGTTGGAGTGGATTATGGCTTACTTTGACTTCGCCAGGGATGCCCCCTATCGTCGTATCTGTTCATTCTCTGCTTTGAGCTATTCACTAAAGTTTTTCAGTATTTTGGCGGCTAATTGGGGATCCAAGTGACTATTAATTTAAAGCGTATATCCACCTTATTATATGCCAATGACATATTGGTCTTTGCTGAGGCATCTTCTCCACATCCAAGTTTGTTTTCGCAATAAATTCTAGTGTTTCCTCAATTATCAATGTAGAAAAAATGGTATATATATCCTTATCTCTAACTATATATATGAAGAGAAATCCTTGATGTGATCCTCTTTTAAATCTCAATAGAATATTTATTCTCTGTTCGACCATAAACATAGGTAGATTGCACCAAACCTCATAAACGTATGCCTATTCTACTTGTGATATCTAATGTGTTCAAATTTTATCACTACTTAACAAGAGGTGTTTTGGTTTATCAAAATGATGCTCATGAATTCTCAGTCAATCATGATAATCCACATCCATCATCACATCTGCCTATGAAAAATAAATTTTCAAAAAGAAATATTTTATTTATCAAATAAGAATATGAATTGAATCAACCAAGGCACATATCCATCAAAATAAATGCTAATCACAAGTTTAACACCCAAATCCCTAAAAAGTATCATATAAGAAACATTGCCAATAAAAGGGTAAGAAATGTGTGGTCCTCAGCAAAGAGCAATGCTATCCTTAAATCCCATATCTTCCCCCGTCTCTCATCACAGAAGGAAAAAAAAAAAAAAACACTTCACTTCACTCCATTACCCTAAACCCCCAATACCACAATCACCATACATAGATCTACTTGATACCGTCCTCTTGAAATTAAAACCATCACATATATATGATTCCACACCATTTCTAATCTCTCTCTCTCTCTCCCCTGTCTTCAGCTTGCAACAATGGCTAGCCATTCAGCTCTCGCCTCTTCCAGGATTCCCTCAACCGCCAGTCTTCGTTCCAAGGTATCTCATCCTTCTTCTTCTTCTTCTTCACTTCTTCTTCCAACTCCTCTAACTTCTAGTTCTCTTGCAGAGGCATGAAGTTGCAGAGTTCAACGGGCTTCGATCGAGCGCATCCGTGGCTTTTGTAAGCCAAACAAGAGACCAGGTCTCCTTCTCCGAGCTAGTGGCAGCACAGTTGGCCACCAAGGTGAGCCGCGATCACCAGTTCAAGTTCTATTGTTAGTAATAGACATGACAATACTTTTGTTTGATGCTCGAAACAAGCTCTATTTTTAGTTTTCCTCCATTCGATGATGCTCAAAATTAGTTTTGATTCAATTCGAATGTCTCAATTCACACAAAATTTAAATTTCAAACTGTAGCTAAGAATGAGCTTAAAAAAAGTAAAACCATAAAAAATTTAAACTGTCGTAAATAAAGCTTAAATCTTTAAATTTCAAATCTAATACCGAAAATTTATTTAAATTTCTCTTAATTTTAATTCAAAACAAATTTAGCTCGACTTGAAATTAAAATTTTAGATTTTGAATGGTGATTTTTTTTTGCTCTGTTTCAGATTCACGGAAGCAGAGCTGTGAGAGGGGAGACTGTGGCGAAGCTGAAGGTGGCCATTAATGGATTCGGGAGAATTGGAAGGAACTTTCTCCGATGCTGGCATGGAAGGAAGAACTCTCCACTTGATGTCGTCGTTGTAAACGACAGCGGTGGTGTTAAAAATGTATGAAAAAAGTATACTTAGTTGGTTTGCCTGAGTTTATCAATAATAATTAGCAAAAAAATGGCATCAGGATGATTTTTTTATCTAAGTATATTGATATAGCGTTTTTTCAAATAATTACAGGCTTCTCATCTTCTAAAATATGATTCTATGCTGGGGACTTTCAAAGCCGATGTGAAGATTGTTGATAATGAAACCATTAGCGTTGATGGAAAGCCAGTCAAGGTTGTTGCAAATAGGGATCCTTTGAAGCTTCCATGGGCTGATCTTGGCATCGATATTGTCATTGAGGTATCTCCATCTTTCTTACTTGGTTAAGATTTCCTTAATTGATAGACATGATATGATTAATTAGTAATTAATATAACTAGAAGATATAATGATATTTAGAGCTAGTAGTACTAAAGATTCGTTTGGGATGATTTTTTTACTGCTGCTTAAAATTTTTATTATGAAGCAGTAAGAAAGCCGTCCCAAACAAAACCTAAATTTAAGTTTCTCAGTGGGCGAATACTGAGGTCTTATTCAAAAGATTTTTTATGAAAAGTAGAGAACTAGGAAGAAAGAGAGACAGAGATGAGGAGAAAGAATAGGAGAGAAGCTATGTGATTTTGTTACTTGATAGTAGAGATATTAAGACAAATGAGTTGTTGTGTGTATCAATTCAACTATTAATCTATTAGAAGAGTATACACTCATTATATTTTTATTATATGTAAATTAAATATTGTGAAGTATTTTTGTTGATTCTGTAAAGGGTACTGGAGTTTTTGTGGACGGCCCAGGCGCAGGAAAGCACATACAAGCCGGTGCTAAGAAAGTCATCATTACGGCGCCAGCCAAAGGAGCTGATATCCCAACCTATGTGGTGGGAGTTAATGAAGGAGACTATTACCATGAGGTCTCAGACATAGTAAGGTTAGTTTATTTCGCTCAAATTAAGTTTTCGTTTGGCACATCTTTTTTATTGCTTTCTATTACAAAAGTTTCTTAAATTAAAAATTTTTATACTAGAAAATTGATTTAGAAAGTAATTAGAAAATTGTCACAAACGAAGCAAAAATTTACAATTTCTAACTTAGTTTATGTCACTCATGTTAAATTTGCAATTTCTAACTTGTGCTTGGGAGAGATTAGATGGATTCCAATCTCAAAAATATAATAAAAGGATTTATTTAGCACTTAAATGAAATTCGTAAGTATTGACACACATGTTAAGTTGCGTTGCGTAATTTTTATCTTGCAACGAAAATATATTATGTGGATTTGTATATGGATCATTTTTTTTTGGAGGAATGCATAGGGCTTTGTTGTGTGATAGAAAAAACTCCCTCAAACTTAAGGAAAAATTCTATAAGATGGTGGTTAGACCTGCATTGCTTTTTGGTGCAGAATGTTGGCCATTAAAAGAGAGGCATAATATTAAGTTAAGTGTTGTAGAAATGAGAATGCTTAGGTGGATGAGTGGCTTTACTCTTAGAGACAGGATACGAAATGAGCATATACGTGAATATATTGGAGTGGCTCAAGTGGAAGATAAGATTAGAGAGAGTTGTCTTAGATGGTTTGGTCACATAAAATGGCAACCTTCTGATGACTCGGTTAGAAAAGTAGATGTCTTAGATTTGACTTATGTTAAGAAGGGCAAAGATAGACCTAAAAAACTTGATTAGAAAATATTAAAAATGACCTTTCTATATTAGATTTAAATGAGAATTTAATTTTAAACAGGGCACAATAGAGAAAAAGGATTCATGTAGCCGACCCCACAGTGGGATGAAGGCTTGACGTTGTTGTTGTTGTTGGAAAATTAGAAACAATTATGCCCAATTTCCATTAATATAATGAAAAAATTACAAATTGAAGATTACAGCAACTACAAGAAAATAAAGAAAAAACTTACAAATACTATATAAAAGCCTAAAATATCAAGCTTCAAATAAAAATATAACATGCTGAGGACCAGGCCAAGCAACAAGAAAAAACAAAACTGTCACCTAATGAGAACAATTTATAAAAGATCTGTAGACTGAAGAGCCAGACTTAAATAAAACTTCTCACTAGGAATCCATAAGTCAACATCCTTCATGTATTTTCAAGATCCAAATGGACATCACGGAATGAACATCCATCCATAAATTGTAGAAACAAAATTAGCATGAAACAGTCTCCAAAGAAGCTTCCTACAATGAACCCATAAGCTCGGAGCATCCAAGAAACTAAGCTCCAAATAGCCATCCTGGAATGAACAACAAAGACATCCAATCAGCCATCCAACTAACTCCTTCAACCAGGGTGTTGAAGAACATAACAATGCCATAAGACCTCAGAAAAACGAGTTCAAAAAACTCTTAACAAAAATCCTTATCCCCCCCCCCCCCCCCCTCCCCCCTAAAGAGACTCAAGAAGGTTAAATATTCATCTGAAGCCTCAGAACAAAAAAGAACAATGCTCCAAATTTCAATAACCGGCCATCCAAAGCTAGAGTTAGTTGCCAATCCAACAAAACATGAGTTGAAAAATCACATTAAACAAAATATCCTTGATTGCTACAAATGACCAAATCAGCCTTCCAAAAATCCGACTTTAAATCAATAATCAACTCATCATAGTCCCCAAAAACCCCGAATTTAAAGATAGGATTATCGTGTGCCCGTTGGAAGGGTGTCATAGAGCCTTCCTACATAGAGGATTCTCAAAAGCATATTTAATACTATTCGGTTATTTTATAAAGGATGTTTTGGATATTTTATTATATTTTTGGTTGCCATAAATTTTGTTTTATGAAAGGTGGGGGCTTCTTTGTACCTTATTTAAGTAATTAGATTTATATTTCCTTACACTTAAACTATAAAAATTAGGTAGCGATAGCAATATGATGTAACTATCAATTTGAATGTTTGAAGACTTTATGAAAATTTTTGTTTGTTTTTCGTTCATTGATTTTCTATTCTATTTTCATATTTCTTTTTTGATTCTCAATGTTTAATTGATGTAGGTTTGATCTACTTCACAACAATAAGTGTCTAATACTCTATCTTTCTTTAAGGGTTATGAGTCAGATCATATGTCCACCAAACATATCATAAGAGAGCTGCAACAAAAAAAAATATTTATCCCATTAAGCGGGATCAACAACATAAATCAATTTTTTCCATTATGTCTTATTAAGGAGAAATTATTCTGTGCGGTCACCAAATGTCGTCCGGAGACGAACCAGGACGAGCCACATCACTTTTTTGCTGTGTACCGGTGTTGTGTATCGGATGACGTGGCGCCTTTTGATCCACTCTGTATGGTTCGGTGACTGCATAGAATAATTTTCCCTTATTAAGAGTCAAATTTTCATTTAAATCTAATAAAAAAATTCATTTCTAACACTTTATAATTAAGCATTTTAAAGTATATATCTATCTTTCTTAACATAGGCTAAATATAATATATCTATTCTTCTAATATGTTCATTGGAAGTTATATTAGGAGAGATATTTGTTAGAAGAATTTAATATAAAGACATTCTTATAAAAACTTATCAAATGAGCATTAAAGTTTTTAAATTTATTTTAATATGAATGTAATATTATTTATTTATATATTACACTCATCTTAAAATAAATCTAATGACTTTAAAACTCATTTCATGTAATTTTTTTCAGCTATATTGTGCATGCCAATTTTTACTTTGAAAATACTTCGAAATCAAGCTAAAGTTAATTTCATCATTTTTATATTTATTCATTTATTTATTGTTAAAATCATCAGCTGGTTTATAGCAATTTTCTTAACTAATAGATTAAGGCTTTGTTTGGGACGACTTTCTTTCTGCTTATTAATTAAAAATTTTTGTACTAAAAAGCTACTTTAAGATGCAGTAAGATAACCGTCCAAAACGAAGCCTAAGACTTTGAGTTGGAAGACTTTTTTTACTGTTTTTTAAAGCAATTTTTTAATAAAAAAATTTTAGTTTAAAAATTTTTATTCTAAAAGATTATTTAAAAAAAACAGTAATAAAGTTTGAGAAGCCTAAATTGCAGTTCAACCATTTTATTTTTCTAATACATTAATGAAACAGCAACGCATCTTGCACGACAAACTGCTTGGCGCCCTTTGTGAAGGTCATAGACGAGGAGTTCGGTGAGTTTCAAACATAATAATTTTCATTTTTTTTAATAATTATTTAAAATTGGTTTCTTAAACTTTGCTGAACGGTTTCGGGTGGATTCGTGTAGGTATTGTGAAGGGAACCATGACAACAACTCACTCTTACACAGGTGATCAGGTATTGACATCTTATACCTGTTATATATTTTAATATATAAATATATAAACTTTTTATTTAATTTTTAATTTTTTAGAAGCTTGATATTGTACCCTAATTACTTACAAATTGACGGTGAACTGATACCAGCGGCTGCTAGACGCCTCCCACCGTGACCTCCGGCGCGCGCGGGCGGCTGCGTTGAACATCGTGCCGACGAGTACCGGAGCGGCGAAGGCCGTCTCGCTCGTCCTTCCTCAGCTCAAAGGAAAGCTCAATGGAATCGCACTTCGCGTCCCGACACCGAATGTCTCGGTGGTGGATCTCGTTGTGAATGTGGCGAAAAAGGGACTCACCGCCGAGGAAGTTAATGCCGCCTTCCGCCGCTCCGCCGAAGGCCCTCTCAAAGGCGTCCTCGCCGTCTGCGACGCTCCACTCGTCTCCGTTGATTTCCGCTGCACCGACGTCTCCTCCACCATTGATTCCTCTCTCACTATGGTCATGGGCGACGATATGCTCAAGGTCGTCGCTTGGTATGATAATGAGTGGGGTTACAGGTAACCTTATTTCCTGATATCATTATGCAGAGCAACTTAGGCTGAATTTCAAGCAGTTCGATTTATATTAAGAAGAGTATAGCTTATAATAATATATACAACATTAATATCAATGCAAATTATATAATTTGAAGTTTATTTTCTTATATTTTATAATAAGATATAGTAACATAACTTTTTTCAAAAAAAAAAATCAATTTTATTTATGTTGTCTCTCAATATAATTAAATTATTAAATAATATATTTCAATTAAAAAATAAATATAATTAAATTGTTTTTTAATAATTTAATTATATTGTCTATTTATCTTTTAAATTTAAAATTCAATTTTGTTTGTGTTGCCTCTCAATATAATTAAGGTATTAAATAATATAATTAAATTTTAAAATAAATATAATTCAATTATAAAAATTTTTAATTTTTTTATCTTATAAATTTAATTGTATTTTCTAATAGTAAAATTTGTCCTATCTTTATATAAAATATATAATAATATCTCGATAAATTTCTTTTTATACAAAATGATCTTTTGAAAAAAAAAAAAGAGGATAATACTAAATTATCAAATTCAAATGAAGAAACCTCTAAGTTTAGCATGTTAAATTTAATTTATAATATTTTTTTAAACATTAGTGCATTGAAAATAAATTAAAATAATCAAAATTTATATTATAGTAATCTTAAAATAAATTCAAGAATTTTTCAAATTCATTATAATTAAAAATGAGCATATATTAATTTTAAAATAAATGAAAATAAAATTATAACTTCATTAAAAAAATATAATTTTTGTTTACAAAGAATTAAATGAGTTCATAATGATTTATAATTTTATTGAAGCTTTATTTTTGTATTTGGCAGTCAACGGGTGGTCGATTTGGCACATCTGGTGGCGAGCAAGTGGCCGGGGGCGGTGGCGGAGGGCACCGGAGATCCGTTGGAGGATTTCTGCAAGACGAGTCCGGAGACTAAAGAATGTAAAGTTTATGAAGCTTGATTTAAATGAACTGGAAACCATGCATTGTGGCTTATTGATCATTAAGACAGATTATTTAAATTTGAGGCTGATTATTTTGTACGTTTGGATTAGAAAATTTCGATTAAAATCTGATGGATATGTATTTGAGCTGGTTTTGAATTTTTATATTCTGAATTATGTAATGTTAGTGCATATTTCAAGTTTTTGGAAAAAAATAAAATTAAAAACTTTTTATGATTTTTTTTTAAAGTTATATATATAATTTGATGTAATATTTCAAGCTTTTGAAAAAGTTATATATATATATATATATATATATATATATAATTTTTTCATTTATTTATTTGCTAATGTATTTACATATCTTATCTTTAATTTTTTATATTTATTTATTCAATATTTTAATTTATAAATCATATAAAAATTTCACTAATATTAATTTTAAAAAATAAATAAATATTTTTTTGCTAATATTTTGATTTGATTTAAAAATTAATTAGAGTCATTGTTAAAATAATAATAATAATAATTAGAGTCATTGTCTGGGCAAGAAATTTTTGTTAGAGGGGCACTAATTGACGATTTTAAAAATATCCTCAATATTTTCATTCGAGATTCAGATTAACATCGGTTGTTTAAAAAAATTTAGAGCTGTTAACATAAAAATTATAAATTACATAAACAAACGTTAATCAAGAGGATATGGTATAATTAAATAAAAATAAATATATCTTAATAATACAGTAATATATTTAAAAATATAAAATTATTTGAATAAAAATTTAAGTTAAAAAAATAAAATAAATAAAGATAAAGAAATTAAAGCCGGTCCCATCTCCACTTTTTATTTCTCCTCTCCTTCTCCTCCTTCCCGTAGAGGTTTGAACGAGTTACTAAATAGCCTCTATGCCTCCTTCGACGAAGTTCCTTACCGTCGGATCCGAATTCCCACTTCGAAATCCCACCTTGTCGCCGCTCGTCTGATCGATCGGAAGTAACGATGTTGACATGAGCTTGCTTGTTGCGAAGGTAGCAATCTTTCTTCCGTTCGCACGCTTCTTAGGCCTAATATTGCTCATAGTCAGCATCAATCTTATACCACCCTGATTAGTGTCATATACATTAATATGAAAATTTATGCATCAGATATATAAATATATAAGAATTCAATAAATAAGTTAGTCGAAGTGAAAATATAAAAAATAAAATGGGCAAAGCTTGTTCTTTTTTATATCAGCCATTTCTAAGTAATTCTTTTATAGTTTAAATAATTTATTTTTAATTTATGTTGCACTTTTTCTCAAACTTTGCCCTGAATTATTAATATAAAAAAATATTTTTATTTTCTCTTGAATCTATTCACATCCTCTAGAGATTCTGTTTTAAGAAAAGAATGTATTGTTATATAATTTATGTTAATACATGAAAGATAAATAATCCTTAGTAAAAGCACAAATGGCAGAATAGATTGAATTTCATATAAAAATTCAATCTTGAAATAAAATAAAATAAAATAAAATAAAATAAAGCCATAATCAAATCTATTACCTTGTCCTTAAGATTCTTGGAGCATATTACATCAACTAGAGCTCTTCTAAATGTTAATGGTAGATACAAGTATCACAACGGAAGTACGAATTTATATGAATTATAAATGATTGTAATCAGCTTTCTATGATGGACAAACTTATTATATAAATAACTAAATATTATTTAAAAAAGAAAATGTATTAGTCAAAATCCAAAGAAAAGACTTCTATTTCATTATGATTGATGATTTGAAAAATAATTATAGTATGCAATCTATTTTCTATTTTCTAATAATTTTGCATAATGATTTCATTATGAATCAAGCTATTTACTTCTTTCTTATTGTACATTATTAGATTATTGTATTAGTCATCATTCATTTTATCAAGCAATCATAATAAGCTTATAGATAACTAGAAAATATAAGCTTATAGCAAAGTTAATGTCAAAATAATAAGCTTATAAAATAGAAAATATACAATATCTTTCTTAATCTTGATAATTTATTTTGCTACATCAATAGTATTAGTCAAAGATGTGAAATTATCACATATACATAAATCAATAATGTTTATAGATAACTAGTGTTCAAGAGCCACATGCTTAATTATAGAAAAAATTAACTAAATATAACTTTGCAAGATGAATTAATTTTTTCTTATCATAAGCAACGATATGTTTTAATTGGGTTTTGACAAACCACATCAAAAAGTTATTGAGTACTAGCTTCAATGAAGTGATTATTCAATTTTTGAAGTTGTATATTAACAATATTGTAAAATATATAAGTCAACATGATAATTATGTAATCATCCTATTTTTCTTACCTCACTTTATTGACCATCTACATGCCTTAAATATAGAGTTCATATTTGGAGAATCAATTCTAAAAATATTATAAAATGTGATTCTTCTTTTAGTAAATACTCACATATATTCTCTCTCATCGCTTACAATCCTTGCTTGGATACTTACATCAATTTAATTAAATTCACAATATATTGATCTTTTCTTTATAAGGCTTATGACAATTCATTTGTGATCCTTAAAATGGCACCATAAGCTCATTTTCGAGATAAGGTTGAAAAATTTCATAGCATCTATTAAACATCGTTTTCTGATCATATATCTCATCTTTCTTAATAATATCAATTAAGCATTTCATTTATAGAAACATACAACTTCATTATAGTAATTAAGATATGGAAATGAAAACTCGAGCATGTGTCACTAACTCATTATAAATTAGTCTCTTAGTTTAATCCTCGACCACTACTTATCTACCTAGTGGTTAGATGGAAAGAAATTTTATTATACATATTGGCTTTAAGTGTATCATTTTTTTCAGATGAAGCTACAATAGTATTTAAAATTTTTAATGTGATCTAAGAAAAATATTTCACCTGCCAATGATTCTTTGCCATAGCCATTAATGATAATTAGGGTTATGAGCGTAAAATTGAATATAAAATGAAAGCGGATTGTCAATAAATGAAATAACCAAAAATGAATTTATATGAAAAAAAAATTAAAAAATTCTATTTGAGCACGACAATTCTGAGAGCGGTGCGGTGCAAGAAAATGCCATCGTTTCCCTAAGCTTTCTGCTCTACAGTAACTATGGTGGTGACAAGTAGTACAACAACACTAGATCTTGCGTGCTGCGGCACTAAGCACTGAAATGAGTTTTTTTTAAAGCATTTTTCATTTAAATATCCCTCACCATCCCATCCCTCCCCATATTAATTTTGCTTGGCCAGGAAGCAAAGAAAGGAGAAGGAGATGAGAAAGGGGAGAGGAAAGGAGAGAGATAAGAGATAGAAAGTTCTCCAGGGAATTTCCATCCGTCATTCCTGCTAAGAAAATTATTTTGATCATTATAAACAACCTTTACTCTACATCTATTTTCAATAATTCTGAGTTTAATATGCTTTTTTTCTAAAGGTGATAAAAATGTGATATCTCCCATTTTAGTGAACTTTCAATGTATAACATTTGATATATGATAGATATTATTATTAGGGGCATTTTGACAAGTTTATATTGAGTGTTTACTTGGTGATTTGACTTATATGATAAATTTTGTGAAATAAGTAAGGAAAATGTTGACTGTAAAATGATTAGGTGTTATTGTACTGAATCTAGATATGTGATACATGAGATGTATATGATTATCCTTCATTTGACATAACATGCATTTCAGGGTTAACCTGCATATGAGTTATTGCAACTTGAGCTCATGAGTTTATGCTTTTGATAGTAACAAACATTGTGGCTCACATCTTTATGTCTCATAGTATTTGCATTCTATATTTATTTGTGTGTGTACTAAAATTTCAGAAACACCATACACTATTATTTGAAGATTTAGGGTTTAAGCTGGGGTAGAATAGGTTATGCTAAAATAGTATGTAATTTTCATTTTATTATTTTTAGTTTCTTGAGTCAAGTCTTGTAAGGGTGTATACTAGCATGGTGACCATGCACACACACACAAGGGGAGATAAAATACTTTTAAATATTTTAATTTTATGTACAACATACTATACGATATGAATCATATTGTACGATATGAATCATATTATATGATTTGATGTTACTGGAAAAAACTATTTTTGAAATATAACTAATTAGACAGTATGATACTGAACATCACGTCATACTAGACGATCTGTTATAGTTAGAAAGTATGCTGTTCATTAAATTAGGCAAAAATTTAAATTTTAAAATTGATATATTCATACTATACGAACCTAATTATACTGTACAATATTTAAAAGATTATCTAATTTAATCCTATGATTAATCGATCAAATATGCTTAATTTTGATATTTTCATCTTACTGTACAAACTAGATTGTACTATATGATCAATAGAGACGATATTTGGTCATCCCATGATTCGTTATGGACAAAATGCATTTTGGTTGAACTAATCGTACTGTATGATTGGTCATTCATATTGATGATCGAACATTACTAATAGAGAAATTTGAATTGTTCATACTGTACTAACTAGTGATTGTATAATACTAACAGGTCAAATTCTACACATTATACTAGATATTTTGCAATTGTACTATACGATCATTTACGACTGAATTGATTTTTTAGGGTTTTTTTGAAGCCCTCTATTTAAAATTTTTCATAAGACTTTGTAATAGTCTTTGACATGCATTGAATATCGGTTCTTCTAGAGAAAATCTGAAGAGAACGTTGAAAGGGAGAGATGAATGGGTGGAGTTTGAGAGGGCAAATATCCTTGTGGGTTTCAAGGGAGTGTGGAGGAGGTTTCACACTGTTACTCCAGAAAACTTGCACCTTAGTACTATCATAGTCAAGGTTTATCTTGAGGGTAGTTTTGAGAAGAAGAAGAAGAAGAAGAAGACCTCTTTGGTGTCAAAGGACCCAACTACTATGTCGTACCAAGATTGGTGAAAGGGATTTGAGGTTCTCTGCATGTGAATGGATTACAATCCTCTACCACATTGGGTTGGTGGAAGAGATTTTTGTAAGGGCTTCTTCACCTAGCTGTGGGGGCTAAATGAGAGGCACTAAAAGATTTAGTGCAATACTTGGAGTAGAGGCCTTCGGGGAGTGGACGTAGGTATATTTGATTGAACCACTATAAAATTTGGGCCACTAGCACATGTCTTTTGTTATGCATCTAGTAGTTATTCTTTCATAGTTATGATGTATTTATAATGATGGACTGAATCATTTTGTATCATGGATTTCATGTATATGTTATTTTGGGCTTCTATTAGTTGCAAATATATAATGAATATACAGGTATTTATATTTTTTGTTGTTCATATTTTGCTGGTTATATGAAATTGAAAAGCTTTGGTTGATGCTTAAGAGATAGAAAAAATAATTCTTCCAAATTAAATCTTGGGGTCGCACATTAAATATGAGTACCTTCAAATAATGAAAAGCTTTCGACATATTAGATGCCCCATTATAATAATAACCACATATTTTACATGAAATATTTTATAATAGCTTTAAGGGATGACTTAAGTACAAAAAAATTGAATGAAGAAATATATTTAATGCCTATGAATTACTAAATAACTTGGACCAACTTCGCTATATATCTCACTATAATATCTAATTATTCTTTTGAAGATATATAATGAGATTCATCAACTAGAATGATGAAGTAGGAATCACAAATATCATTCATAATTGAAACCAAAGTCTTAGTAACTTTAGAACTATAAATTTCTTTTTAAACCTTTAGTGAAGTTGACTTCAACTCCACACTATCATTTATAAATTTGACCTTTTAACTTCTTCATTATGATTAGCAAGAAAATGAAACAGCTCTAAATAATTTTCTTGGTTATTTGAGCAAAATGACTCATTATGCTCACAGAATAATAGTTCTCGACGTAGAAGAAGCTGAGCATAATCAATAGTTGCAGTTAACATGATGTGATAGTTTCTTATATTCATCTCATTCTTGCTCAACTACAAAGCATGAAGTCTTTTTTTTTTTTTTTGATTCTTTGTTAAATCCTCATATTTATGTCTCGCCTTTGTTGTGTTTAAAGTTATGTTTTCCAATGTGAGCTTAATTTTTTTTCCTGTTTTTAAATCCTTCACCAATAAATGAGTTTTCACCACTTTGTCCTATAATAATTTTCTCTTAAAACTTAAACAAGTAGCAATAAAGGTTAAATACAACATATTTACATTTGCATCGTAACCTCGATTGACGGTTGAAGTTCACAGTTAACAAGAGGACAATTAATATCAATCTCTACATGTTCTTTCTTTTTAAAATATCGATCCTTCTATTAAATCGTACAACATATGAATAGTCCTAATGTCAAACTAAACAATTGAGTAAAAAAGTATAAAGTTATAAGAAAAAAATAAAAAAAATTTGATGATTTAAAACCTTAAGGATAATTAAAAATAATTTAAAATAGATAAGACATTCAACTGAATTTATCTGTTGTGCTGGTTATCTTTTGGTAAATACTTTTGGGTTGTTTTTACTTAAAAAAGTTTAACCTGTTGAATGTTGATTTTAAGTAAAAATATATGTCAGAAAGCAATATACATCAAAGGCACATTTTGTATAGTTACAAAATAACAAGAAAGCCACTTGTAGAAGGGATTGTTCCATCAAAATATAAGTGAGTTGATTTTGTAATAAAATGAATAACACAATGGCAATCGACAAGAATACAAGGCCAAAAAAATTCTAAGTCCTCGTTAAGCAAAATATATAATTTTTGTGGGGAGGGAAATATGAGAGTCAAGGCCAAATTAAATAAAAATGGAATTAAAAAAATATATAAATATACACCCTAAGAAAATGAAAGCGTCCACTATAACAAACATATTATTACTTGCCTAATAAATTATAAATCATATCACTTGATTGATACTTTGATTTATTGAACGAAGAGATCATTTAGTTCATTTAGTTATTGTGTGATTTCCTTAGCAAGTAGAAGATTAGCTCAGGATGTATAGGAATTTTAAGGGGAATTTTTTTTCTTTGGGGGAATAATTTGTCAAAATTACATCCCCTTATAAGTAAAATTTAATTTTAATGGCAGACAATTTCCCACCCTTAATGCAACGGGGTCTACCCATAACTCATAGCGCATGTAATTGACAAATATCATGCTATTTTTTATTGAAGAAATATATTTGAAAGTTCATTTTGAATGGAATTTCCCTCAATGTGAAGTAATATACGGCACTTGCATATTGCTTAAGGACTCTAAGATTCAAAACTAGTTCGAGCATCATAATTTTTTTTTTCCTTCAAATTTATTCATGAGGAATCAAGCTCGTTGGGGAAGGTAATGATGTGACTGGTAATGTCTATAAGAGGAGAAGAGGAGTTTGTAAATTGACCTCATTGAGGAAGGCATTATGGAAATTGGCAGCGTGCGATAGAGCTCATCGGGAAAGCTGGCATAATGTGAATCGTAGCTTGTGAAGGAGAAGAGGAGTTTGCAATATTGATTATGAGTGATTGAACTAATCATAATGGAAGATCCATATCGTATAGAATGATCAGTTCAGATTACGAAAAATAGCTGCCAATCACAATTTAGGTAATATTTTTAATTTTAAATTTATGTTTTAAATATATAGAATGATATTCATTGTCCTAGATAATTTATGACAATCATGCCTAAATTGATCTGGTGATTAGGATAATAATTATGGTTAGATTGAGCGATCATATCGTATAGGATGCTGTATTTAGATCGTACTAGAAGATCTGTTGTATTTCATAGAACAATCCCCTATATATCGCTCAAGATGAAAACCATAATTTTCTTCTAATCGTCCAGGAGATCATACTAGATGTTCCGAGAGGGTTGCAAGATGATATGTAGATCACCACCCATCGTCCCATGTTGTAGTGGACGATCAATACAATATCTTGAACTAATCATCCCGGATGATCATAGAATTGTACTAGAAGATATGTACAAATACTTGAACTGATCGTATAGGGCTAAGTTGATCGTACTGGCTAAAAGGACTATTTTGTACTTATCGTATAGGATAATCTATCGATTGTAATGGATGGTCTTTAACGAAAAGTTGAAATTTAAGGCTTCTTTTGAGGCTTTCTATTTTATCTCTCTTATTGTCACTTGAGATAATCTTTTGCTATGGAGTTGATCTGAGAGAGAGCTTAGAGAAGGAAAAGAAAGGGATTAGGAAATTGAGAAACCCTTGTAAGGAGGAGTTGTGAGGGATTCTTAAAGGTTGCTCCAAGAAAGCTTTCCACTGTCTTCTTCAAGTTGCTTTTCTGGTTCCTTGGTGGCTCTGGGGGACATCTTCATCAGCATCAGATCTAGGTTATCTGCTGTCACCAGGAGTGTGAAAAAGGATTTCAAGGTTCTCTGCTTACACTAGGAGGGACTAAAAGGATTTTCTAGGTTCTCTGCCTTCACCAGGAGGGTGAAAAAGGATTCCAAGGTTCTCTATCTACTTCAGGAGGGAGTAAAAGGATTTCTAAGGTTCTCTTCCTGCTATAGGAGGGAGTAAAAGGATTTTCAGGTTCTCTACCTACTCTAGGAGGGAGTAAAAGGATTCAAGGTACTCTGCCTCATCGATTTAGTGGAAAGATTATGTAAGGGTTTCTCCGCCTTACTGTGGGGGTGAAAGGAGAGATAATACTTTTAGTGTAATACATGGAAAGGAGGTTTCCAGGAAGTAGACGTAGTTCAAGTTAATTGAACCACTATAAATCTGGTGTGTTCTTTTTGGTTACTTTTCCACATTTAATTTCTGCATTATTATGTGATTTGTTTTGTGGTCAAAATCTCTATTTTTTGTTATTGTGAAATTAATATTGCTTCTATTTAAATCGTTTATTTTAACATATTCAAAAAGATTTTCTTCTTTTGTTAATACATTTTTAAATAACCAATTCACCCTCCCTCTTGGTTAGCCTCGAGCTAGTTCATAAAGGTTTAACAACCCTCACAAACATTCATATCTAACATAACTCTAACATTATATAGCGGGTCCTACCTGTGGACACTTAGCTATTTTATGTCAAGTCTGACCATACAAAATATACTATCTTATCATTATGTAGCACTAATTAAAGTGTCTCTTTCCATAGCTCTGTCACACAAGTACCCTATGAATAAAATTGCAAGGACTAGCCATACTACTACTACTACTACTAAAATCTACTATAAATTGACCACCTCTCCTTGAATCACTAGGTCCAAACATACTCTTTCTAGAAAACCTGCTAGCAGAAGCCTTTCATCTAAATATCTTTCTACTTGCAACCCACCACTTCTTAGTAGCCATGAGATCATTCTCTATAAGATGAGCCATCTCTATCAACTCAGAAAAGTTATAATATAATAGAACTAATGACTATCTTAAACTATTTTGAAGTCCTCTCAAAAACTTGTAGCACCTTTCGAGGAGTGTTAATCATTTATAAAGCATACCTAATTAAGCATTGAATTTAGTCTTATACTGCATAACTATCCTGCTCCCTTGGACTAATTATATAAATGTTTTATACATCTGATGCGGTACAGATGGAGGTACAAACTATAATAAAAAAATATCTATAAATTCATCCTAATCGATCAGGGAGTTTAGCCTCACATAAAATGTATCCCGCTTTATTGACGAATCAACCATTGCTTAGCCTCCCTATCTAATAGAAACAAAACCATATATACCTTCCTCATAGGAGAACATTACATCCCATAAAAAGTCTTCTATAATCTCCCTAATTCTTTGATGCTCTTGGCTGAATAATACCCTCAAACTTTGGATTCTTTAATCTCAATAACTTTTCCAAGTGTTTATCAACATCACCAAATCTAACAGAAGAGATTTTGCTCTGTGCATCACCTATTAATTGGGCTAACAAACTGACAAATTGAGAAATAAAATTATAGCTAACAGCATGAGTGGTACTCTTATTAGTGCTACCTTATTTGAACTCTACCATTAGTCATACTAAGTCTTATGAATTCATCAGATAATTATATAGAACATATAACAGAATAAACATGCACATGAAAACAAGCAGAAATAAAAACCTATGTACTACCCAAAACTATCTCACATGAATACAAATCATTTTCTATTTTCTCTATTTTACAATCAATTCCCCTAAAACCATAGCTCTAATATAAAAAGGAACTTTACACAATCCAACCTTATATGACCCTCAGACATACAAGTTTTACCATATTAAATTAAGATATGCTAGCATATGATCTAAGTTTTGAGGAAACTCTTTTAATTTCTTCAATACAGATGACAGAGCTTCTAATCAACTTTTAGTAAAATAAAATAAAATAATTCATAAATTTGTTTTCATTTATCATGAAAAGGAATATACAACATTTACACTATAGTACATGACTACATATCAGAACATAATAAATAAAAAAAATTATCCATGACTACGTAAAAAATAAAAAAATATCTTTACAGACCCATGCATATCAGAATCTGAATACTCAGCTACTTAAATGGCTCTTTTTCCTTCCCTTAACTTGAAATAAAGAGTAGAGTAGGTGTGATCCAACAAAGCTCAATAGGTCATACCCATTAATAAGAATTTCTAAATATTTTACTTATTAAGCATTTAATTGAAGGTAAAAGTAGTTATCAGAGAGTTGTGATGCTAGGAATAATATTAATTGCAGATAACATAAACATAAAAGAATGTAAATGAAATAAATTATATTGTGTATTAAAAATAAATATATAAGAACCTCTTATATCAGAATAAAAAAAATATTATTCTCAAGCCCTTATACCTCCCATCAAAAATAGGCTCTTATGGCTCACAATGATTAACATATATAAGATATTTAAAATCTTAGTCATTTATGACTCTTTGTGTATATAACAACAAAACATAACTTCCTTGTGCATTTAGCACCAGAATGGAACTTCTACAACAGAACCTTGCCCCATCTCATATCTTCTCAGAATCACACATTTTAAGAAAATAATCATATAAATCATTACATTATAAAAAATATAAATAAAAAATTTAGAATTTCACAAAAGGCCTTATTGGCAGGCAAGGAATTCAACTACTAAGTATAATTTCATAGGTTGGAATATTACAAAATTAACAAAGTTTATTTAGAATATAATTTTGAAGCATTTATTGTTCAATAACCTTATTTTTTTCAAATCATAATTATTTTCTAATTTGCCAAAAAAATCACATATTTTTTAGTCTACACAGTGAAAATTTTCCACAAATGTGTCTAAATGTCAAAAATGATTATATCTATAACATACATAAAATTACACAATGAAAGTTTTACGAGTACAAAATTGTACTCATTTTTTATCTACAAAATTATAAATTAAACCACCAAAATATTAAAACTTTTACATGTTGGACTATTGTACCCCAAGAGGGGGTGAATTGAGGTTTTTAAAATTTTTATTAAAAGAATGCAATTAAATTGATTTTAAAGCTATTTTGAAAAGAATAAGAAATCACACAAGTTTTGTGAAAAGGATAAAGAAAAATAGATGCAAGAAATGGAAATAAGAGGCACAATATTTTTATGTGGTTTGGCCCGGATTCCAATCCAACCTACATCCACACTAGCCAACTCTTAAGCTAGAATTTACTAATCTTAGGTTTGTCGTGCAAATCTCACTTCTTTAAACCAATGAAGTTATTTACAACCTAAGTACTCTCCTACAAGGGCGAGTACAACCCAATCTAATTATAATTTAATCTTCACTAAGACAAATGGCTTAGATTAAGAAAAAGAAAAATATAATTTGATGTAAATAATACAAGCTCAAATTATCTTGCAATAAAATGTCCACAATATTTGAGGTGATCTTACAAATTAGTTTTAATCACCTCACTACTTGCAAATGAAATATTATATTTGCTCACTTTAAGATAAATTAATATTTTGATAAAAATATGAATAATATTTTAAATCAAAATATTTTCTTGCTAATTTAAACTTTAACTCTTCAAATAAAAAAAATGTATTAGATTTCAAATTTAAATTTATACCACATTAAAGAAAATAAAAATATTTGCCTTACTAACTTAATATATTTAAAAGTTGTAATTTAAAAAACTTAATATAACATTCTCAACTTGTATTTCATCAACTAATAAATTTTTTCAAGAAAGAAATATATGGTGAAAGCTAAAAGAACAATAAGTAAAGATTTAGTAAAGGAAAGAAAACTCAAGAACTCCAATAGATGTTACACAGTTTTGTGTGTTGAAGCTTTCCAAACAAGAATTAGATCTCGCAAATGAAAAGAACTCTTGGAATAAAAATCAAAGTTTCTCCTTTCAAGATTTAGCATGAAAAGAAGAAAAGAAGAATGGAAGAATTGTTGGAGTTTTCTTTTTTGTGCAGTCCTTACATGAAGAGGAAGAGGGGTAAGGCAAAGGGTAAGTAAAGTCAAATTTGAATAAAACTATTAATCTAATATTAATTTATCAACTAATAATATTATATTTGATCAAGAATTTATTTATATTAAATAGATATAAATTTTAATTGGCTATAAAATGGCTAGTCACATGGGAAAGTCAAGAAGTCTTCATATGCATCCAAAATAATGGCAATCCAAAAATTATACTAAAATCAAATAATGTTTAGAAATTTTTTATAAATTCAAATGAGATCTAATTGAGTTATATAATCTATCAATTTCTATTTACAAAATCCAAAAATCTAATACAATAAAAATTAAGCCACGTTTTCATCAAAACAATATCATATTCAACTAAATAAAAACATAATATTTTTAAGTATTTAAGGATTTATTGAATATTTATATAATAATATGATGCAGTTTAGATAAAATTTATCATACATTAATAAATTAATGTGAAACAAGTCAATTCAAAATGAATAAATAATAAAAGTTTTATCAAATAAGCTTATTACCTTTAATTTTCCTACTTATATATATTTTCATGTTTGATAACAATTATGTAATCAACGAAGCTTATAAAATTTATTTAATAAAGGAATCTTAAAGATTTCTATATTAATATTAATATATAAATTAATTTAATAGATCTTTAGATTGTGAACAAATCAAACCATGCTAGTAAATTATGAATGGACCACTGTTGACCTTGCTTTTACCCAAATCCTTTAATCAAAGGAGTTGACTTGGTCAAATTGACCAAGCTAGGCCCTAAGACCACATCCCTTGAGTTTAGTGGGTCAAGCTAGGTCTGCTGAGCCCAAACCCAAGCCTTGGGTCAACCTGGTTGACCAGGTCAACCCATGTTGACCCAAATTGACCTAAATCCCTTCACACTTGATTTCAAACCCAATCCATACCTCATTGGCTCAACTTCACACCTTCCTTGCATGCAATGGGTCAAGCCCAACACATTAGGCATAGATCTATGCCTTGGGTCAACCTGGTTGACCAGGTCAAACCCAGGTTGACCTAATTAGCCAAAATGAGTTTAATTTAATTTCAAATCAATTAAAAGGCTCCTAGGCTCAACCCCCAAACCCACTGGACTTAATTGACTAGGTTTACCAAGTCAAATGTTGACTTGGTCAACCCAAGCTTTAAATAGGTCAAATTAACCTATTTAAGTGAATTTAAGACCCATTAATTCAATTAAAACCCTTCCTATTGATCCCTAGAGCAAACCCATGGCTAATTCAAATATTTTCCCTCCTAATGAGCCCTAGGATAGATCTAGGCCGTTGATCATGAGTATGGGGTTTTAAATATGAGGAATTAGGATTTCTAAGAGATCTTTTGGCAATTACTCTTTTCCTAGCCTACATAAGCCCAAGAACTTTCATTTGAGAGCTATCTTAACTCCATCCCATCTTCCCAAGTCGAATCCCATTGATCAAGGTCGCCGTCGGTGAGATCTCCGGTGACCTGAGACCACAATACTCCAAAGAAAATTCCTGTTGACCCAAGGTGTTTGAGATCGTTATTACTTCTACAATTAGGAGCATGGACAATCTACAAGTGCAACAAGCTTTTCTACTGATTAACCCATCCATAAACTGAGGTGAAAAGCTCAACCCTAGTATAGGACGCTTAGAATCAGATAGGATTTCAATAAGCACGTTTTAGACCACACCAAGTATCTCCCATGAATGCTCTTCATTCATAGAGCTTATATTTCAAATTTTACTTGATTTTGTGCACCCAATCAGGAGAACAAAGCAAAAAAACACCATTAGGGTTTGATTTCCGCTTCTTGTACGCTATGGACGATCCTAACTATTGATCGTATGATCAATGGTTCAAATCCAGTTGCTCCGCGGTCCTTTATGACCACGCGGATTGATACGCAGTTGGAGCCCTCATCCAACCAAATCATGGCCATCCATCTCATAATAGTGGTGATCCGATGGTGCCTACGGCTCGCTAACGTGGTTAAGTTAATCGCGTCAGCCGCGAGCAATTAGTGCTCAATGATTGCTCACCATCACAATCATTGGTCATTAATGCACCGCCGTGAAATCATCCCTATTGATTGGTTATCATTTTGGGAGCGAACCGGAAGTCGCTGTGTGGCAACCCTAACGCCGCCAATTTTTTTATTTTAAATTAAATCTAAAAAATGTTTTAAACGTGTTTTTAAAGTTAGAAAATTCTAAAAAATGTTTTAAAAATTATTTTAAAATTATTAGTATAATATATCAATTTCTTCTTAAAATTATTTCCTTAATTTGAAAATAAAATTAATCTTAAATATTAACTATATTTTAAGTTATTTTAATTCTTAATTGTGTATTATTAATATTATTCTTTTTTAACTAATAATTAATTATAAATTATTAAAACATTTTATTAAAATTTATAATTTTATTTAAAAAAATATGTTTATTATTTTAGATCAATATTATATTATAATTAAATTTTTTTAATATTTAATTATTTTAAATTATTAATGTATATATTAAGGTATTATTGTTATTTAAGTAGTATATATATTATTAGTATTACTTTTAAATAATATACATAATAATAATATTTTAATTTCAAAATCAGAAATCATAAAATTATTTTAATTTTAAATTTAATTTTAATATTTAATCATTCTAAATAATCATTCTATATTATTATATAATTATTATTTAAATAATATATCTATGTATATTGTTAATAATTAACTCTAAATCAAAATGCATATTATAAATAAATATATTATCAAATTTTATTTTTCTTAAAAAATCAGAAACTTTAATATTTATTGTGGCTTGATTTAATAATTAATTTTAATTACTTATTGTTTTAAATTATTTTAAACTTAAAAAATTTTTCCATAAATTTATTTTAAATCCAAAAAATGTGTATAATACCTCATTTTTTTCAAGAAATTATGTATTTTAATTTAAATTTTTTTTCAGAGGTCAAAACTTGTTTTTCTTATCTATTTCTATATTACTTAGTTCATTTGATTATTTAAATATTAATTAATTAATTAATATGTTAATTATTTTGAAACTAAAAATTATTTTCAAAATATGTTTAAGTTCTCCTTGGATGACTAGTGAATCTCTCATAAATATAAATTGAAATATTTTTAACCATATTATTTTAAAACTTATATATATTCCTTCTATTTTTACTTCTGCTTCTTCAAGTACTCATTCTTTTTGTGTTTTACATATTTCTTGTAATTATTGGCCTCATTCTTGTATGAGGTCACTTTGACCCCTTCCTAAACTATAGACCCTAAGATTTTCTAGATCCCAAATTCCTTCTAGGCTCTTGATCTTAGGATCCTTCTAGTTCCTAGACCTTAGGATCAATTTAGATCTTCCTTCAATTCAGACCAAAATCCAAGGCCAAGGATTTAGGTCCTGAAAGCATTTTCAGTGCTTTTTCAGGTATTTCAGAACCCGGTTAATTGACCCCTGTTGCAAATCTAATTTTATGGATTAGAATTTTGATGATAGCGAACATCCATGATTTTTCACGACTGCCTTACCTATTAATTTTTTAGGTCCACAAGAATGAGTGCAACTCAAGCCAGCTCAAGATTGGGTAGATTAAGACTGAGTCAATTTGTAAATTTTTCCTTTATTGAGCCTTTTGTAAACAAAATGGTTCTTGATGCTAAGTAACCTTGCACACACACACATAGGAGAAAATTTTTATCTACTGATTAGAAATCTTTATTTTGATCACATCGTCCGCGCCGTTTCTAAAATTATCTTGGATGATCAACTAAAAATAGAAAACCCTAATTAAGGCATCCTGGTTAAGGTAGCCATCATTAAGTAGATTGGACTGGATGATATTCATATCGGCCAGGATGATAGGCTCAAATCAGAAAGAATCAATCGCAAGATCTATTTAGGTATTCTTTATTTTTGGATATCGTCTAAGACAAAATCCTAAAGCCTGGAAAAAGCAGCATAATTATGCCTAAGTTAATCTGGTAATTAAGAAAAGCAATTAAAGGTTGATTACATGATCACATCAGCCAAGACGATCGCAGTATCGGCCGAGCTGATGGCATGGATGATTGACATCGGCCAGCTTCTATTCAGAGCGATGTTCAGAACAATTTTCCTCAGATTTAAACTAATCGGCCATACGATATCTTATCATCCTAGATGATGTGACCAAAAATTCTTTAATTGTCCCAAACTGACCGAGCTGATTGAGCAAAATTTATGCTAATTGGCAAGTTTAATATTCATATCAGCCTCGATGATAAAGTTGAATTGTATAAAATAAGAACTATTCTGAGGCTCTTCTATTTAAGAGCTCCTGTTCTATCCTAGAACTCATCTTTTGCTGCTTTCTTGACCTGAGAGAGCCAAGAGGAGAGGGAGAGAGAGGGAGAGAGAGGGAGGAACTTGTGAGGGAGAGTTTATGGGAGGGTTTCAAAAAGGTTGCTCCGAGCAAGGTTCCAAGTTGTCTTCTCTGATCATCATCCTTCATCCTTAGGGGTTCAAGGGAGGTCTTCTTCAGCAATCGATCAAGGTTCTCTGCCTACTTCAGGAGGAAGCAAAAGGAGTTGGGTTCTTTACCTCGTGAGGGTCAGTGGAAAGGAGTTGGGTTCTCTACCTCGTGAGGGTCAGTGGAAAGGAGTTTTTGTGAGGGATTCTCTGCCTTGTTGTGGGAGAAAGAGGAGAGTCACTGTGTTTAGCGCAATACCCGGAGGGTGCATCTGGGAAGTGGACGTAGGTCGAGTTGACCAAACCTCTATAAATTTATGTGTCCTTTTTTACTGCTTTTCATATTTATTTTTTTGCACTTTGATTTTCATTGTGGTGATTTTGGTTTGAGTTTTATGATTGTGATTTCGATTCAAATTTTTTTTTAAAATACAAATTCACCCCCTTTTTGGTTAGCCTTGGGCTAGTTCATGAGGGCTTAACATCCCTAACAAATTCTCAAGTGGTATCAGAGCGAGATTCATAAATATAAAGTTTGAAAACTTTTTGATTTTTGATTCATGGCTAACTCCAGTAATCATAATACTGTGGAAGGATATTCTATTACCGGACCACCTTTGTTTAATAATATCCCTTTTGATTTTTGGAAAACTCGTATGTCTATATTTTTTACAATCGATTGATTATTACATATGGATGCTTATTAAGGATGGTTATACACCTCCAACTGGTAAACATAATGGCATTACTGTTCCACTTCCTTTTACTGAATGGACTCTTGATGATGGAGATTTAACACAACTCAATGCAAAGTTTTTGAACTATTTTTTATGTGCTTTAAAATCTGAAGACTACATGCGTGCTTCAACTTGCACAACTGGTAAAAAAATTTAGGATAAAAGTTAAGTAATTTCGACTGAATATTTTGTTGCATAATTACGAACTTTTTCATATGAAATCTTCTGAATCAATTTCTAAAATGTATACAAGATTTACTCAAATTGTAACTTCTTTGCATGCCTTAGGAAGAGAACTCACTAACTATGAAAAGGTGAATAGAATTTTGAGATTCTTATCTTCCTCTTTTGATGCTAAAATAATTGCAATTATGGAATCCAAACATTTGAATACTTATTCGATTGATAACTTACTTGGATTACTCATTGCTTACGAGTAAGGGGTGAATCAAAAAATTCTTGATGCAGGTGAAAAAAGGAAGGAGAAAACTGTGGCATTGAATGCAAATGATACTGACACTGATTCTTTCAGGTCTGAAAGCGATGATGTTGCCTTAGTCACAAGGTAAACAAAAGCTTTTTAAGGAAGAAGCAAAAGAACCATCAAAAGTGGAACAAAGGTAAGGGAAATAAAAATTTTAAGAGTTTTAATGATATGATTTGTTTTGAATGTGGGAAGCCATGACATGTTAAAGCTGATTATCCTACACTTAAGTGTCACCCAAGCAAGGAAAAGGGTAAGGAGAAACCCAAGTTCAAGAAGGACAAGAATAGATTTTAAAAGGCATTCTAAGTGGATTCTGCATCAGACTCCTCTGAGACTGAACCTGAAGAGGAGATAACAAACTTGTGCTTAATGGTAGATGATCATCTTGGTCAAGGTGACCAAGAAGAGGTATGTGAACTAATTTATGAGCAACTACTTGAAGTTTCAGAATAAATTCATGTATAATATAGGAAATTTAAGGAAACACATGCCAGATTGAAATTGGAACTTTTAAATTTACAAAAAGAGCATGAAATTCTTCTTAAAGATTATTCTACAATTGATAGCAATCACATGTCTTTACTTGATGAGTTTGATGCATTAAATAAAAAATATGCTGAATTATCTGATGCACATGATTCCTTAAAATCATCTCATACTGAGTTAGAAAAGGGTTTAAAAAGCTAAAAAATCTAAAAACTTCTGAAAATAAAAAATCATCATTGCATGCATCACCTAAAAAGAAGCATCACCACATGAGTAGATTAGTGCATTCTTTTCCTAGAATTAGATATTTTTTCAGGTAGCATGATAGGACACATTGCACACACTTGCACTATTCACCCTAGCACACATTGGGTGTGGAGACCCAAATTGCATGATTTACAGCATAACACACATGCATTGCATTCTACTTTTCATAAGAAGGGACCCAAACCTGTTTGGGTTCCTAAATCTGACGTTTGATAATTTTGTAGGCAAGGTCTCACAAAAGGCCTTGTGAGAGTATGTGGTACTTGGACAGCAGATGCTCTCGACATATGACTGACGATGCCAATCAATTCATTTTGCTGGAGACGAGGACAAGAGGCAAGATTACTCTTGGAGACAACACTGCTAGGAAGGTGGTAGGCTCAGGTATAATTGGAAATTCTAAGAACATTTTGATTGAAAATATTTTACTTATAGATAGATTAAAACACAACTTGCTAAGCATCAGTCAGTTTTGTGATAAGGGCTTCATCATAAAATTTTTGGCAAATTCATGCATTATCAGCTTAAATAATAACACTATTTTGCAGGGAAAGTGGATCAACAATGTTTACATGCTTGATTTAAATAATATTGAATGTGCTGCTTCATTTTGCTTAAAATTTACTATTGATATTCATGGTTGTGGCACAGGAGATTATGTTATGCTAGTATGAAAATCCTTAGGAAGGTGACCTAGAAAGACCTAGTTAGAGGTGTCCCCAAGCTCAAGTTTTCAAAAGACCACCTTTGTGATGCATGCCAATTATGAAAGCAAGTCCACTCCACTCTTCACTCCATTAAAGATATTAATACCTCTAGACCTTTAGAAGTCCTTCACATGAATTTATTTGGACTCATTAGCACCGCCAGCTTAGTAGGGAAAGTCTATGGTTTTTTGATTGTCGATGACTACTCGAGGTTCACTTAGATTAGATTTCTGTCACACAAAAATGAGTCTTTTGATTAGTTTAGAGCCTTCTTCACTTAGATTCAAAAAAAGCTAAGTTGTGAGATCTTGACCATCCATAGTGACCATGGGGGAGAGTTTGAAAATGAGAGATTTGGATACTTTTGTGAGGATAAGGGGATTAACGACAACTTCTTAGCTCCTAGGACCCCTCAGCAGAACAGGGTAGCTAAAAGGAAGAATCAGACCTTAGTGGAAGCCGCTAGAGCCATGCTTGATGAGTATTCACTTCTAAAATACTTTTGGGCTAAAGTGGTTAACACAGCTTATTATGTGTTGAAATGGATGAATGTTAGAGCCAAACTAGATAGGACACCCTATAATATCTTTAAGGGTAGGACACCCAATCTTTCCCACCTTTATATATTTGGTTATAAGATTTTTATTCACAACAATACGAAGTCTCACTTAGGAAAATTTGACCCAAAATCTGATAAAGGAGTGTTCTTAGGATATTCTAGTGTTGGGAAGTCTTTTAGGGTGTTTAATAAGAGGACATTGGTGGTGGAGGAGACTACTCATGTAGTGTTTGATGAATCTTATCCTAAGAAGCCTAAAGTTGAGGATGATGATGATGTTGGAGAGATTACCATTGGAGTAGAAAATTTGGAGAAGAGGGTAGAGCCCCAAAACATTGAAGGAGTATGTGAGATTACCTAAGGAGTAGAAAATGTATATCTGGAGGAAAGGGTAGAACCTACACACACTTTGCCTAGAGATTGTAGATACTCTTTGAGTCACCCCAAAGAACTGATCTTAGGAGACCCTTCTGTAGGTGTTAAGACTAGGCATGAACTTAGGAAGGAAGTGAACCACTCTTTCTTTATCTCAATGACTGAACCCACCAACATCAACGAAGCCCTTTCTGATGAGTTTTGGAATTTTAGCCATGTAGGAAGAGTTGAACCAATTTGTTAGCAATGAAGTTTGGGAGCTTGTAGAAAGACCTAAGGGATAAAGTGTGGTTGGAACCAAGTGGGTCTTTAAGAATAAAGTGAATGATTCTGGTGTGGTGGTTAGGAATAAGGCAAGATTGGTGGCTAAGGGGTACAACCAAATAGAAGGGATAGATTTTGAGGTGACCTTTACCCCTGTAGTTAGATTGGAAGCCATTAGAGTGCTATTAGCCTTTGCTTATTTTAAGGGATTTAAGTTTTTCTAAATGGACGTTAAGAGTGCCTTTTTAAATGGGGTAAAAAAAGTGGATGTGTTCGTAGAACAACCCCTAGGTTTTGAGAGTTTCGAATTTCCAAATCATATTTTCAAATTAAAAAGGCCTTATATGGATTAAAGCAGGCACCTAGAGCTTGGTATGAGAGGCTTAGCACATTCTTACTAGATAGGGGGTTAGTTAAGGGGAGCGTAGACCCCACCCTTTTTTGAGGAAAGTAGGAGATGATTTACTTATTGTTCAGATCTATGTTGATGATATACTTTTTAGATCTTCTGATAAGAGACTATGTGATGAGTTACTAAAATAATGAGTAGAGAGTTTGAGATGAGTATGATGGGAGAGTTGTCCTACTTTTTGGTGTTTAACATAAGACAATTAGATGATGGAACCTTTCTAAATCAATCTGAATACATAAAGGACATCTTGAAGAAGTATGAAATGAATAAAGCTAAGTTAATTAATACTCCCATGACCTTTAGTGTTCAGTTGGATAAGATCCCAAATGGAAAGTCTGTTGATCAAAAGAAGTACAAAGGGATGATTGGATCTTTACTTTACCTGACTGCTAGCCGACAAGATATAATATTTAGAGTTTGTCTCTGTACTAGATTTCAAGCTGATCCTAATGAATCCCACCTCACTACAGTTAAGAGAATTCTTAGATATCTTTTAGGGACCTAAAATTTAGGAATCTGGTACCGTAGGCACAACACTACTTTTAAGATTATTGGATATTTTGATTCTAATTTTGTAGGATGTAAGCTGGATAGAAAAAGCACTTCTGGAACTTGTCAATTCATAGGACATTATTTAGTCTCCTAGTCTAGTAGAAAGCAAAATTCGGTTGCACTTTCCACTGCTGAAGATGAGTACATTGCTTTAGGAAGTTGTGTGGCCTAAGTCTTTTGGTTGAAACAGTAGGTACTGAATTTAGGATTACTTGTAGGCATGATCTTAATTCTTTGTGACAACACTAGTGCCATCTGCATTTCTAGGAATCCTATCCAATATTCAAGGACTAAGCACATTAAGATAAGACATCACTTCATTAGAGACCATATAACTGAGGGAGATATTGAGTTACACCATGTGGCAACTGAGAATCAACTGGCTGACATTTTTACTAAACCACTGGCCTTCGACACTTTCAGCACTTTAAGGATTAGATTGGGTGTGATTGACATTAATGCATGAACTTGATTTCAACTGGTTTTTTATCTGTTATCTGCTTTTTATTTTGCTTTATTTTTAGTTGTTTTTGTTTTTAGTGCTTTATTTTTCATATACTTTAATTTGTTTTTCTAATCATCATTGAATTGATATCTTATGCCTTATTTTTATTTTTGAAAATTTATAGTCAATGTTTTACATCTCTTAATCTGCTAAAGGGTAAAAACACCATTGATTGTGTCTCTTTCTCTAACATATTTTGGTGGTGTAATATTCTTTTTTAAGGAAAAGTCTATCTCAATCTAACAACTAGATTTTGTAATTGAGATCTTTTCTACCTTACTCAGTAATCTAGCTTATATTTATAATGATCAAAGTTTTTATGTTACTTTAAGATTTCTCGTTATCCTGCAATGCATCTCTCATATGATTTTTTATTTTGTTTTGTAATTTGTTCTTCCCTATATTAAAAAAGTGAGTTTTTTTTTAATATCTAGAAGATATACTCACAACTAAGAATATTTAAGAGTTTTTGAAAAAAGAATCTAGCTTGCGAAAATAAATAAATAAAAGTGGTCAATGATGCCAAAAATAAAAGATGCGCAATCACACCAAATTGAAAAAAATACACAAAGTGTATCAAAAAATTAAAAAATGTATAAAGTGCGACATTCAATGGACAAGTGGCATACAATGAGCCCATCAAAAGCAAGCTCCCTTCTTTTTTCCAACTCTTAAAACTTAGAAGAATTCATGTATCACTTAAGTTTTTCAAAGACTTGATTTTGAATTTCGCGATTGTGACAAACTACTTTGATATATTATTCAATAATATATTTTTATGAAACCAAGTTTTGAACGGATCTCTTTTACTTATCAAATTGATTTTTCTGAGATAGGTCTTTTGATTTCAAAAGATGATTTTATCCTAAAAGAAGTCCGAGCTAAGGGTTAATATGATTGGATATTTTACCATTTTTCAGAATTTTGACGTTGTTAACTCATTGACTTACAAGTCTTTAAAATCAATCAAATGAAGATTATGTCATATTCATGCCTTGATAAAAAAAAATTTTGCTTTTTGTTTGTTTTTATTTTTAGTCTCTGTTAATTTTTTTTTACTTTCCTCCTCCTTTTTATGATGTAAAAAAGGGAAGTAGTTTGTTTACTATTTTTTCTATAGTTTGATACTGCTATTAGAAAGTTAAAACTATGTTTTGTTTCTTTTCCCTATTTCTTGAACTGCTTAGATTATTTCTTGGTTTGCCATCATCAAAAAGGGGGAGATTATTACAAATCTGATTTTATGGATTAGAATTTTGATGATAGCAAACATCTATGATTTTCCACGACTGCCTTGCCTACTAATTTTTCAGGTCCACAAGAATGAGTGCAACTCAAGCTAGCTCAAGATTGGATAGATTAAGACTGAGTCAATTTGTAATTTTTCCTTTTTTGAGTCTATTGTAAATAAAGTGGTTCCCAATGCTAAGTAACCTTGCACACACACACACATAGGGGAAAATTTCTATCTGCTGGTTAGATTTCTCTATTTTGATCACATCATTTGGGCTAATCCTAAAATCATCCTGGATGATTAGTTAAAAATAGAAAACCCTAATTAGGGCATCCTAGTTAAGGCAGCCGTTATTAAGCCGATCGGCCTGGATAATATTCGTATCGTTCGGGATGATAAGCTCTTATAAAAAAGAATCAGTCGCCAGATCTATTTAGGTATTCTTTATTTTTGGACATCTTCTAGGACGATATCATATCGATCTGGACGATGCAGCATAATTATGCCTAAATTAATCTGGTAATTAAGGAAAGCAATTAAAGGTTGATTACACAATCACATCGACTGAGACGATCGCAGGATCGACCGGGCCGATGGCGTGGACGATTGACATCGGCTAGCTTCTATTCAAAGCGATGTTCAAGATGATTTTCCTCATATTTGAACTAATCGGCCAAGACGATATCCTATCGTCCTAGATGATGTGGCCAAAAATTCTCTAATCATCCCAAACTGACCAGGCTGATTGAGCAAAATTTATGCTAATCGACCAGGCCGATATTCATATTGGCTTGGACGATAAAGTCAGTTTATATAAACTAAGAGCTATTCCGAGGCTCTTCTTTTTAAGAGCTCCTATTATATCCTAGACCTCATCGTTTGTTGCTGTCTTAACCTGACAGAGCTAAGAGGAGAGGGAGAGAGAGGGAGGAACTTGTGAGGGGGAGTTTATGAGAGGGTTTCACAAAGGTTGCTCTAAGCAAGATTCCAAGTTGTCTTCTCTGATCATCGTCCTTCATCCTTGAGGGTTCAAGGGAGGTCTTCTTCAGCAATCGATCAAGGTTCTATGCCTGATTTAGGAGGAAGCAAAAGGAGTTGGGTTCTCTGCCTCACTGGGGTCAGGGGAAAGAAGTTTTTGTGAGGGGTTCTCGGCCTTATTGTGGGAGCAAAAGGAGAGTCACTATGTTTAGTGCAATACCCAGAGGGTGCCTCCGGGGAGTGGACGTAGGTCGAGTTAACCGAACCACTATAAATTTATGTGTCCTTTTTTTATTGCTTTTCGCATTTATTTTTCTGCACTTTGATTTTCATTGTGGTGATTTTGGTTTGAGTTTCGTTATTGTGAATATGATTCAAAGAGTTTTTAAAATACCAATTCAGCCCCCCTCTTGGTTAGCCCTAGGCTAGTTCATGAGGGCTTAACATTCCTAATGAACTTTCAGCCCCCAATTTAGAGTCTATCAATTATATATTCATATGATTTTTCTCTAGGGACAGCCCTCTAAGTTTGAGCTCAATATATTATTTCTAAGCACAAATACTAAACTCAGTTCCAAAGGTCGCAAAACTTTTAAATATTTATCACCCATGCCATTGGTCCTATCACCTAGGGAACCTGACCTTCGAGTCCCCTCCAAACCTTTTGATCCTTTACAGATCTTTTATATGGACATGTTAAGCATTAATCTATATTTTTATGGATTCACCCTGGCCCAAAATTGACTTGAGGCCAAAATACCCTTTGGAGATTTTTGGGCTTTTGACCACAATTCAAATTGACTTAGCTTCATGCACCTTTGAAATCTTCTTCAATCATTTTTTTAAACATCATTTGGAACCTATTTGACCCAACCTCAAATCCTGAGTCAACTTGCTTGGCCAGGTCAACCTAGTTTTATTTAATGACCCATTAAGAGCCTAAACAGGCTATTTGACCCAAACGACCTTTCTAGACTTTGAGACCTCATCCATTATGTTTATGTGATCAAATTGAAATTAATGGACCCAACTCTTGGTCCTAGGTCAACTTGGTTGACCAATTCAACCAAGTTTGACCAAATCTCCCATACACCTCCTTTCATCCAAACCCTTTGACCAAAACCATTTTAATCCCATTTAAACCTATAGGGTGACCCCTTAGGCTTCCAAGGGGCTCCTCTTGGAAATCCAAGTCTTGGCTCACTTGGGTTGTCCATTTGGCTCAACCCAAGTGCCCAAAGAGAGGTCCCCTTTGAGCCATTTTTCAATCCTAGCCAAATTGAATCCAATTCAAGGTGCCATTGGGCCTCCCCTGACCCAATGTATCTTCCTTAGCCATCCCAGCCATTGAATAAACTTGGGTCAAGAGTTAGGCCAACCCAAAGTAGACAAAACCACTTGGGATTGAGCCAACTCCTACCCTAAGCTCAATTGAACCTAGCCAACACCTATATTAGGTGGCCCTAGGTCCAACACACCTCCCCCAGCTAACCCAATTTGGTAAACTTGGGTCAACTTTTGGGCTAGCTCAAAGTGTCCAAAATCACATTGACCTGAGGCATCTTCAACCCTAGGCCAATTCAAACCCAATTTCCACTTGTATTGGGTGCTCCAGACCACAAATCACCTCACATATCAAACCCAGGGTCTGGCTTAACCTAGATTGAGCCCAATTCGACCAAAACTGAGCAGGTTTGAGTCAACCAAGTCACTCAATACAATTAACCTCCCGTAGTCCTAATTGAGCTCACCCTTGAGCTCATCTCATCCCCATCATCCTTTCTTGGTCAACCCGACCTAGACCCTGGCCGATAGTGACTGGAGCCAATACAGTTTTTTAACTCTAGTGGTCCCCCCTGCTTCGAGCCTGACTCAAAGCCTTCTAAAGGCTGAGCTCGCCGGCTTCAGACTTACGATCCCTCTGGGAGGATGTCCCCTTCCACATGGCATCCATTAGAGGTTCGTCCCAGTCGATCACAGCCATCCAAGCTCGTAGGAGTGATATGAATAAATAAGCTCATTCCAGAGGCCATCATTTGCTTCTAGACATTTAAAAACACTCCCTAGATCTCCCTTGAGTTTCCTCTCTCATTCCATAGTCTCCCATACGCTCCCGTCCATCCATTCAAGCGAACTCCGGCGAAAGCATTTTGCACTCCACACAAAGTCGTACCTCCGACCATCCTCTGATCTTGGCATTTGAAGGAGATCTTCTCGCCTTCGTCCCCTAAAGCTTCCTGATAGAGAATCTCATCCGTTGAGACCTTCTCTTTGGTAATATCTCGATCATGAGCTCCCTAGATAGGTATTCTAGTCAAGTGTGAAGAAAACCATCACCCCAATAAATTTCCACTATTAGATTGCAGGTTTCTACCATGCTGATGCTTCCCATAATGTTTGGTACGAATCCATTGGCGGGATCGCTCGAATCACGTTGGAGTAACAGTGGCTTCAGGAGACAGTGGAAGTTTGAAGATACAATCGTGACCGTTGATCTGAATCAATGGTTTATATTCAATCCAGTAGTTCCAGAGCCATTGAATCGCGTCCATTCGATCATTGATCCGATGGCTGGGATTAACCCAATTGTTATACAGTTAGTGCCAATGATTTGCTTCCCAATCAGGGCGTACCGTGTGTAAAGTTTTGGCTGACTATGTAATCCTTGGTTAATTAAATAGAAAAAATGGGAAAATTCAAAAAATTATATATCCCTGCACACTTGGATAAATTAGGAGTTTTTAGACTCATTGGAAAGATTTCAGGGAGATCTACGAAGCCCTATGGTCCAAGGCCCGAATTGCATCTATGAAATACTTAATTTCAATTTGAATTTTTTATCAATTATTTATTTTTTTTGTTAATTTGAAGTCATCAGGGTATGGACTTTGGGAGAGAGAATTTGGACATGTCCTTGACATGTCCAAATTTTCCCTCAGTTGTTTGAGGTGTTTAAGGGCATCTTTATGTCCAGTTGGGTTTATGGGTCATGGTTTTACCATTAAATTCAAATTGGAGTCATGATCTCTCTAATGAGAATTAGGATTTGTGCTTTCGTGTGATGATGATGCTTAGCATAGGGAGTTTAGGGTCACTAATTTTACCCCAATCCGACCCTAGGATAGCTCCCTCGGATTTTTCTAAGGTGACTTAGAGATCACCTTAGGTGGCCTGGTTAGCCACCTTAGAGAATTTTATTTGGGTCCAAATTTAGTGTGTTTAACTCTTGAGATCAGGTAATCTCATGGCTCAAATCCCACTGGATTTTGTGTCCATTTGGCCCACCAATTAGGAGCTCCAAAAATCCTTCCCTAGAATTGGCCTAGAGCTCTACTTAATTCATTAAAAATTCTTATAAAATTTAAAATAATCTATATAAGGACCCTAATCAACCTTAATTTAACCCTTATCAGTGAAAATTGAAACCCATTTAACTTGACATCAAATTCAACCCTAATTTAATTTTAAGTGAAAATCAATTTTAACCTATTTAATTAACAAAAAATAATTAAAAATCCCAAAAATTCCTTAAAAACTTTCTAATCTCTTTTTAGATCATTTCTAATCTTTGGAGGTGATTACAAGGAGTTTGGGACTTGTTTGTGTTCAAATCACTAAAAGGGCTCTCTAATTAAAAGAATTAAAATTTTTAATAAATACCAAATTTCTAAAATTCATAACTAATTATAGAAAATTTCAAATCAATCAAACTCAAAGGCTGATGAATCAAAATAAAATATAATATTTTCTAAAAATTTGAAACCTTCAAGATTATTTTTAATTTTAAAAGTCAACTTTAAAACTCTGTGGATGATTGATGTGTTTAATAAGAATTTTAAGAATTGTTCTCCTTTTACTTAAGGGGAGGAATTATTCTCCTTAAGTAAATTTTAGAATTATAATTAAGGGGAGGAATTAGTCTCCTTTGACTTTTAAATTAAAATTAAAGTTGACTTAATGGGAGGAATTATTCTCCTTTTACTACACTGTGTAGATGATTGATGTGTTTGATGACTTACTCTTAGGACAGGAATGATCTGGATGTTCACTGAGTTTTTTGTAGGTGGCCGTGCTCATGCAGGGCAATAAAAAGGAGGTTAAATAAAAATTAACTATAAATGTGCTTGCTACAAGTTTTTCAGCTGCTAAGCCCCCAAATAATAAAAAGAGCATAGCCAGTGTGTTTATTTTTTTTCCGTACATATATATAACTGCTTGGAATGTACTTTGATTTATTAAATGCTTAGGATAATTTTGCAGCAGAGTCTATATTTTTTTATTTTATCAAATGTAATTTGTTTGAGATATTAAGAGTTGTGAAAGCTAAGCATTGAGTCAGGATACATAGATCCACAGGTTGGATTCCAAAGAGAAGAGGATACCCCTCAGGGGGATAGTCCTTTTATATTTAGAAGTCCAAATTTGGGTCATCTTTTACCTACCCAAATTAGAAAGGGTGGCATTCCTCTTAAAGGAAGAGCCTTGTTTTCCATTTGGGTAGCCTGCTACGAAGGATCTAAGGAGTCTGAAGGAGAAGAAGATTAAAGAATCGAAGATGAAGAGTATCCCAATCAAAGTCACTTACGTCTCTATTAGGACTAGAATCCAGGTTATTGGTAGTGGTGCTTGACCACTTTACTTTATGTAGACCCTGGGTTGTAATAAGTAAGGCAGTTTTCCTATGAATATTTATTAATTAATTCATTTATATTTAATGTATTAATGTGATTTTCTATAGGATTGCTTATTTTTCTTAGTTTTTTGGCATTTATGTGCTGCTCTTTGTTTAGCCTAGATACGTGAGGCTCGTGAGGGCGTACAAAATTTTTTTACTCATAATTATATGTTAAAAATTTTAGGAGTTAAGCAACATAGAAAGATGACGAATCTAGGGAATTAGTCAGGGATCGCCCCTGGGGTTGCATGCATATTTCTTCATTTCTTCTCTCCTTATTTTAGACACTTCCCTACCTGCTGGTAGAGTCCGCATAATTTGACCTATGAGGATGAGGTGTCAGACCTGTGGAAGCCCAGGCTTCTAAAAAAATTATTTTTAAGCCTTTTTTAATTTTCAAGCATACATGATTTAGAGTTATCGATTAGCATGCATTACAATAGAAGCACATTTAAAGGAGTCAAAATTTTAATTGCATCGATATTTAGCATTTTCACCCAATATAAGTCAAAGGGGCCACTTAGGACAATCTCTATATGTCGGCCCAGCTCTTCAGAACTTTAATAAAAATGTCCCTACCACTCTATCATAAAATGACCAGATTAATGTATTTAAAATTGACTAGGTGGTTAGCTGGCACCCAATCCAGGCCGGGGTAAGTTCAGATTTTTGCATTGCATTAGTTAGGCTCGACAACTATGGTCTAGTGTCCAAATTTAGATTTAGGATCCGGGGCGGATCTTGGATTATAAGGGCCCAACCTCCAAAAATATAAACCTAGATTTCTAATAAAATGATCAGCTTTAATTAAATCTTCTTTCAATCCAAAAGGTAAAGCCCAACACTTTAATTAAGTTGGTACACTTCCAAATGGTTCTGGAATCTCAAAGTGTCCCCTACCCTTATTTCCTTCACCCTATTAATAAGTGCTCTCAATCTTGACCCATTCTCTTTTGAAACTCTAAAAATTCACCTCCTTTTGTATCACTCTTAGAAAATTCTTAACAAAATTTTGCTATTATTTTAATCAAGAGTTTTCATAGGAGTCTCTTCCCCCCTTTAATGTAATTAAGTACAAGGGATTGCTCTCATAGGAGATTTAGAACCCGCATTAATTTTCAAAACTAATTTTCAAAATTCACTCGATATTTCTCTTAGAAAATCCACTTCATAGCAATTGTTACTCTCATAATCATATAATTGCTAACAGATGATATTGTCTTTCTTCAAAGAGATTTATTATGCTTTAGCATCAATTTCAATATAAAATTAACAATCTTTTTCTCTTAATTATCATGGTCTAATTTTAGACTGTACCCTCCCGGGGTCATATATGGTGCTCCTTTTAATCAAGCTATGATAGCTAAGAGAAAATTTATAATTCTAGATCTGAACTCATTATGGGATTTCATCTCTGCCTTTCAAGGTGGTATATCATCTCTAATGGTTTGTTTGACTTTAGAATTAAAATTCAAAATTAATTTTCCAAAAAAAATCTTCAAAATATAAAATCAGTATTCTATAAAAAAAAATTCAACCAACGACTATCACAATTGTCATGTCCAAATTATTTCCAAATAGTGGTATCTTCTCCCTTAGGGGAGATACATCACTGGTCCATAAGGTTTGGGCATGAGACTAATGATAGCCTACTTAGAATACCGTGAATAAAAATTAGACCGAACCCCATTTTGATCTTCTGAGGTCATATGTGGTTCTCTCTCGAATCTAATCATGATATTCAAGGTAGGATTTGTAATCTTAGATTTAAACCCCATCCTAGAGGTTTATTTACACTTCACTAAGTGGTATGACTCTCCTAATGGGATGTTTGGTCTCAAGAGTCAAATTCAAAATCAACTTTAAAATTTCCAAAAAAAACTAATTTTTTCAAAACCTATTTTCAAAATTCCACCAACAGTAATTTGAATGATTCTATGTGTGATGATGAGTTTAAATGTGATGAAGAACCAGTCTTTACTATTCTAGAGGGTGGATGTTACATGGAATCGGGAGATGAATCTAAGAACCCACTCCAATCACTCTCCTTAGAGCCGACATAAGCCACCACTATTGATCCAAATGAATCTCCTATTGAGGATGACTCAATACAGGAAGTTTATTTGCATTCAGGGAAGGTCGTTCCACCTCAGATGGCTAAATATACAAAAGAAAAAGATAAGATTATCATTACCCAGCAGGATGATCTGATCCCTTCCTCAACTGGAGGTCGATTATAATGTGTTGGCTCACTTAAGAAAAATTCCTTTCCTTCTTAGCATATACGACACTTTAATGATATCTCATGAATTGAGAGAGACCTTAGTGAAAGTGCTTCTTGAGCCATAGGTCTATCAAGTCTTCTTTTCTTCTGAGTCTGTTGAGGATGAATAACATTTGAGAGTGGTGCTATACATTACCTTTTCAGATCGTAATCTTCCCTTAGGGAATTTCGAGCACAATCGTTTCTTATATGTCATTGCTGAAGTCAATGGTTATGAGTTGAATAGGGTCCTCATTGAGCAAGGGGCTTCAGTCAACATCCTTAGCTATGAAACTTCAAAGGGCCTCTCCCTCGGTCATCTGAAGCTCACTTCTGAAAAATTTATATTGAAAGGCTTTGATGACCAAGGCCAACATACTCTAGGATCTTTCACCCTGCTTTTGAAGTTTGAAAGTTTTCTAAATGAGGTAAAGTTTCATGTGATACAAGATGATACTTCATATAGGGCTCTCTTAAGAAGGCCTTGGATACATGAGTATGGAATGGTACCCTCTACTTTGCACTAGTATATGAAGTATACGAGGAATGATGTCGAGTATTTCATTCTTAGAGATACTCATCTCTTTTTCATGCACGAGGTCTCTATTTACAATGATGTCGAGCATTACATACATTGGAAGACTCATAGAACTCCTCTTGCCCGGTCACTAGTGATACCTGCTAGTATTGTATAGGATCCTGCGCAGTCACTTGCATAGGGTCCTATACAACCACTAGTATAGGGTCCATCACATGTTAATATTGAGGTAGATATTTCCACTACAGATAATGTTAGGTCCTCTTTTCAGTTTGCAATCAAGCATGATGTTTCCCCTAGTAGAGGTAGGGGAGGATGCGGTAGGGATAGAGGTAGAGAGTCGGCTCGCTCTCTGTAAAACTACGGTGCTCAAATTCCTCCTCCCTCGAACCCTTACACTTCTTCTTTGACTGTTGAGTCCGACTCTATGGATGATGAGATGATCAGCATTCCTCGTCATTTAGTTACCTCATCAGCCTTGAATTCTGCTGGTTATGATTCACTTCCTACCTTTCATAGGTATATGATACCTGAGGGTGGATTAGTTGTTAAGAGTGGCTCAGACGAGGAAGTGGATTTTTGATGTCAGACTACCACCAAACAACCACCATCCTTTCAAATATGCAGAATAAGAGGTAATGAATCTCATCAAAGATCTTATGATACTCCTTCCACTAGTGTTGGTGGTCCCCAATATACTAGCGAGCACCTTACACCTCAACTGTACAAATATTTGGGCCACAATGACCTAGAGAGTGTGTCTCTTTATCTTATAGTATAGGTACCCCACTGAGTCCTATGAGTCAGGGTCCAAAGGAGACCACTATGGATACAGAGGTTATGGGTGTCCCTTGCTACTTTTCCTCCATTATAGAGGGCTATGTAGAGCGGGGTGTTGTTCCTTCAACTTGGTCCGATGAACGAGCTCTATAGTAAGCTCGAATATGGTAAACTAATCACCATATTGGGTTATATAGGAAAGAATCAATCAACTCATGCCAACATACATGATATCTCTCATTCATATCCAGTTGTTTCTTTTGACGATGAAGAAGACCCGGACGATATTGAGGACAACGTCCTTGATGCTCTACAAGAGTTCAAAGATTGCTCCACTTCCGCCATGGACACTAAGTGAGGTAAACTTAGGCACTAAATCAGATCCTAGGCTATTTTCCATAGTGCTCTACTGTATGATTCAAATACTTAAGACTACATCAAGTTTTTATCAGAGTTGAAGGATTGCTTTGCTTGGAATTACACTGAGATGCATGGTTTAAACCTGGAAGTAATAGTCCATAAGTTGGCTATTAAGCTCGATGAAGTTTCTGTTAAACAAGCACCTCATAGGATGAGGTTGGAGGTTGAACAATAGGTGATCACTAAAACTAAGAAGCTCATAGAGGCTGGTTTTAATCATAAAGAGAAGTACCCAACTTTGCTCACCAATATTGTCTCAGTCTAGAAGAAGAGCGGTCAGATTCATGTATGTATCGACTTCCATGATTTGAACAAGGCATGCCCTAAGGATGATTTTTCTCTTCCTATCTTTGAGCTCTTGGTGGATATAGCATCATCTTTTAGCATATTCTCCTTCATGAATGGTTTATCTGGTTACAATCAGATAAAGATGAACCCCGAGGAGGAGAGGTTTATTACATTCCATACACTTTTAGGTGTATTTTGTTACAAGGTGATGCCCTTCTATCTCAAAAATACTGAGGCCACCTATCAATGTGCTATGACTATTATCTTTAATGAGATGATACACAAGTAGGTTGAATACTTTGTGGATGATATGGTAGTCAAAAGATATGTTCGTGGAGATCACATTCAAGATCTATGAATAGTTTTTAAACGCTTGCGCAAGTTTGATTGGAAAATGAATCCTTTAAAATATACATTTGAAGATAGTGCAGGAAAGTTCTTAGAGTTTATAGTCTATTACCATGGCATTGAGATTGATCATTCTATGATTAAAGCCATAGTAGACTTAAAACCTTCTAAGAGTCTTACAAGTTGAGATCTTTTCAAGGTAAGCTCACTTTCTTGCAGAGATTTATCTCCAATCTTTCTAGTAGATGACATAGCTCCACTTCCCTCGTAAAGAAGGATGCCTGTTTCCATTGGGATGAGCATTGTTAGGAAGCCTTTGAGAGTATAAAGCGATACATGATGAACCACATTATTTTAGCTGCACCTATCCAAAGAAGGCCGTTAATTCTTTACACAACGGCCTTGGACGAATCACTAGGTGCATTGTTGGCTCAAGAGAATGAGAAAGGCAAGGAAAATGCCTTGTACTACCTCAACAGACGGTTGATACCCACGGAGCTGAAGTACCCAGCGATGGAAAAGCAATGTTTAGCCTTGATCTTCACGGTACATAAGCTTAGTCATTATAGCTATTACATAAGGTTAAGTTGATCTCTCAAGTCAATCCTTTATAGTATTTGATGACCCATCTGACCCTCTCAGTTTTCTAGTATGCTAGTCTATGATCCTACTGCAGTTTGACTTTACCTTTGTCCCTTAGTGGGCTATCAAAGGATAAGCTCTAACCAACATTCTTGCTGCTCACCTGATCCCTATAGATTTTCCACTCAATGATGATCTAACAAATGAATTAATCATGAGTGTGGATGAATAAGAGGTCCCTACTCGAGAGTTTTATTTTGATGGTGCGTCATCTGTTAAAGCCTTACATGCAACTTAAACTCCCACAGTTAGGGTAGGTTTGGATCTTATTTTGGTATCCCCTGAAGGTCACACTCTATGGTACTCCTATAGTCTTTCAAAATCTCATACTAATAATGCAGCTGAGTACGAAGTTCTGATTTTGGGTTAAAGTTGGTCATTCAGATGAATATTATGTGGGTGAAGATCTTTGAAGACTCCCAACTAATTATAAATCAAGTAGCAGGAGTCTACAAAGTACTTATGCCTGAGCTCTTGCAATATCATAACAAAGAAATGGAGCTCCTGTGCTTAATTCCTGAAGTAACTTTGGCCAAAATCCCTCGATCCACAAATGGTAAAGCAGATGCATTGGCCAAGTTAGCAAAAGAATTAGCTGACCCAACTGGCAATCTGTTGTCTATCGTTGTCTAGTATCGTCAAGCCCTATATCCCACAGAATTATCTTCTCCTGATCAAACCCTCTTGGTGTTTACTGTTGAGGGAGAGTCACAATGGAGGGTGCTCTTCATAGAGTATTTGAAGCATGGTAGGCTTCTGAATGATCGATCTCTCGCTAATCAAATTAGAAAGAGAGCTCTATCATTCATCTATATAAATGATACCTTGTATCAATACTCTTTTGACAAAATGTGGTTGTGTTGACTTAATAACAAAGAGGCTCATAAGGTCATGGGCAAGATACAAGAAGAGCTTTATAGTGTCCATCCGTTTGGACCAAAAATGAAAAGCAGAATTAAACACCTTGGTTATTATTGGTCGATTATGATTCGAGATTATATGGAGCACACCAGAAAGTACCATAAGTGCCAAATTCATAGAACGGTGATCCACCAACCCCCTAATCCGCCGCACCCTACTGTATCGTCTTGGCTATTTGATGCTTAGGGCATAGCTGTAGTGGGTTATAACGACCCTCCTTCCTCTAAGGATCATAAGTTTATTTTAGCTTCCACTGATTACTTCTCTAAGTGGGTGGAAGCTATCACACTTAAACAAGTAAAATCAGAGGATGTGGTATACTTCTTTCACGATCACATCATGTACCACTTTGGTGTTCTACACAGTATAATTTTAGATAACGGTTCATCATTTAGAAGTACCAAGATTGCCAGATTTTCTTGCATCCAAAATATTAATAGGTGATACTCTTCGATATACTACCCTAAAGCTAATGGCTTGGCGGAGGCATTTAATAAAACTCTCATGCAACTGATAAGAAAAATCCTTATTATAAAAAAATAAGAGTGGCATGATAAGTTACCTGAGGCATTATGGGCATATAAGACTACATACCATACTCCCACTCAGTCTACCCCATATGCTTTGGCTTTCAGGGTTGAAGCAGTCCTCCCACTTGAGGTCGAGCTCCCCTCGCGATGTGTGGCAGTTAGTCAAATGAGAATGCCCGACTATGGTTTAAAGAGCTTGATAATTTAGATGAGCTTCATTTCCAAGCTTATTAAAGCCTTAAGTTATACCAAGCTCGTATGGACCGAACACATGATCGCCTTGTTCGACCCCATACCTTCCGGGTTGACAACTTAGTTCTTATTTTGAGTAGGAATATCATTTTGTACCGTCAGCAAAGTGGTAAGTTTGAGCCTATTTGAGAAGGCCCCTTCGTCGTAGATTAAGTCTAAAAAGGTGGTGCTTACCTACTTGTTGATGCAAATGGTGCTCACCCTATGCCTGTTATCAATGGTGAGTACTTGAAAAAGTACTACTCTTGAGTCTTGCACATTGCAGGGGGAGCCTCCCTACCCATGTAAATATCCCTCTATATATGTACCTCCTAAAAGGATTCTTCTTACTTTTCAACAGTCTGTGTGGCCACGATGATTTTGTTGCAAATCTTGTTTCATAGCTTATGTTTTGATGATTGGCAAACCCTACTGATTATCTTGGACTGCATGTTGCTTCTAACTTTTCAGGAATCGAAGATCGGACGAACAAGCGAAGCTAGTTCAAGATTGCATAGGTCTAGGATTGAGTTAGTCTGTACTTTATTTTTTCTCTTCTTGAGTCTATTTGTAATGGTCAAAGAGACAGATGCTAAGTAATTAAGGGAAGTAATTAAGCCTTAATTGATCAGACAAATCAGGGAAGTAATTAAGGATGATTGATACGATCACATCGTCCTGGACGATCGAAGGATCGGCAAGGATGATATATTCAAAAACCTTAGTTACTTCTAGACGATTGGGATCGGCCAGCCTAAAAATAGGGCGGTGCTCAGGAAAATTTTCATCTGATTTGAACTAATCGGCCTGGACGATCGTGAGATCGGCCAGGACGATCAAGCCAATTTTTAATCATCCAGCACCCAAAATAGGGCGGTGCCCAGGCCGATCTTCAGAGTTTTGTACTGAACGGCCAGGACGATGTCAATATCGGCCTGGACGATATAGTCGGCAACTTGCAATTAATAAGCTCCTTTGAAGCTCTTCTATTTAAGAGCTCTTGTTCAACATTTTGAACAACCTATGTGCTGCTGCCTTGACCTGAGAAGGCCTTGAGGAGAGAAAGAGAGAGAGAGGGAGAGAGAGAGAGGATCTTGTGAGGGGATTCACAAGGGTTGATTCAAAGATCGCTCTACTTCTTCTTCGTCTAGAGTTTCTCATCCGATCGGTAGAGGTAAGGAGTCAGCGTTTGGTTGTGGTTCTCTGCCAGCTTCAGGAGGAAGCAAAAAGAGATAGGTTCTCTGCCTTGCCGGGGTGGCAAAAAGAGGTTCGTTGTAAAGGCTTCTCCGCCTAGCTGTGGGGGCTAAATGAGAGTCACGTTTGTAGTGCAATACTCGGAGGGCGCCTCCGTGGAGTGGACGTAGGTCGAGTTGACCGAACCACTATAAATTTATGTGTTCTTATTTCTTGCTTCCGCACTTTAAATTTTCGCATTTAGTTTTCTCGTGGTGTGATCTTGGTTTATGTGATTTTTGGTCTTTAAGAAAAGAAAATTTTAAAATACCAATTCACCCCCCCCCCCCCTCTTGGTTAGCTTGGGCCAGTTCTATAGGGCTTAACATCCCTAACGAACTTTCAAGTGGTATTAGAGCGGGATTCATAAAAATTGAGTTTGAAAACTTTTTGAATTTTGATCCATGGCTAACCTTGGGAATCGTAACACTATGGAAGGTTATTCAATTACACGACCTCCCTTGTTTGACAACTTACCTTTTGATTTCTGGAAAACGTGCATGTTAACGTTTTTACAATCTACTGATTATCGCATGTGGATGCTTATCAAAGAAGGTTACTCTCCACCTTCTCGTGAAATTAATGGTGTTAAAACTGAAGTTGCTTTTACTGAATGAACTTTTGATGAATGAGATTTAGCTCAATTGAATGCAAAATGTTTAAACTATTTTTTCTGTGCTTTGAAATCTGAGGACTACATGCGTGTTTCTACTTGCTCGACAGGTAAGGAGATTTGGGATAAATTGTGTATCACTTATGAAGGCACTAATGAAGTTAAACAATCTCGTCTAAACATTCTCTTGCATGACTACAAACTTTTTCGTATGAAACCACATGAATCTATTTCTGACATGTATACAAGGTTTACTCAAATTGTTACTTCATTGCATGCCCTAGGAAGAGAACTTTTAAACTATGAAAAAGTGAACAAAATCTTGAGATGCTTGCCTTCGTCATATGATGCTAAAATCACTGCAATCACTGAATCTAAGGATCTGAATACTTATTCTATTGATAACTTACTTGGCTCACTCATTGCTTACGGGCAAGGGGTGAATCAAAGAAATCATGATGCAGGAGAGAAGAAAAAGGAGAGAAATGTTGCTCTAAAGGCGCACAAATCGGATTCAGAATCTTCCGCGTCTGAATGTGATGAATTTGCCTTAATTACAAGGCAATTCAAAAGCTTTCTAAGGAAGAAGCACAAGCACCATTGGAGAAAAGGTAAAGATCATAAACATTCTAGAGGATCTTCTGATGTTGTATGCTATGAATGCAGGAAGCTCGGATATATGAAAGTGGATTGCCCTACACTTCAAGATCACTCAAGCAAAGGAAAAGGTGAGGAGAAATCTAAGTACAGGAAGGGCAAGGAGAGATTACAAAAAGCATTTTGGGCGGATTCTGCATCGGATTCATCGGAGACGGAACCAGAAGATGAGACTTCAAAATTGTGCTTAATGGCAGATGATAATATGGATCAAGATGAGGTATGTGAACTTCCCTATGATCAACTTCTTGAAGGTTTAGAAATAATACATGCATCGTATAGGAAACTAAAGAAAACTCATGCTAGCTTGAAATTGGAGTTCTTGAAACTACAGAAAGAGCATGAAATTTTGACTAAAGATCATCAAACAATTGATTCAAATTATATGGCTTTACTTGATGAATTTGATGAGTTAAATAAACATCATTGTGATTTAATTGAAAAACATAATGCATTAAAAGTTTCACACACATCACTTGAATCTAATTTTGTGAAATCTAAAGAGATGGAGAAAAGTTTGAGGATTGATATTGATGTTTTAAATAGCACTAATTTAAAGATTCAAATTGAATTAGAATCATGTAAGAACACTAGGATGATACCAATACTTAATCAAGAGTCAAAACTTAGGAAGAGGCATTTTAACTCAAATCACTTAAGAAACCTTTTTCCTGGAGTTAGATGTTTTTCATGTGACATGCTAGAACACATCTCACACACTTGCACAGTTCACCATAATACACATTGGATGTGGAGACCTAAGGTGCAAGATTCACAGCATACCACTCATGCATTGCATTCTATTTTTCATAAGAAGGGACCCAAACCTGTTTGGATTCCTATCTCTAACATTTGATAATCTTGCAGGCAAGCTCTCACAAAAGGCCTCGTGAGAGTATGTGGTACTTGGACAGCGGATGCTCTCGACATATGACTGGTGATGCCTATCAGTTTGTTGTTTTGGAGTCCAAGACTGGAGGCAAGGTTACTCTTGGAGACAACACCACCAGGAAGGTGGTAGGATCAGGTATAATTGGTAATTCTAAGAACCTTATGATTGAAAATGTTTTGCTTCTAGATGGATTGAAGCACAACCTGCTCAGCATCAGTCAATTTTGTGACAAAGGCTTCATCATACAATTCTTTGCAAACTCATGCATTGTAAGTTTAAGTAACAACACTATTTTGCAGGGAAAGAGGATCAACAACGTCTACATGCTTAATTTAAATAACATTGAATGTGCTGCTTCATTTTGCTTAAAAATAGTTATTGATGATTCATGGTTGTGGCACCAGAGACTTTGTCATGCTAGTATGAAAATCTTAGGAAAGTGACCCAAAAAGACCTAGTTAGAGGTGTCCCCAAACTCAAGTTTTCAAAAGACCACCTTTGTGATGCCTGTCAACTAGGAAAGCAAGTCCACTCCACCTTTCACCCCATTAAGGACATTAGCACCTCTAGACCTTTAGAAGTCCTTTACATGGATTTGTTTGGACCCATTAGCACGGCTAGCTTGGGAGGGAAAGTCTATGGTTTTGTGATTGTCGATGACTACTCTAGGTTCACTTGGACTAGATTTCTTACACATAAAAATGAGTCTTTTGAGGAGTTTAAAACCTTTTTTACTTGGATTCAGAAAAAGCTAGTTTGTGAGATAGTGACCATCCATAGTAATCATGGGGGAGAGTTTGAGAATGAAAGATTTGGTGATTTTTGTGAAGACAACTTCTCAGCTCCTAGAACCCCTCAACAGAATGGGGTAGCTGAAAGGAAGAACCGGACCTTGGTGGAAGCCGCTAGAGCCATGCTTGCCGAGTATTCACTTCTAAAATACTTTTGGGCTGAAGCGGTTGACACACAGTGTTATGTGTTGAATAGGGTAAATGTTAGAGCCAAACTAAAAAAGACACCCTATGAGATCCTTAAGGGTAGGACACCCAATCTTTCCCACCTTCATGTCTTTGGTTGTAAAGTTTTCATTCATAACAATGGGAAGTCTCACTTGGGAAAATTTGATGCAAAATCTGATGAAGGAGTTTTCTTAGGATATTCTAGTGTTGGGAAGTCTTTTAGGGTGTTTAACAAGAGAACTTTGATGGTAGAAGAGACTACCAATGTAGTTTTTGATGAGTCTGATCCTAAGAAACCTAGAGTTGAAGATGATGATGATGTTGGAGAGATTACTAAAGGAGTAGAAGACATGGGAAAAAGAGTAGAACATCAAAATAATGAAGGAGTAGGAGAAGTCACCCAAGGAGTAGAAAATTTTGATTTGGATGAAAGGGTTGGACCTTCACACACTTTACCTAGAGATTAGAGATACTCTACAAGTCACCCCAAGGATTTGATCTTAGGAGACCCTTCGAATGGTGTCAAGACTAGACATGGACTTAGGAAGGAAGTAAACCACTCAGCTTTTATTTCAATGACTGAACCCCCCACCATTAACCAAGCCCTTACTGATGAGTTTTGGATTTTAGCAATACAAGAGGAATTGAATCAATTTGTTAGGAATGTTGTTTGGGAGCTTGTAGAAAGACCTAAGGAACAATGTGTAGTTGGAACAAAGTGGGTCTTTAAGAACAAGGTGAATGATTTAGGAGTGGTGGTTAGGAATAAGACAAGATTGGTGGCTAAGGGGTATAACCAAATAGAAGGGATAGACTTTGAGGAGACTTTTGCCCCTGTAGCTAGATTGGAAGCCATTAGAGTGCTATTAGCCTTCGCCTGCTATAAAGGATTTAAGCTTTTTCAAATGGATGTCAAGAGTGCCTTTTTAAATGGAAAAATAAAAGAAGATGTGTATGTAGAACAACCCCAAGATTTTGAGAGTTCCCAATTTCCAAATCATGTGTTTAAATTAAAAAAGGCCTTGTATGATTTAAAACAGGCACCAAGAGCTTGTTATGAAAGGCTTAACACATTCTTACTAGAGAGAAAGTTTGTTAAGGGGAGTGTAGACACCACCCTTTTTCTTAGGAGAGTTGGAGATGATTTACTTATTGTTCAGATCTATGTGGGTGACATACTCTTTGGATCTTCTAATAAAAAATTATGTGAGGAGTTTTCTAAAACAATGAGTAGAGAGTTTGAGATGAGTTTGATGGAAGAATTGTCCTACTTTTTGGGATTTAGCATAAAACAATTGGAGGATGGAACCTTTTTGAATCAAATAAAATACATAAAGGATATTTTGAAGAAATATGAGATGGACAAAGCTAAGCCAATTAACACTCCCATGACTTCTAATGCTCCATTGGATAAGGACCCAAGTGGTAAGTCTGTTGATCAAAAGAAATATAGAGGCATGATTGGATCCTTACTTTACTTGACTGCGAGCCGACCTGACATTATGTTTAGTATTTGCCTTTGTGCTAGATTTCAAGCTGACCCTAAGGAGTCCCACCTGACTACAGTTAAGAGAATTTTTAGATACCTTTTGGGGACACAAGGCTTAGGGATTTGGTATCCTAGACACAACACTTCTTTTGAGATTATTGGATTTTCTGACTCTGATTTTATAGGATGCAAGGTAGACAGGAAAAGCACTTCAGGAACTTATCAATTCATTGGACAGTCTTTGGTCTCATGGTCTAGTAGGAAGCAAAACTCTGTTGAACTTTCCACTACTGAAGCAGAATACATTGCTCTTGGAAGTTGTGTGGCCCAAGTTCTTTGGTTGAAACAACAGGTATTGGATTTAGGAGTTCCGGTAAGCACTATCTCAATCTTTTGTGACAACACTAGTGCCATATACATATCTAAGAATCCTATCCAACATTCAAGAACTAAGCACATTGACATTAGACATCACTTCAGTAGAGATCATGTGACAAAGGGGGACATTGAGGTACACCACGTGTCAACTGAAAATCAACTTGTTGATATCTTTACTAAACCACTGGCCTTCGATACTTTCAGCTCATTAAGGACCAAATTGGGTGTGATTGACATAACTGCATGAACTTGATTTCTTTACTTGCTTTCTCTTTGTTTTTTTTCTCTCTTTCTTTTACTTCTCGTTTATATGTTTTTTTTTTGTTTTGGTTGTTTGTTCCTTTTTGTTTTGTTTTGTTTGTTTGTTTTATTCCTTTAAAAAAAAAATCAAAATCATCTCTAATATGATATCGTATGCCTTGCTTTTGCTTTTGAAAATTTGCAGTCAATGGTTTGCATCTCTTAAATCCATTAGATGATTGTAATATTCCGTTGATTGTGTCTCTTTCTTTAGTATATTTTAATGACATAGTTTTCTTTTCTAATAAAAAATCTATCTCAAATTAAAGATTATGTATGAAATTAAGGTCTTTCTAATATTGCTAAAGCAAATCCATCTTATAATATAGTGATTAAAGTCTTTTTATCAAATCAAGTTCATAGTTATTCTTGACATTGGTCTGTGATTCTGTTTTGTGGATTGTTCTTCTCTATGTTAGAGAGAGCTTCTATTCTCTAATATCTAGAAGATATACTCACAACTAAGTCATTTTTAAGAGATGACTAAAAGAGAATGTAGCTTGAAAAGAAAAAAATAATTTGGCCAAAGATGCCAACAAAAGAAGTGCAAAAGATGCTAATTTGAATTTATTTAAAAAGATGCGCAAAGTGCCACTCGAATGACCAGAGGCATAAAATGAGCCCATCAAAAGCAAGCTCTTCTCTCTTTTCAAATCTTTTAAAAACTTAGAAGTTTTCATATACCAAAGACTTGAGTTCGTTTGTTTTGCGACTATGATATATCTACTTTGATTCATTATTTTATAAGATATTTTTTCTTGACTCAAGTGATGATTAGATCCTTTATACTCATATATGATTGAAGATTTGAGTTATGTCATTGATTTCAAAAGACAACTCTACCCTATAAAGACACTTCAAGCTTAGGGTAAACATGATCGGATATTTCACTATTCTTTGGATTTTTGATGTTGATAAACTCATTAACTCACATGCTTTTAAAATCAATCACATGGAATGCTATATCATATTCATGCTTTGGATCGAAATTAAAAAATGTAGGAGAGATTCTTTTCCTTTATTTCTTTTCTCATGTTTTCTTTTGATATGTCAAAAAGGGGGAGAAATAGAACTTGCTTATGTGTTTTTCCATCATCAAAAAGAGGGAGATTGTTGCAAATCTTGTTTCATAGCTTATGTTTTGATGATTGGCAAACCCTACTGATTATCTTGGACTGCACGAAGTGAAGCCAGTTCAAGATTGCATAGGTCTAGGGTTGAGTCAGTCTGCACTTTATTTTTTCTCTTCTTGAGTCTATTTGTAATGGTCAAAGAGACTGATGCTAAGTAACCCTACACACACACACTTGAGAGACTTAGAATTTCTGTTTTTACTCATATCGGCCAGGATGATATTTACATCGACTTGGACGATCAGGCTTAAAACAGAAAGTCTAAATAAGGATTCTTAATTAAGGTAGCCGTCATTAACAGATCGTCCTAGACGATACGTGTATCAGCTAGGACGATAAGCTCAAAATAGAAAGAAGTTGCCGCTATAGACAATTAAGGTATACTGTATTTTTAAATTATCGGCCAGGACGATCATTGATCGGCCTGGACGATATTCATAATTATGCCTTAATTAATCAGACAAATCAGAGAAGTAATTAAGGATGATTGATAAGATCACATCATCCTGGACGATCGCAGGATCGGCCAGGATGATATATTCAAAAACTTTAGTTACTCCTGGACGAATGGGATCAGCCAGCCTAAAAATAGGGCGGTGCTCAGGACGATTTTCATCTGATTTGAACTAATCGGCCTGGACGATCGTGAGATCGGCCAGGACGATCAAGCCAATTTTTAATCGTCTAGTACCCAAAACAGGGTGGTGCCTAGGCCGATCTTCAGAGTTTTGTACTGATCGGCCAGGACGATGTCAATATCGGCCTGGACGATATAGTCAGCAACTTGCAATTAATGAGCTCCTTTGAAGCTCTTCTATTTAAGAGCTCTTGTTCAATATTTTGAACAACCTATGTGCTGCTTCCTTGACTTGAGAAGGCCTTGAGGAGAGAAAGAGAGAGAGGGAGAGAGAGAGGATCTTGTGAGGGGGAGCTTGTGAGGGGATTCACAAGGGTTGCTTCAAGGATCGCTCTGCTTCTTCTTCGTCTAGAGTTTCTCATCCGTGGAAGGGTCGGTAGAGGTAAGGAGTCAGCGTCTGGTTGTGGTTCTCTACCAGCTTCAGGAGGAAGCAAAAGGAGATAGGTTCTCTGCCTTGCCGGGGTGGCAAAAAGAGGTTCGTTGTAAAGGCTTCTCCGCCTAGCTGTGGGGGCTAAAGGAGAGTCACATTTGTAGTGCAATACTCGGAGGGCGCCTCCGGGGAGTGGACGTAGGTCGAGTTGACCGAACCACTATAAATTTTTGTGTTCTTGTTTCTTGCTTCCATACTTTAAATTTCCGCATTTAGTTTTCTTGTGGTGTGATCTTGGTTTATGTGATTTTTGGTCTTTGAGAAAAGAAATTTTTAAAATACCAATTCACCCCCCCTCTTGGTTAGCTTGGGCCAGTTCTATAGGGCTTAACATCCCTAACGAACTTTCAGATTTGTCCTCTACCAAATGATGTTCGTTACGAAGAGTATATGGCTTTCATGGAAGGTGATACACTAGTACGCCGTAGGGATATTGGTGCTTATGTTTGTACACGCCAATTATATTGGTGTTAGCACATAGAACCTTTGATTTGTCCTCCCCTTACGAGGATGTATTCTCCCCAGTTTCACTTGTCACCCCCAAGTGTGGTCTGGGTTAACAAAACCAATGTGTGTTACTTGCTTGGTTGTCTCTTGTCTCTCTAGTGTAAACTGTATAACTCATATATATTCAAGTTTTATTGTTTGCCTAGCCCGGTATAGACTTATGAGATTCATAAACCTTTGAATTTAACATAAGTTTTAACCCCCAGTTCTACTGGTCACTCCTAAGTATGATCTGGGATATCAAAACCATTAGTTTACACCCTTTAGGAGTGTGATGCTAGGTGCATACCAACCCAAGTTAGTTGAGATTGGTAATGTTGATCCACTATCTATACGTGGATTACATGTATTATTTTGCTATTATTGTGCTCCCCAGTTCATTCACATCTGTTGAATGCAGCCTGTGTTACCAAAGATAATACTTCAATTTTTACGAGATCCTATACACTTTCTCTCTCCTGAGTTTTATTCATGTAGCGAATACAGCCTGGGTTATCAAAGCCAACCATAACTCACTCTTTTTATGTTCCAATCATTAGAGAATATTTTCATACTAGGAGTAACTCATGGATATGATAAACATTCACTCTACCATGTGTTATCTTTAACAATATGAGGAATGCCCATTCTATGATTGTGAACATATAAAATAAAATATAAAAATATATATGATAATGATTAAAAGATGGAAGCTCTGAGTAGAGCAAAACTGTTTCCCTTGTCACAGATGGAACCCGACTTTACTCTCCGAGAGCCCAAGTTCACCAAATTTCTTCTTGCCTCTCCTTCGAAGCACCTCAGTGGTTGCTTTAAAGAGAAGCTTACACTTGTTTTATTATATTTTGCTGTGATTCTCATTATCTTTATTGGTGATGTAGTACATCTTGTCCTGGATGTTAACATTATTCCTTCGTGGGCTTGGATTTTTTGAGGAAAGATCGGCCCCTTTCTGCTCTTTTAGCAACCTACTCTATCATTTCTATGCTACCATTAGCTTTTAGAGTGGTTTTATGGATGGAGTAGTGTTTCTTTCACCTCCCACAGGGTTCCACTAGCTTGTGTAGGTGTTACCACTATAAGCTTTTGGTTATTATTGATTATATTCATAGGTTTTGTCCTTGATGGTGGGTCTGTCCTCTCGCTACCTCATGTTATTTCCTCAGTGTTGATGTAATACTCCCAGCCTCGGGTGTGAACACCATTACTTGGAGAGCTTTAGTATTCTAGTGGAAGATCAGCTCTCTCCATTTCCTAGCAACCCACTTGTTTATTTGTACCCTATTCTTAGTTGCCATAGTAGTTTTATGGATGCGTGAGTGTTGTTTTCACTTCCCATAGGGTTCAACCCAGTTAAAGTGGGTGTTACTGCTATGACCCCTTGGGGTTTATTGATCCTATTCATGTTTACTATCCTCAGTAAAAAGTGTATCCCCTTCGCTATCTTGAGTTGCTTTCATGGTTGTGATGTGGTATGTCTTCTATCAGATGTTAGCATCACTTCTTTGGGGGCTTAGGTTTTCTAGCAGAAGATCAGTTTCTCCTCCTCCTTACTGACCCACTGTTTCATTTGTGCCCTACTCTTATCTGTTGGGGAAGTTCTACGAATGCACCGAAGTCGCTTCTACTTCCTACAGGTTCCCCACTAGTTTGTGTGGGCATTACCACTATGACCTTTTGATGATTATTGATCCTACTTATAGTTGTTGTTCCTTAATAGCGAGTATACTCCCTCACTATTATAGTTTTTCTCCTCGAGTGTGATGTAGTGCATTGTGCCTCAGGTGCTAATATCACCTCCTTTCAAGCTTTGATTTTTTGGAAGAATACCATCTTTATAGTCTCTTTTTCCAACTACTTTTCCATTAAGAGCCAACTCTCGACTGCCAGAGGGGTCCTTTGTGAAAGTTTGTTAGGGATGTTAAGTCCTTATGAACTAACCCAAGGCTAATAAAGAGGCGGGGTGAATTGGTATTTAAAAAAACTTTCAATCAAAACACAAACTCAAAGTAAACCAAAATTCACCACAAAGAAAATCAAAGGGCAAAAATTAAATGTGAAAATAATAAAGGAAAGAACACACTAGATTTATAGTGGTTAGGTGAAACCTGAACCTACGTCCACTCCACAGAGACACCCTCCGAGTATTGCACTAAACTCAGTGTTCCTCCTTTAGCCCCCACAGCTAGACGGAGAAGCCCATACAAAATCACTTCCACCTTCCCCGGTGCGGCGGAGTAGCCGGGTCCTTTGCATCAAAGAGATATTCTTCTTCCCAAAACTTCTCTCAAGACGAGCCTTGAATCCGATGGTACTAAGGCGCAAGCTTGCCGGAGCAACCGTGTGAAACCCCCTCCACACTCCCTTGAAACCACCTCTAAGAATCTTCTCCCTCTCTCAAACTCCATCCTTTCCTCTCTCTCTTTCAAGCTCTCTCTTCATGTTTCCTACAAACGAAATGAAACCTCAATGGTTGCCAAAGACACATACTAAGTGCCTTGTCAAAGTTTAAATAGAAGAGCTCTAAATAAGCTCATTAATTACAACTTACCAACTTTATCGTCTAGGACGATATGAATATCGTATTGTACGATCAGTGCAAATTAAGCTCAATTAGCTAGGACGATTTGGAATGATCAGAAGGTTTTTTTTCATACTATCCAGGCCAATTAGTACAAATCGTGAAATATCATCTTGAACATCGTCCTGAATCAGAGCTGTCTGATGTCCAATCATCCAATGTATCTTCCCGATCGATCTTGCGATGATCTAGGACGATGTGATTTTGAAATCAAACCTTAATTACTTTCATTAATTACCAGATTAATTTAGGCATAATTGTGCTGCATCGTATAGGATAATGTCCAAACATAACTAATACTTAAATAGATCTAGCGGCTGATTCTTTCTGATTTGAGTCTATCATCCTGGCCGATACGAATATCGTCCAGGGTGATGAGCTTAAAGACGGCTGCCTTAACTAGGATGCCCTAATTAGGGTTTTTATTTTAAACTGATAGTCCAGGCCAATGTTGGGATCGTCCCGGATGATGTGAGCAAAAATAAAAAAAAGTGGGCAAGGTTACAAGCAAGCAAACATCCTTACAAACAAAAACTACATTAATGAAAAGTACAAATATAACATGTTCTGCCAAAGCGTTGAGCCTTTTAAAGTGCACTGTAATCCTAAAATGTTAGCAAACACAAAAAGAAAAATATATTACAAATACAGGTAGACAACAAAAAGTGATCCAAAATATTTATTATTATCAGAAGCATAAACTCATATGATCTAGTTACAACAATCTCCCCCTTTTTGATGATAATAAATATAACAGGTTGGATTTACAAACAAGAAAAAATATTTTCTCCTAATCTCCCGCTTACTAAAATAAAACTTTAAAAAATAGGGGAAATCATTTTTGTTATTTTTATTTTAAAAAAAAGGATACAATACAACAGTATGTTCTCCCCCCTTTGATATTATCAAAAAGAGAAGTGGCACGAAAATAGTCTTAAAAAATAAGCTAATTACCTCTTTATTTTATTCAAAAACTTAACAAGAAATGGATTGACAACGCATAATCCAAAAAAGATATAAAAATGTAGAAATTATTACTCCAAGCACAAGTTCTTTTAAAGGCTCAAAAACTTTTTAATCCAATATCTAAATCAAGGAAATAAATTAGAAAAAAATATAAATTTTTTTAAAATTCCTTTCATAAAACATATCTAATAGAAGATCAATGCAAAAATTGGTGAATGAGAAATCATAATTTTCAAGCTCAAGTATAAAAAATATCAAGGGTTTTCTTAAGCTTTAAGTAATATAAGAAAAGTAAGCATACTTTTTGTGGGCTCATTTTGTGCATCTTGTCAATTGTTTGGCGCACTTTGTGCTTTTTTTTAATTTGATACACTTTGTGTATCTTTTTTAATTTAACGTCATTGCGCATCTTTTGATTTGACCTTATTGGCCAATTTTTTTTATTTTGAACAAAAATATGCTTTTTTCTTATATTTTAAAAACTAAAGCAAACCCATACTATTAACAAAATAAACTACTTGATTAAGAAAATTATGAGGTGAATTCAACAACTTGCAAAAGATTCCTATGCGATAGATAAAATATAGGGAGATGAAAAAGTTTTGTTTCAAAATCCAATTTAAAATATGATGAAGATTTTGAATCAAAAGTAGAATAACGCCTTTTAGAAAATAGAGATTGAAAGTTAAAATCATGAGTTTTCTTCCTTTTACTGTTTTTAGAGAAGTCAACCACAACTTACATAAGAAATCAAGAAAAATAGGAGATAGATTTTTTATTTAAAAAAAAATGAACATAAAAGATTTGATTTTTTTTAAAAGATGATGATGTATATGTGTTGATCAGAGAAAAAATCACATAAAAATAAAAAAGTAAAGACAAAATTAAAAATTTAATGAAAAAAAAAGAAAAGAAAGAAAGGGAAAAAAAATGAAAAAAGAATAAATCATAAAAAAACACAGAAAATAAATGAAACATGCATACACAGAAAAATAAAGCCCATAAACAATGGTTTAAACATCATCTTGCTCCTGATCTGATGATTCAGAAACTAGGTTTACTGAGGAGATTTTTTTCTTTTCATTATTTACCATTTTTACAATTTACTTAGCTTTACCCTTTTCTTTTGCAGGAAGAGTTCTCAAATTAGGGCACTGATTTTTTATATATCCAGGTTTCCTATATCTAAAGCAAATAACGTCAGAAATAATCTTAACATTCTTACCATTTTTATATTTATTCCACTTTTGTTGATGTTTATATTTTAGTGAGCTTTCTAATTTGCTCGACAAGTCATCGCTTTCGTCACCAACTAAGTCACTTTTCTTCAAGTCCTTAGCATTTAGTACTATCATTTTACCTGTATCAAAAAGTCTTTAACCCAAACTTTGCTCATAGGCAATGAGTGAGCCAATCAAATTATCAATAGAATATTCATTCAAATTTTTTGATTTGCAAATAGCAATAACTTTGGCATCAAATTTGTCAAGTAAACAACGTAAAACTTTATTGACTTTTTCAAAGTT